>CM076577.1:92849094-93186776 GCA_034641835.2 Pinus albicaulis
ATAATGCATGTCGATTATTATTAGCCCTTAATAATAATCAGATAGTAAATAATAATCTATTCTCTTGAAGCACTTTATTTCAATTAACTGATGTAGAAAACCAGTTGACTAAAGGAATTTCTAGTTTTAAGGTTGGTTGGTGGGACATGCAAGTGGACTAAGTTATAACTGAGTGATTCAAAGCTGTAACAGAGTTGGATGTGTAGTTATGTGAGTTGTAAATTAGTTTAATTCAGTTAAGTGAGTTAAACTCAGTTGTGTTATTTGTAACTAAATATACACTAGTGAGATATCAGTGAATTAATTATTTAATTAATTCACAAGCAGTGGTCTCACATGCAACTGAAGAAATGCTATTGTTAACTACATGCATGTCAGATCCAGTGGAGACCCAGTTGAGAGGTAGGTGAAAGGGACAGTTTTACTATCAATTGTGACATTAGTGGGTGCTCAGTTGCAATCACACACACATTGGAGATTTGAATAAGGATTGCGCATTCAAGGCAAGGTAAGATCGAATTCATTCAGGGACTGTGATTAGCAGGGATTTCGTAGTGGAGGCAGGTTGTCAGGAGGTAGTAAATTGGCACATGTTGATGCCAATTTTTGTATGACAGTGTGAGACGATTATATATATATATATATATATATATATATATATATATATATATATATATATATATATATATATATATATATAATGTATGATAGTGGGGTTTTTAGCTTTATGCTTTCCCGATAAAAACATCTTTGTTATGTGTGATTGATCTTTCTTCATGTGTTTGCAATTAGCGATTAAATTTCCACAAAGATTTAAGTAGAAGGATTTTGTATTTAACAATGGCATATAATTGTTAGATCAAGAGAATCCAAGAAATACATAATTGTATTAAAAATTCTACATGGTATCAGAGCAAAGAAGATTGCAAAATCGTAGCAGTAGCTAAGTTTGTTGGTGGAAATAATTCGAATTTGCTGCAATAATTTCTTGGTGCGACATTTGAGTAAACATCGAAATGGCTTTCAATGGTTTGTGGCTAGAGTATGCACTCGAGGGCAGGTTTAACTAAATTTCATGGAAGGATAGGATGGAGGTAGTGCTTGAAGATAATGGCTTGAAGGAATTAATCGACAGTGATGTTCCTAAGCGCACTTCGACGAATGCTGCATTACTTGACGCATGGCAAAAGAAAGTAGCGAAGACAAGAAGAATTATGTTGGAAGGTGTGACAGATCATATTATCTCAAGCTTTCATGGGAAATCCACTCCATTCATTATGTGGAAGGCTTTGACAGACCTTTTCCAAAGCAGCAGCGACCATAGGAAATTGGCGCTGAAGGATAAACTCAGAAATATCAAAATGGAAAAGGGAGACAATATTCCCAAGTATCTAACAAAGTTTTTTCCAGTGTCAGGATGAGATGGGGAGTGTGGGAATCATGTTTGATGATGATGATTTGGTGAGTTTGGCTCTCTTAGGACTTCCTAAGAGTTGGCATAGTTATCAAGACTCTATCAATGGAAGGAAAAACTATCGTATTGGGAACGACTGTGATCGGATATAGTGCAGGAGGAGTTCAGGCGGAACACCAGAGATGGATCTTCATCAAAGAATGATGATGAAGAGAATTTTGCTTTGGCTACCAAGGCAAGGAAAGGGAAGGGGAATAAATTCCACTCAAAATCCGAGGCTAAAGGAAAGAAGCTGGATTTGTCCAAAGTGAAGTGTTTTCACTGTCACGAACATGGGCATCTCGCCACTAACTGCCCATAGAAAAAGAAGAACAAGAAGGTTGCTCGAGCTGCAGCTGGTGAGGCCCTTACCTCGAAAATTGAACTTGATTTCTCTTTGATCACATGCTTGGTTTCAAGCGCAATGGGATCGGTGTGGTATCTTGATAGTGGTGCTTCCTTCCACATGATGGGAGATACGGAGCTTTTTAGTGACTTGGAGGAGAAAGATCTCCAAATGCATATAGAGATGGGTGACAATGGACGATACAGTGCAACCGGAATTTGTACCATTACCTTTGAGAGGGATTCAGGTAAACCATTTCTTTTGAAAGATGTTATGCATGTTCCAGGTCTAAAGAAAAACTTGGTCTCAGTCGCGATGTTGGAGGATAGAGGCTATGACGTTGTTTTCAACAATGGAAAATCTTTCCTGCGACATAAAACAATGGGTCAAGCCAAGAGGATAGGGATTCGATTCAAGAATCTCTACAAGCTAGAGGTATAAGGTTGCGCTGCCATGATTGGAAAGGTGGAAAAGGTGGTGAGCCGGGATGAGGGTGAGTTATGGCACAGGCGATTGGGCCATCGTAATCATGGAGCTTTAAAAGTCATGCAGCAAATATCTACTAGACTTCCAATGGGAACACTTTCTCAATTAGATCAGTGCAAGGGTTGCACCATGGGGAAGTATGCAAAATCCACCTTTCATGAAAAGGAGAACCGTGCTTCGGTGATCCTGGAGAGAGTTCACATAGACGTGTGTGGACCATTCTCAATTTCTTCAACATCAAAACACAGGTATTATGTTATTTTTTTTGATGAATTTTCTTGTAAATGCTGGATCTACTTCATGCAAAAGAAGGATCAAACATTCTCAAAGTTTTGTGAGTGTAAACCATTGGTGGAGAAAGAGTCGCGGAAGCAAGTGAAGGCTCTGTAGAGTGATAATGGTGGAGAATATATCTCGAATGAATTCAAAGACTTTTGTAGCAAAGAAGGAATTCAAAGAGAACTCATAGCGCCTCATAACCCACATCAAAATGGGGTCACAGAGAGTAAGAACAGAACGATCGTGGGTGTTGCATGAGCGATGTTTCATGATCAGGGCCTACCAATGCATTTTTGGACTGAAGCATGCAACACTGTGGTTTATGTGCAAAACTGTTGTCCTCATAGGGTACTTGGCATGAGTACACCTGAAGAACCTTTTACTGGTAAGAAACCGGATGTTTCTCATTTAAATATTTTTGGCTCATCTGTTTATGTGCATGTGACCAAGAATGCCAGGAAGAAGCTGGAGCCGACTGCTAAAGTTGGGATATTTGTGGGGTACATAAAAACACCCCACAACTATCATGTGTATTTTCCAAACATTCAAATGACTGTGATGCGATGGGATATAAAATTCAATGAGGAGAAAGCCATGAAGTTGTCGCTTGAGAGGGAGCTAGACTTGCATGCAGAGGAGGAACTGCTTGTTCCCAAAGATGAAACTCTAGATTTGGATCAGCCACAGGAGTAGGTTCATGGATTGGAGAAGTCCACACACTCAAAGCCAAACATCAGAACTGACAGAAGGCGTACCACAGAAGCTGAGAAGTTGAAGCTTGATGCAACACAGAATGTAGGAGTCCCTACTTCACAGTGCAAACAGGGATAGTCTTACTGACCGATTCACTGGATACATGGCTCTCATGGGAAAATGTATTGTGACTAAGCCATTTTCCTTTCAGGAATTAGTGCAGGATCCCACATGGGTAGATGCAATGGTGGAGGAGTATGAATCCATTGTTAGAAACAGTGCTTGGGAAATTGTTCCAAGGCCGGTTGATAAATTAGTGGTAGGTTCAATATGGATCTACAAGGTAAAGCAAGCTGCTGATGGGAGTAGAATCAAGCATATATCTCAAATCATGAAGGCTCACGAGATGCTCCACATCTCAACGGAATCATCATGATGAGTAGAATCCATTGGCAAGGGTTTTCAATATGAACTTAGTGATCTTCATCATCAAAAATGTCAAAAAGTGTAGGGTATGATCATTTTCCAATGAAACCCTAGAGATAGGGTTAGCTAGGGTTTCCAACCATATTTCTATTGGAGCTTCCAGACAAATATTAAGAGCATTCGATAACAAATGTTAAAATCAATGATAATACCATTTAAAAATATTTTTTAACCATAAATGGTAAGGAAAATCTGATTATTTGATGAGAGATTAAATATTGGCGTTGGTCTTGTAATTTATAAGTTAATTTAAAAAAGAAATCCTAATATATAATAGGGTGTAAAAGGTGAAATTGGGGTTTTTACACTTTAAGGGAAAAAAAATCCTTTTTTTTTGGGATTTTATTTAAATTTGAAAATGTTATGTACATAAAGGTAAAAATACATTAAAATTTTAAAATTAAAGGGGTCCTCATATTTAATTCATATTTACAATGATGAGGAGTTGTTGTCACACCACAACTAGAACCTCCTTAACTTATTACCATTGCACATTCAAAATTTTGACCCAGATGGCCATGCATTTTCCCATGATAGACCCTCTTTGTGTTTTTGGGAGGAAAATCGGGGTTTCTGGGAAGTAAAACACTTATTTATATGTCTAATCTTGAAAACGAACGAGTGGTTAAATTCATTGTTAAAGGACACATAAATGGTGTTAACGTGTTTTCGAAGCATGAAACCTTAGGGTTTTGGTGAGGAACCATGGGAAGCCAAGGGAGGAAAAATTTTAGAACCTTTGGTTCCATAATAAAATGGTCAAGGGCACTTTAATAATCATCTCTCTTACCCTACTTTTATCTTCTATTTTAGGTCAATTCTGCTCAAGAAAGGCTTAGGAGAAGGCACTTTCAGTGATGGAAAAACCTGAGGGAGACATATTGGATCAGTTTTGGAGCTTGATAAAACTATATTTCATTGGTTAAATTATTATTTCATTTATTATTCACTGTATTAATTATTAGTGAGCACTACAATGGCTTCGAAGGTCAAAAGTTGAGCTTAAAGGTTGAATTTTAGGGCTCCATAACACGAACTCCCATGGACTATAATGAGGGAAAACCATGGGAAAATAAAGGTAAAATTTACCTTGGGTATGTTGGGGAAATAATAATATATTTTTAATAAAATTTATATCACTTAAAAAATCTTGTATTTTTCCTTGAAATTCACCTCCAATTCAAGGCATTTTTTCACCAAGAAATCATGGGTAAAGGCCTCATATTTGAGGGAAAATTATGGTAAAATAACAAAGTTTCATTTCATAAGCTTAAGTATATGTATATCTATATTAATGGTGTGATATATCACATTAATAATGACTAACAATACGCTATAGTGGCTTGGGAGGCTTGAAAACTGAAGAGGAACCCCAATTGTTGACCCTGTAACTCAATGAAGAAGGAAAATAAAGTCCTATAGCATTGGATATATGGTCAAGGGAGTGTTAATGCATAGAATAAATGCTTAAGGGAGAGCTATGTCACTATAATAATGATTATTGATGTGCTATTGAGGCTGAAAGAGGCAAATTTTGGTGAAAAACCCCACATCTTGGCCAAAAAAGACCTTGTAGCGATAAGAAGATGAACAAGGGAGCACTATGGAACTGAGGAGGAGGTTAAGGAGGAAATTTAATGCACCGTCAATGAACATTTAAATGTGATAGTTTTTTATTTAGGATCTACACTATGCTATAATGAATAAAATAGGCAAAATTAGGTGAAAAAAACCTTAAATTTTGACTGAAGGAGGCCCTGTAGTGCTACACTGATGACTAAGATAGAGCCATAAAGTTGAGGGGAAGTACAAGGAGACCCTTTAGCATATTTTTTTAGATTAATTGGATCATTTTATTATTGGATGAGTGACTAACACAGTGTAACATAGGTATGAGGAGGCCAAATTTGGTGAAACTACCTCACAATTTCACTAAGGGAGACCCTATAATGTTGGACTAATGACTAGTGTTGTACTAAAATCTGGGTAGAGGATTGGTTGAGTGATATATTAAGTATACAAACTCAAAAAAATATGTTTATAACTCGAGTTTATTGTTTCCCCCAAGGATTTCCTTAGTCAACTAGTATAAAGAGGTTGTCTTTGAGCAACTTGTCTGACTGATAAACCCTAGTTAATCCCATAATTTTATCTCCATTTTATGACTTATCAGAGATCCAAAACACTAGATAGTCTTGGTAGGATGACCTCTACACTTGGTGTAAATGTGGGTCTCCTCAATTCCCTCTAAACACAATGCATTGAGAGGGGTTGGCCGGGGGGGGGACGAGGGTTATTGTAGGAGCCCCAACAAACCCATAACCATTTATTAACCCTACTATGCTCCCATGAATTCAAGGATCACCACAAAATATAACATGTTTTTCCAATTAAATTTTCCATAAGCATAATCATTCATGCACATAAGGTACATGGAAATTATATGTTTGTATTTAACTATAAAAATGACTACAAAAGGGTATGGAAAGAATACAAGTGAAAAGATTAAAAAATAAAGATTCATAACATCTATTTAGACTCAATAATCATATAATTAGTACCAAAAAAGGAGAAATTAGTTCTAACATCATGCATTGGCATGGAATATGGGCAAGCATCATACAAAGTGCAATTATAACAAGTTTAGTAATTATTTTGTAGATGGTTAGGAAGAGGGAAGCCATCACTACCTTGAAACAATTGAAACAACTTGGGTTTCTACATGGAAATTTTCTCTCAACTCATATAACTTTTTGGATAATTTAATAGATATGTTTTGAGTAGTATTAATATCATACTTTGACTTAGTAGAACTCTTTATTAACTCAATAGAAGGAGATGGGTTGGCCAATTTGTGATGAAATTTAATTGCTCTGGATTCTAACTTATTAAAAATTGGGCATATGGAAGTGTTCCTATGTGTTTTCTATATCACCTATCGGATTCTTGACTGCATTGGGAGGTATTAGATCATCAACTTTAGGTAGTTGATCATTAATATAATGGGACAATGTGACCCATTGAGGTTTATTCTTCAACCATTTACGTTTTGAACAACAACGTACTACTGGGGTGTCATAAAAGAGATCCAATTCATAGTGTAATATCATTGACCCGGGTTGGTTGTTGGAAGATGGCATGTTACATTTTGTAGGGTAAAGTGGTTGTCTATTTTTGCTAAACAACCACCTACATTATATTTCCCTTCATAAGAGTTTTTCACATTTTGGATTGACAGAATATCATGTGGATCCAAACTCGATCCTAATTCATATCCTACAAAAAATCAATAAACAATTATTTAAATGCACATGCATAAATAACATATATTCAATTTATATTAATAATTGTAAATAAAATCTAGACTTATTGCAATTAGCAGAAGAGAACTTGAAGAACTAGCAATGATATGAAATGAGTTGGAATTTGAAGAATTTACAATTTGATATTACAACATTCTTTTCCCTACATTTGAGCCAAACCCATTATCAATACTTCAATAAATTCTCATATGTTTATCATCAATGCACAAAAATATACATAAAAAATGAATATGATTTTTTTTTAAATGTGTGCTTATGAAATAAAACCTTTTTCTAAAATTTAGAGTGGAAAATTGTGCATGAGAGATTTACTAACAAATGCATTGAACGAGGAAAAATTATTTGAAGAGTCAAATTTATTAGAGATCATTGTAAGTCACATATAAATCCGCAAAGGATAAATATTAGTTTATAGATAAATCTTAGGTATGTTACTTCATCTTATTGATCATCTTAATATTTTCTGTATTTGATTCAAACAATTTTCATTTTCCTAAATATTTGTTGATAAAATAAAACCCTAATCCTCATGTGATTCATTTGCCGAAATTTACAAAGGAATTTCTGCAAGAGAGATTTACAAGGAAAAACTTTCAAGTGCCAATATTTTTAGAAGAGCCAAGTTTGTAAGGCATTGTCACAGGTTGCTTATAAATCTACAGAGGAGAAATTTCGGGTATTTGTATTCGTTTTCAATGCATTCTCTTGGAAACCCTAGCTTTCTTGGTTCTTGTTATTCCCCTCTCTTTATTTTAGAAGAACATTTTTCTTTTTCTTTTAAGCAATAGTTTTTTTATAGGGTTATTTACTTTTGTGATAATTTATTGGAAATTCATATAATTATCTTATATTTACTTGTCTATGGGGTGTTTATCATCCATTGCAATAAGACCATTCAAAACCTAGTCGCTCCTAGTTTTGATTCAAAAAACACTTTCTCAATCATTGATGTGCATGGTTTATTAGGAAATGATAATAGCACCACAACACCAATAAATGCAACATGTTTAAATGTTGAAAAAACTATGGTTTTAAATTTGTTCATGGGTTCATCACTTCACAATAACAATACTGAGGCATCAATGCATCTATTACTTCATATAGCATCGATTAAATATAACTATGTTATTAAAAAAAAAAAAAAAAAAATTGAAACAACACAATTTCTTATACCTATGTTTATGTGTGTGTATACCTCACAATTGCTTATGGTTTAATAGGTAGAATAGAATCTTATTTTGTTAAAAAATAAATATTTTGTAATTTTTATGTTATATGATTTATGGGTTTTTTCTTTTTATATTAATAGAAGATGGTTGATAGAAGTTCAAAGAAAATAATTTATTGCAGTGAGCATGATGGTAGCTCATTCCAATAAGAGAACAAGGCAATTTCTTTAAGTTTTATCAAAATCTTAGTATATTGGAACTACTTGGACTTTCAAATTATTGGTGTGTTGTAGTTAATATGTGCCATGCAAAGTAGAAACTCAAGCAAACTTGATAAGAATGTTTGCAATCTGAATGCATAAGAGTGTAAAAGCCTAATTTTTTGTTGTAAAGAGAGGAATTACTAAGAGGGTCAAATGACAATGAATATGAAGTTTTTTATTTTTATTTTTTTCCAGTTTTTACTAAAAATAAATTTCTTAAGATTAATTGTTAACATGTTTTAAACCCTTAGTGGTGGTAGGAGCGAGAGGGGTTATCTTTTGCCCCAATGAAAAAATCAAGATTCAGTATTCTTGGGGTTTTGGCATTGTAGCCAATAATCCGGAAAAAAATATCACTCTTTGGAAAGGCTTAGAAATATCAATTGCAAGGAAAAACTCAAAAATTATGGTGTTTGGAGACTCACTGCTTGTAATTTAGTAGGTATGGGAATCAAAAGGATCACACAATAGTAGTATCCCCCCCCCCCATATTACAAAGGATTCTTATTCAGTTACAAAAATTTGAACAAATTGAATATTTCCATGTACTCAAGCATCTAAATCCTAAAGTGGATGCATTGGCTAATAATGGGACCAGACTGAACCAAGGGTCCTTAGAATTGGACAATAGACCTCCAATAATCTACCCATTTCCATGATGTTATGCCTCCACCTATATGGCATTACAACATTATATAAAGGCACAAAAATCTATCAAACTGAAATCAAGCACGAGGAGATAGAGGTGTGGGCATATCTTAGAAACATTAAGGTTTCAACCCACCTATCGACGAAGGTAATTATAATTCAACGATAAATATTAACTTGCCATATTTGGAAAGTATCAAAGCAGTACCCCTGTCCAAATCACATTTACAATTGGCACATAATCCCTGCTCAGCATGTGCAAAAGTGTCTATAATTCTTAACAATCTACAATGGCAAGTGGAATTTTGAAGTGGTGAGAACAATGATACCGATACCACATTCAATTCATCTCAAGTTGGCATTAATCCTTCACCCCCTTGAAATCACCTCACAATCTTTGTAAGAAATTTGAATTAATATTGAATGGGCTATGTTTCTCTGCAATTAAATGCTATAGGGAGGACAAACAATGGTAGAGGAAGAGATGTCAGGCTCAGTGTAAGGCTCATCAGAGTATATATAATATTTAGTGCCCACTATTTTTATCTATGGAGAGAAAATATCAAAGGGAATCGCTGGCAAGGTGCCTCTCTTTCTCAAGCCATCATTGCCTTGGTTCTAAGTGCCTGAATTTGTGTGCTGAGAAGAATTTTTTCATTTGGGAGCCAAGTTACATCGTTGCGTAACCCTCCCATGGTGAAAATAAGCACATCATCCCATGGAAATGAGAAAGCTCATATGATCTAAGTTCTTGAAAGGATCTTGGAGGTAATGGAAGGACTTCTTTATTCTTTGAACTGAAGTAATGCAACAGAGAAGAGTGAGAAGAAATCATTTTAGTTGCTCATAAACACCAAAATTGAGTTAATGCAGAGAAAATTTGAGAGGTTCCAAGGAGAATTTAGGACATAACCGGAAGTTATGAATTGCAAGTTCGCTAAGGTTGAAGAAAACTACATCATTAGAGCATAGATTGCACTAGCATATGCCGAAGCCAACTAGAAAAATTGGAAAGAAAGTACAAGGATCACAACAACAAGTAAGATTTGATGAAATCAAGGCTAAAGGAGAGCCTGGAATAGTAGGCTAGTCAATCGTCTAATGACTTCCCTTGTTTTATTATGTCTAATGATATGTAGGTTTATTTTGTTCTTATCAATATTTTATAAAGAATATGGTAGGCGCCTCTTCAAAATAGTGGAAATCAATGAAATATGTAAGGGTTTTGGCCCAGAAACCAATCTCTCTTTTTAATAAAAAAATATTAACTGCTCCTTTGAAAAAAAACCATGTTTTAAACCATTTCTTTCATATTTTTTTAATATTGTGCTGGGAATGACAACAAGGGAATGCAATGTCGACCTAAGAAGACAAAATTATAAGGGATGTAAATGATGATGAGATGGGGTTGAGTTCATCTGGAGTGGCATTGGAAGTTAATGAAAAGGGAGTTTTTTTATATGAAATTATGAGGGATATAATAGAAAGAACATACAAACATAATTTCCACTTACAATAAAAAGATCAATAAGATGACTCTAAGAACCACGTTATATTTAATTACAAGAAGAATTTTCAGAGCAATGATCAAAGTGACCCATGAGATTTGCTTTATAAAAAAATTACAATAATAAAAAAAATTCATTTAAAAGGTATCACTACTAAATATACTTCTCTACAATATGTCCAAATAGAGACATAAAGAAGGTCTTAATGTTATTGTAGGAGTATTGAGATAAAATTACATTTAGGATGCCATATCCAAGGATGAGGGCATGCTTCATCTCACATAGGTTGAGTTTTGGTCACCTTATGGTGAATATAGACAAGTCTTTTTTGGATTAATTAGTATAATGTAACATTTGAGGGTACTTTATATATAGGGAAGTATAGACATATGGTCTACTTGGGACATTTTGCTTAGATGCAGACGAGAACTTCTATATCTCCATTATGTAGCTGGATTTTTTTTATCAATATATGATATATGTACTAGACACTATATTATAATATATGACCGGCATTTTTTCCTCTAAAAAAAAATGAGGTCAAATATTGCTAAATTGATTTTTTTCTATATTTACTTCCATGCAAATTTTAAAAAATTAAAATTAAAAGAAGTGTTTTTCCTTTTTAGGAATATTATGTAAATTCCAAAGGGAAAACAAGGGAAACACCCATACATGTCATTAGGGATGTCCAGAAAATGTACAAGGAGATGATAAAAGAAATTAATATATCATCTCAAGAGGAGCCATGCCAATAAAAACATGCATAAGAGGTATGTAATAACTGATATATTCTTTTATGTACATTGAATTCAATTATTCCTTGAAATGCTAATTTTCAATTCTTTTGTTGTAGAAAAAAACAAACAAAGTGGAACCCATTCAACATGTAAGATAGGATGACAAGGAAGAAAAGGGTTCATCACAAACTTTGTGAATACTTACATTTGGGGGCCTTACTTAAGACTTTATATTTGTTCTTATCACTACATTTAAATTCTTAATTTATACTTATCCTCGGATGTGATCTTCTAATAGGTTCTAACATACAAAAAAGAGCCAACTGAAGAATCCAATATTGGGTTAAGTATGATTTGTGAGTATATGATGTATCAAAGGTTAATTGTACAATTTGTAGATAACTATGTTATTTAACTTGCCTCATTTTATAATTAACGATCCAAAGTACTAGAAAATTTTATATTAATTATATTGATGTTTTGTCATGACATATTAAACATGCAGGAAATAAAGTATGGAGTGAAGCCACCAGAAAATATTTTGAGAGAAGGCATAAAGTATGGCTTAAAAAGGATGTCTGTTATTCATGAAGTAGTTGTTTCTCTAGTATTTTTTTAGATTTATGCAACAATATATATTTTAATATGTAAAAGTAGATATACTTATTACACTTTATTTCTATGTTTGTAGATGGAAGAGGAAGAGACAAAACATCAAACACAAGTCGATTAACAAAACACTATTTTAAACAATCGAAGTACAATATTATCTGTAAGTGATGAAGAAATGAGGCATGCATGAAATTCAAGTGATGAATCACAATCATTATAATTAAATATTATTGCAAGTTGTATGTTTGGAACATTTGTGTGTGAAAACCATGAATTTTGTTTCATATACTCAACATATAATCCCAATTGTATAAGGACATGTTACTAATAAGTGTAACAATCACATATTGACATTTGTTTAATATATTGGACATATTTCCCCAATTTGATGCCAATGGGTTACTGATAAGTGTAACAGTTATATATTGGTTGCATTTTGATCACTATAAATCTTTACGATGCCCCATCTTATTTGACGATGGATCTCTTAGTCATATATAATAAAATTGGTTTCCAATTATTTTGCATGGTCTATTGTTATAAAATGTTGTGTTGTCAATTAATAAACATATGAGATAATCTACATTATGTTTAAGCCTTGAAATTCACTGAAACAACATGGGGGATGACCACCCGTTCGGGACCTTAAAGCAACTCCTTTTTCGTTTGGAATGGTGGCTCTGACTGGTTTAAATAGGTCCAATTACCTTCTCTCTATCTCCAATGGCTTAAAATGTAACTTTTTTCTACCAATGAGAAAGAGACATCAGATCATTTCTCTTACTGGTCAGGCAAGAGAGTGATCCTTAAGCTAATTTGGGGCTTAGCCAAACCATAACTAATTTTTTTCCTCTTTGGGAAGAGGACTTTTTAGGAATGTAGAATTAAATCTATTATGAAAAATTATTCTAAAATGCAAGCAAAAGGAAATTTATCCTAATCCTATCTCAATTAGGCAGATGTAGATCTAACACAACCGAAAGAAAGATATTTTAAATAATTGGGATTTAAATATATCTGGCTTATAATGAATATCAAACTAACGAAGAAGTTCAATTAACTAATATTATGTATACCAAAACACATCCTATTCAGAGACCTCTTTTAACTAATACAATCAACCAACAACATTTAGGAAATAGTTCACAAAAATGATATTGCTTATTAAATCAGTAATTTGTATAATTAAATAATAATATGTGGAAAAATTTCACAACATAACATTTTTTATTTAATCAATATTAAAAGACATATTTCTGAGTAAATAGTTACTCAGAAATCGGAATTCAATCCATAAGAGCATAGATAAATGACAACATATAATCAAATCAAATTACTCATATCAACAAAAGTACACAAATACAAATAAAATGACACATTCCTACTAAAATAAAATGAAACCAGTATTTAAAACAATAGTATTATAAATACCAATTTATTGAAACCATTTCTCTGACTCCGGTCTCCAACAGTTCTTTACAAAACTTGAATTTATGCTTTTAAAACAAGAGTTGTAGAAGTACAAACTCTGTTCTCCATAGATAGTTCAGAATGCAAAAGGAAAAAAATCAATAACCTCGGTTCTAAGTTTTCTATCCTCTACACTACACCTCTAAATCCTCTAGACAATAGTGCCATCAATAATTCCAAAATTGCAGAGAAGAGGAGCTCCTATTTACAAAAGGATTTCTTTATAAGAAAGTTTTTTGAAGAATGGTTCTGCTGAATCAATTTTTTTTTTTGGTTCTAAATCATATTTTTCAATTGCTTGAGCCTTCTCATTGATTGATATTTTCTTCTTCTCATCTCTTCAATTTTTTTCCTGAAAAAAAAAAATATATATATATATATATATATATATATATATATATATATATATATATATATATAATAAAATAATAAAATAATAAAATAAAATAAAATAAAATGAAAAAATAAAATCAAAATGCCAAATCTGGAATTAAAACAAATCCAATCAAAACTTAATTAAATAAATAATTGAAAATGAAATATAAGCTTTTTATTTATGCATGTGATGATATAATTGGTCAATGATATCTTTGATGAATGGATTTGCACTCAGAAGAAGTTGTGGGCAAATGAAAATGCAGGAAATAGAACGCAGAAAATTGTTTTTGTTTAAAAATTCAGAGCTTGATCTTCTGCTAATTTTTAGACCCAATAAATGATGATCAAATATGGAAATGAAACCACTTCAGAAATAATCTCCATGATTTTATCTATCCAATGGGCCATCTTAGGCCTCATTTGGTCAATTAAAACTCAATTTATGAGCTTCCAAAGTTGGTGTTATCACCAAATTGATCTTGATTGGCTTCTCATCAATCAACTCAATGTAACTCTTTCAAACCACTTCTAACTGAAGATTAGCCTCTTCATTTTTTAGAGGGATCTCTCAAAAGGGGTTTTATGATTTTGAACAAAGATAATGATAGATGCATAACTCTATGAAGTATAACTTGGTTTTGTATGATTGCAGGTTGAAAATATGCAGGCTTGCTACTATTGGGATATGGAGTCTACATCAGTAGTTTCAGTGACAGTGGTTCTTCACATGGAAGCTGAGGTAGATAAAGGTTTTTGAAAAAGATAATTCCTACACATAACATAGGAAAGCAAAGTAATTCCACCCCTAAAGGAAGTCAGAACATAATATTATGAATTCTGAGTAATTAAAGATAGAATCTACTACAAGTGATTAACATAAAGGTACATAACCATAACACATCAAGAACCTCGTGAGAATCTCAAGTCTGGAAGTATAATGTCACTTTGTATTACTGATAATGAACAAAAAAAATACAAGCAGAAATTTGATATAATATTCTCCAACCCTTTGCTCTTCGATGTTTAGTCTATAAATAGACATTTCTTTACAATCTAGGTGATCAACCCAGCTAGCTAGATCCTCGAATTCTACTCTGACACCTATCTTAACTGAAACCACTAACTTAAAACAGAAAAATGACAGTTATCCTTTAAAGAAGACATACTCCTAATAGGACTCTATCTCCTATTTATTACATTTGTTTATCCTATCAGTAAAATAGTTATATAATGGTTACATAATGAATGTCACATTCTCGAAGGACACATCACCATAATCTACCACCACTTTACATCTTCAAAGCACCCCTAGATCTATGGAACACAATCCTGCTTTTTAGGGATGGATGACCTTCACTTTAAATGTTGTTTTGACTGATGAGCTGGTTGTGTGGCACACCTTTTGAGCCATGAATCTCTGTTGTTAGGGTCCATTGACATGCTAGAGGTCTCTAGCTGGCTGATGTGTTGTTGAGATGCTCAAAATTCTTTAGAAACTCCTCGTTATGAAAACAGGGCAGTTTTAGACAGTTTCATAGCGAGTTTTAGTAGCATATGAAAATGACTTTTCCACCTATCTCTTTGACTCCTTTGTTGTTCCAGTACCTTTAGTATGCCATCAAACTTTGCAAACCATCAAACTCCCTCCATAAAACTTGACAAAATTGAGGTTTGAGGCAAATATACACCTACAGGAATTTTTGTAGCGTATTTTTGGCCTCAAGTTTGAGGTACGCTATGAAACTGTGCAAAAAACCAGAAATTGCTCCTTTCAATATTATCTTCAAAAATAGTTCTCTGGCTGCAAAATTTAGGCTCTATACATGTTATGAACCTCATCAAGCACATTCCATCTCAATTTTTCATTATTTTTTCATTTCTTCTTCATTCACAATCAGTTAGCTGATTGGCTCTTCTATCACTTTCATCTTTAGCCCTTTCTTTTCCTATTCCACCTGAATTAATTCTAGATGCTCCTGAAGATTTTCCACTTGGTCTTTTAATGCCCTTTTTCTGTATTGCAAGTGCAATTTTATCATTTTGATGTGTTTGAACTCTCCTCTTAATGGTAGGGTCCATTTCAGCAATTTTTTTGCATTGTCCAAGGTTTTTGAGACACTTATGACCTATTCTTCCCATATTTGCTTCATTTGTTCAAATTGAACCTTCTAAACTTTGTGTTTTTTTGCCTCTTGCTTCAAAACTGATATCTCTTTACCTGCCTCCATCAACTGCTCTTTAAGGATTTCAATTTCTGATTTTTCAATAATTTTCTCCTTACTCTTTCTTTGTTTGATAACCAGTTCTTCTTTTGCAGGTGAAGACAAATTTATGATGCTTGTTTGTTGGGCAACAACTTCATTGATTTTCTTAGTCTCTTTGCTTTCCATGACCTTCCTTGCATGTCTAGTCATTGGTTTCCTAGGTTGAAAAATGAAACCAACATCATCACCTGCAAAAGCTAGTTTTTTAGCAGTCTTACCTTTCTTCAGCTTTCTTCCTCCATCTTCAATGTCTTTAGCTTGCACGATGGGTGACTCTTCAATGTAAATTACATGCAAGATATCCTCCAAGTTTCCTTTATCCAATGTCTAGCTCCTAGTGACTCTTTTGTTACCTTGTTTGTTGACTGTCTGTTTTTGTTTTGCAGGAGTTGTTTTAGGTGTGTCAATCTTCTGCAAAGGTTTTTCTTCCATGCTCACTGGTTCTAAAGGAGATGATCTATTTCCTTATTCAACTTCCTCTACCACAGTTGGTGATGAAATTTTTTTAGGTTTGGAGGCTTTCTTATGAGTGACATCATCAATTTCATAACCACTCATGAACAAAAAGGAAGTCCAATATCTGTCTAACCTCCTCAATTCCTCTAACACCAACATCTTAATCAAACGATGATGAAAAAGATAAGTTTCATTTCCTTTTGTTTTGATTTGAACCTTATCTGACATTTTTCCTAGACTTATGTATAAATAAAAAGGCAATTCAAGTGACCTCTTACCCACAAAATGCAGAAGTATCCTAAGATGATAGGAGTAGACCATGTGAAACCTTCCTTCATAGGTGAAATACTTCTGGATGACCATCAGCAGATTTAAAAATTGTCCTTCATGAAACTCCTAGGGATAGCATTTCTTAGATCAATTTCACTCTATTCTGGTTTGATGAACTCTTTTCAATCCTGTATTATGAATTTAATGCCTTTAAACCATTGTTCCCCTCCTCTAGGGATTCCTGTTGCTGATGAGATGCTCTCTGGTGTCACTGTAAGGTTCAAAATTCCAACCTTTGAAGCTGTTCCTGTGAAGCTAGTGGCAAAATCCTTGGAAACCTGCAGATGAAATCCCTGCAACCTTTGACAGAATTGCAAGCAACCATTTCTTCTAAAAAGTTGCATGGCAGTTGGGTCTTCATTGAGTAAATTCATTTCCATGGGCTCATACTTGTGGCAATGACCACCTTTATTTGTTTTCCTTCTTGCAGCCATGGGTGCTTTATAATCTTCACAGCCTCGCTTGCTGATGACACCTGCAAAGTTCAAATTTGCCATCAACCTGCTTGGCTTGATGAAGCAGCTCTCCAAGGATTGACTTACATGCAAAGATAAAGCGCAATATGACAAAAGGCTAATTGAGGTAAGGTTTTATGGTTTAACTGATAGCTCATGCTTCAATCATGACACATACATGCCCAAAAAGGTAATGATGACCTCAGACACAGCTATGTACCTTTGAATTAACCATAACAGACTTGAATGACCTCCACCCTAACTCCTACAATCATATAATGACACTTCATAGAGAATTTGACAAGACAGGTTAGAAAACAGATTTTCGTAGCGAAGTTAGTTTAACCTCTAACAGATTCGCTATGAAACTATTAGGAAGTTTCGTAGTGAAAACTATTGTTTTCCTGTGTAAAACGCTACGAAATTTTGAAAAAGTGAAAAATGCGACCTTTTCTATTTTAAATGCATGGGGAATGAAAAATCACACCATATGAGGATTGATTTGACATGAAATGACATATATGGAGGTGATAATGAAACTTAGGATAGGCTAAAAATGTAAAAAACAAAAATTTCCTATACCGCATTGAAAAGGCTAAGCAGACCTTATTCTTTTGATGAGTGAACTATATGAACATGTCAAGAAATGTTTCACAATTTTATGAGTGATAACAGTTGGTATATTAAAATTGCCAGAATTCTAAAATTTTTGTTGTCTAGACTAAGAATCAGAATTTTTTAATTAAATTCTAATCCTAAATTAGATTATGATTTTTAATTAATTAATGCTAATTAACTATAGTTACATTATTAATCTAAATTAACTAAAAATAAAATTAAACTAATTAAAAATTAATTTAATGATTGATTAAAATATTATTATATTGATTTTATAATTGTATTATATAAAAATTATAATTAATATATAATAATATAATATTAATATAATCTTTTTGTTTTAAAATTATAAAACATTTATATAGGATTCATGTATTTCGTGAGGGTGTTATGGAGGAGAGGGAGAGTATGGAGGGATAAGGTGGAGGGTGAGCGAGGCTGACGTTGCGAGACTTATAAGGTGAAAAAACTTTATGTTAGAATTAAAACCCCATCGCATAAAACCAAATTTGCTTCATCGCAAAATTTTAAAGGAGATGATTAAGAATATTGCGATATTGTAATATCGCATCGCAATTTTTAGTTTGGCCTTTTTAATATAAGCGTATAAATAAATATCAAAAATTTGTGATATATCGCAATCGCAATATTGCGTCGCAAAATTATTTCGGATCGCATATTTTAAATCGCAAAATTAAAAAATCCCATTTTATTAGATAGGGATTTTGGAAGGAAATGGGTCATGCAAAGTGGGGCCCACGTGAATTAACAATCCTACAAATTGGACTTCAAACATTTTGAAATTTTGGAGTTTTGGGTTTGGCAATTTGTTTTAAAATAACAAATTGGAGTAAATTACAAAGATCCTGAAACGTGTTTTCGTCTATTGTACAATTTAGCTGAGTCATTTGTAGGACCGTTAGTGAAAAATGAAAAAAAAAAATAGTACAAATTTAACTTGGGACTAATATTTACAATGAATGACTATTTTAACTATAAAATTTGAAATACCATACACTTTATACATTTTTTAACCCTTGCGAGAAAATCATCAAACTTCAAAAGACTGTCATTTACAAATCAGTTGACCAAATGAAGCTAAACACGTATCGTTGGAAAGCTTGTAAAAAAATCAAATTCAATGAAACAATCAAAATAGAAATACAACAAAAATGAAAAATGGAAAAAAATTTAGGACAATTAACTTAATGAAAATCATAAAAGGTACTTAGCCAAAAAATAATAAAAAGGGTCTCCATTATTCAAAGTAAAAATTCAAAAATGGGGATGTTGGGTTTTCCCTACAACAATGGCGACACACGGGAGAATGAATAGTTATAGCTGATTAAAGATAATGAACTTAATTTACCCAAAGGTTTAAAATAATGGAAATCACAAAATCCTCTAATAATAAAACATTTCCACAGGTCCCACATAAATAGATTAAGCGATATGAGTTTTTAAAGATAAGTACTTAAAATAGACTCGAGTAAAAGTGATGAATCCAAACTTGGGAATTTGTTTTAAAACTACCTCACATGAAAAATAGAAGAAGGTAGAGATAAGAGTTTTTCATAAAGCATATATCCATTTGTGATTATCTCTGACATTGCTCCGCTTCCAGTGAGCCTGAACGGTACCCCGACGAAGTTGTCTTTTATGCCATACAAGCTTAGTCCGGTTATCAGCGAGTGTCCATAGCCCCGAAGGGTTTACTTGCATTTCTCATGATTCCTCTTTTAATCACCCTTTTGATAAGCGCATTTGAAAGCTTTTGTTTATGATGTATTTGAGTGAAAGAGGTGGGATGGTAATAGAGATTTATATTTAATGGAAATAATATTTTATAATGTTTAATCCAAATTCTTTTCGTACAACTATCAATCAGAGGCTTTTATGTGGAGGGGTGGTAGGGATTCATTGTATTAAACTGAAATAAGTTATTTCCTTAAAAAAAGTAAACTCAATCACTTAAAAAGGATCTGCATTCCTCCATGAAAAATATTTAAAGTAAGATGGTTTTATGGTTCCATAAAGATATGCCTTTAATGATAAATGAAATTTATTGAAAAAAATAGAGTAAAGTATTTCTCATGAATTTCAACCACTATAAGGTAGTAAAAAGACATTTTACATAGATCATGGCAAAGTCACCAAAATCAAATCAAAACTGAAATAAAAAGGGAAATAATTCCTAAACTAAAATAATAAAAGAAATAAGCGAATGAACAAATAAAATTGAAGAAAGCAAAAACTAAAAGAAAAAAAAAAAATTTAAAAGATAAACTCCAACAAGACTACTTATATAAATTTCTTAACAAAGGATTATAAAATAAAATAAGCATATGTATGTTCATTCCAATGTTCAGATTTGTTTTTTCTATCTTGCAGGGTTATAAGAAATGAATCTCTCTAAATGTAGAGGATGAATATTAGTAATGATAGATAATACGCTGAATGAGAAGTCTATGTTTGTTTCAAATTTTTCTTCTTCAAGACAAAACCTACATAAAATCATCTTAACTATTTTCTAATAAAAATAATTCTTTAAAGATACAGACTAGAGGTCCAGAAACTCCCCAATTTAGTTGATCCGATGAGGCTCATTACTGCTTCTCTTAATAATCTCAAAAATCAAAAGAAAATGAAATTCGGAAACTGATCTGGTAGAGGTGTGAAAGGTTCATGAAGACTTGCATAAACAGAGTTCAAGATCAGAAAAAACTAAACTAAAACAAAAAGTGAAGAAATGAAAATGAACGAAAGTGGGTACATGAAACTTACCATTGGATAATTGCATTTAATCTTACCTAAGAAAGAAGATTTTATCCAATACAACTTAAATTCTTTCTTTAATTTAGAATTGGAAACATGAAGAAGTTGAATTGATTGAAATCTCATTGACCCAAAATCATTATTTATTGAATCTAAACTAAAAAAAGTAGTAGAGTAAAAGAAATCAATGTTTTATGTTCAAGGAATCAGAAATAAATTGCTTCCATAGGAAATGAGGATGAAGATGTGCTTCGTTATGAATTGAAACGATGAATGTTCTTTTTTTTCTTCCATTCTGAATTTATATCAGCCCTAAATTATTGAAGTTGATTCAAAATCATGAATAATTTAACAATATATGAAGAGGACTTGAATCTTTATATGATAAATATGGAGCGAAATTCAAAATAAAAAAGAATTAAAAATATGAATTAATCATCATATAGGTTAGTGTATTTCCTAATGTTTCGCATCATGAGATTATTTTCCATGTATAACTTTAAAAGTTGTGACTTCCACCTTTTTCGATATGTGACTGAGCGTTTTCTATAATAATTAAAACACAATGGTGGAAAATCGAATATTAAATTTTATCGCATCAAAAGATCTTTAAGACAAAGATTCATTTGAGTTTAGCGATGCGATATAATTATTGCGATGGAAATGTCGTGATATGAACATGTGTGATGGGAAACTGCGATGGAGCGGATGTGATATCGGAGAATAGTCATATCAGAAGATTGAATGTTCAATAAAAGGAAACATCTAGCAGAAATGTGATAAATGATGCGGCACATTGGTGGGACCGGTTTTGGAATTTATAAGAAATCGGGGATTGGCATATTTGAGCACGGGATGTAACGATATTCATATGCCGATATGCGATGAAGCATGGATCCAATTATTTTATTATATGCAATTAATTTTATATCAGATCCAGGGCATCGAAACCTTTAAAAATATGCCCCTATCAAAATTGTGATTTATCAACGGACGCGATATATTTTAAAACTAAATTTAAATATCGTATTGGGTACGGGGTTGTATCAACATCACAATTTTTGGCGAAGTCATTTATCGGAGAGTGATCGAGAAGAAATATTGGAGGACTTGCATCGGAGGTTTATTATCGAGAAATTTTAAGAGTGGCCTCTGATTAAATATTGCAATAGAAAATATTGCGATACGGATGATGTGATATCAGATGGAAAGGTTCATCGGAGATCGGAGGGAATGGGCATATTGGGGGATCGGAGATATTTGAAGTATGCTCATTTCAAAACCTCTCATTTGCGAATTGTGATATATATGTGAGGCCGACGATTTCTTTAAAGTATTAAATTCAAAAAGAGAGAGATTATTTTAAATTTGATTTTAAATAAATAACCATTGAATAATTTAATTAATTGTCGGAATATCTAATTGAAAGTAATTTTATCATAATTTTCTTATGAGGAAAGTTATGAAATATTATGATCTGATATGATTCCTCCGAAAATTTATTAAGGCTTATCGGGATTTCAATGAATAGAAGCAAAATTTAAAAACCCTCAAATTTTAGACGAAATCATAAATAATTCCCTGAACATGTTGCGGATTTTAAAAAGATCTGGCTGCTTGCTTATCTCATATCTACACAATCAAATTAATGAAAACCTGCAAAAAAAACAAAATAGAAATAAGAAACAACCTTTTTAAAATTTAAAGCAAACAATAGATGATGGTGAATATATAAACACATACCTGGAAGAAAATTGGTTGTAACTTTTACCTCATAAATCTTCAAGTTCTCCCAATTTTTTTCAAAATTTGTATATGTTCAACATCACCTACTTATTTTATCTAAAAATTCTAAGTAATGAGTTTTTCAAATTGCATCCATCTCAAATTTATATCGGAGGAAAAAAATCGTGAAAATGAACTCTTTTTTAGAAATAGTAAAAAAATGTTAAGTTGTAGTGAATCTTTAGAATTTATTCGTGTATGATCAATGTGATGAATTTTGAAAAACAAAACAATTGAAGGCCTAAAAAATATGTATGATATGATAATTCAAGAGCTTCTAAAATGCTTTAAGCTGCTTTTCTACAATTAAAATGAGATTCTCAAAAGAAATAGGATTCATTACTTGCTTTATTGAAAATCTAAAATAATGAAATAAATGCAAACGGAAATATATATATATATATATATATATATATATATATATATATATATATATATATATATATATATATATTCCTATTTCTAACTTAATGAAAGAAACATGACTAGGTATAGTCATACTTTTAATGTAACCATCTAAGAATTTTAATTCCTGCATGTATGTACATGTCAAACATTAGTAACAAAAATACAAATATAATTAAACTAAGAAAACTAAATCTAAAACCAATATGTACATTTATTGTTAGCAACTTATTTACAATCATATTCTTTTGAAATGTCCTTTCCAACTGAATTTCAATTGGATCATAGAAATCTGGATGGATTTCCATTATTGAGTAGGAGAGGTTTAAAAGAGAATATGATACGCCAGGTTGTAGAAATGATCTTTCAGAAAAAATGGCATGTAAGATTTTGTTAGTGTTATGTTCAAGTGTTAAATTATTAACAATCTTCCATGAAGGAAAACTTTCCAAATGTCTTTCAAATGGATCAATGACAAACGGATGGAAGTGTGATAGATCCAACAGAAGATTATTAATTGAATTAGATTTCTGGTCATATTGTGAAAACACATTCTCTTGTTGGCACTGCTTTCGAGAAGTAAGAAGCAATTGATAAGGAATGAATATCAATTGAAATTGGAAGTTTAATAATTTTTTATGTTCACAATTATAACTTGAAACTTCATTTTTCCATTGAGGTAATGCATTAATTAAGTGTTCAATATTGAGCTGCTCAATATGCTAGCATAAAGTATCTAAAAATCTGAGACTAAAAACAAAAAATAAATCTAAAGTTAAAAATAAATGATGGAATAATAACAAAATTGAATCATAGTTTACACTATTGTTACACCACAATTGGGACTGAATTAAAGCAATTTTCTCTTCATAAGAATTGGGCAGAATAATGAAATTAGAATGATTGTTGATACCAACTTGTGAATTCAAGAGAGGGCTATGACTCTGAATGGGAATGCGAGTTTGATTATCATATAAATCATAGATTGGCATGGTTTCTTGAATGTTGAAATCATTATTATGATTAATTGTTTGAAAATAAGAACTATTTGAAATAATTTTTGAATAAGATTGTTCTTCATTTTCACATGTGATTTGACTTTAATCATGAGGATTTAATTATAAAGAAGACAAATAAATATCCTCAGTGTCAAAGTATTTATCATAAATTACCTCAAGACATTCATTAGAATTCCCTTCGATCGCATTCAATGTATCAGAACAAGAAGGAATATTATGCCCATGTTCTTTAATGCCAGAAGAATGATCATTAATTAATTCTCTATCCTTATAAAAATTAATCGACAATTCATTTAGATCGACCTCTGTGTTTTCTAAAATATCTTTAAAGTGAAGAGAGAATAAATTACTATTAGAAAAATTATCAAGATAAAGGAGAAAATATGAATCCGAAACAATGCATTTGAAAATATCTCTCTTTGAGAACTCTTGTGCACTTTCTTTATTGCAAATTTCTGATTTAAGATCATTTACTTGGCTAATTGTTTTTTTTTGAAGAATGTTTATTTGTTGTTCTGATTTTGGCATTTTCTCATCATAAAAGAATTCAGAAATTTGTACAGCAAATTGCGGATTATTAGAAATTTTAATTGTTGCTTCTACTTGCTTATTTACGCTCTAATTTTCTAATTCTAACGTACATTAATTTTCAAATTTCAGTGCAGTATCTTCTTCAAAAGTGTTGCTAATATCTTCTTGCGATTGATTAGTGAAATTTTCCAAGCTTTGCGATATTGGTTTATTAACATGATTATCATTACTACCGTAAGAGGTTTGTCCTAAATTTAAGAATTTATCATACATGGTTGAAGCCACTTCATCATGATTGGTATGCTCCTCTATGTTGGAATTCTTATTTATGTTAATAAAATTGCGAGGAGAATGAAAAAAACTTGAAATGATTTCACATGGTTTATCAATAGGAGGAAGAGAGAAAATGTGTTCAAACCAATCTAATAATTCATCTTTTGAAGGTTTATCTTCAATTTTAAATTTTAAACAATTTAAATGAAATCTAATGGTAAAATCAATCAAAGATTCAAATTGAAACCTTCATAAACATTCAATTTCGTCACATACCTTTTCGTAGATATAGCCATCAAATTTACAAAGAAATATTGTAATAAATTGATCCCAGGTGTGAATTGAGGCAACTGGAAGTGATTGACATGAACTTCTGGCTTTTTCCAAGAATGTAAGGGTAAAAATCCTGCATAAAATGCCTTCATAAATTTCTTGAAAATCAGAATTTGTAAAATTTTGAATAAATTGAAAGACATGATTAAATGCAGAAGTATTCATCTTACCGTTAAACTTTACCTGAGACAAGAGTCTTACTATTTATGGTGGAGTATTAGAAGATGCACGTCCAAAAATACAACTCCAAATTGGAAGTTTTAGAGGAGCCATTGTAATTAAAATAAAATGTTAGAATATAAACACTCCAAAAGAAAACAAGTCTTAGGCCCTCCTTCTAGCACCAAAATGTTGAAGCCTTGAAATTCGCTGCAACAATATGGGGGATGACCACCCGGTCGAGACCTTAAAGAAACTCCTTTTCCGTTTGGAATGGTGGCTCCGACTGGTTTAACTAGGTCCAACTGCCTTCTCTCAATCTGCAATGGCTTAAAATATAACTTTTGTCTACCAATGAGAAAGAGACATCAGATCATTTCTTTTACTGATCAGGCAAGAGAGTAATCCTTAATCTAATTTGGGGCTCAGCCAAACCATAACTAAAGTTTTGCCTTTTTGGGAAGAGGACTTTTTAGGAATGTAGAATTAAATCTATTATGCAAAATTATTCTAAAATGCAAGCTAAAGGAAATTTATCCTAATCCTATCTCAATTAGGCATATGTAGATCTAACCCAACCGAGAGAAAGATATTTTAAAAAATTGAGATTTAAATATATATGGCTTATAATGAATATCAAGCTAATGAAGAAGTTCAATTAACTGATATTATGTATACTGAAACACGTCCTATTCAGATACCTCTTTAACTAAGATAATCAATCAACAACATTTAGGAAATAGTTCACAAAAATGATATTGCTTGTTAAATCAATAATTCGAATAAATAAAAAATAATATGCAAAAAAATTTCACAACATAACATTGTTTATTTAATCAATATTAAAAGACAGATTTTTGAGTAAATAGTTACTCAAAAATCAAAATTCAACCCATAAGAGCTGAAATAAATGACAACATATAATCGAGGAAAATTACTCATACCGACAAAAGTGCACAAATACGAATAAAATGACACATTCCTGCTATCATAAAATGAAACCAGTATTTAAAAAAATAGTATTATAAATACCAACTTATTGAAATCATTTCTCTAACTCTAGCCTCCATCAGTCCCTTACAAAACTTAAATTTTTGTTTTTAAAACAAGGGTCGTAGAAGTACAAAATCTGTTCTCCATACATATTTTAGAATGCAAAAGTAAAAACCCTCAATACCCTAGATCTGAGTTTTTTCTCCTCTACCCTACACCTCTAAACCCTCTGGACAATAGTGCCATCAATAATTCTAAAATTGTAGAGAATAGGAGCTCCTATTACATTCTACAATCTGCTATTTATAATATTTGCAAAATGATTTCTTCATAAGAATGTTTGCCGAAGAGTGGTTCTGCTCAATCAATTTTTTTTTTTGGTTATAAATCATATTTTTCAATTTCTAGAGCCTTCTCATTGACTGAGATTTTCTTCTTCTCATCTCTTCAACTGTTTTCTTTAAAAAAACAATAAAAAAACAAATCAAATCAAAACTGAATTAAAATGCAAAAATAAAATCAAAATGCCAAATCTGGAATTAAAACAAATCCAATCAAAATTTAATTAAATACATAATTGAAAATGAAATATAAGCTTTCTATTTATGCCTGTGATGATATAATTAGTCAAGGATATCATTTACGAATGGATCTGCACTCAGAAGAAGTTGTGGGCAAATGAAAATGCAGAAAATAAAACTCAGAAAATTGATTTTGTTTAAAAATTCGAAGCTTGATTTTATACAGATTTTTAGACCTATTAAATGATCACATATGGAAATGAAACCACTTCATAAATAAGCTCCATGATTTTATCTATCCAATGAGCCATCTTGGGCCTCATTTGGTCAAGTAAAACTCAAATTATGAGCTTCCAAAGTTGGTATATTAAAATTGCCAGAATTCTGGAATTTCTATTGCTTGGGCTAAAAATCAGAATTTTTTAATTAAATTCTAATTCGAAATTAGATTATGATTTTTAATTAATTAATGTTAATTAATTGTAATGACATTATTAATCTAAATTAATTAAAAATAAAATTAAACTAATTAAAAATTAATTTAATGATTGATTAAAATATTACGATATTAATATTATAATTGTATTATATAAAAATTATAATTAATATATAATAATATAATATTAATATAATCTTTTTGTTTTAAAATTATAAAACATTTATATAGGATTCATGTATTACATGAGGTTGTTATGGAGGAGAGAGGAGAGTATGGAGGGATAAGGTGGAGTGTGAGCGAGGCTAACGGTGCGGGAGTTATAAGGTGAAAAAACTTTATGTTAAAATTAAAACCCCATCGCACAAAACCAAATTCGCTTCATCTCAAAATTTTAAAGGAGATGCTTAACAACATTGCAATATGTGATATCGTAATATCGCATCGCAATTTTTATTTCGGAGGAAGGAGGAACTACAAAATATTTCGAGGATCTTTTTAGCCTGGGATGCAAACATTTTAAATCCTTATTCAAAACCCAACTTAGCCCTCAATAGCCAAAGTGATCAGAGTGGCTCATTTATTCCCCAGATATATTGAAGAAGAATGGAATGATTGCATAATGGATCCAATGTCAAAAGAGGAGGTGGAAGGGATTCTTAAGGCGATGCAGAAGGAAAAAAGCGTAGGCCCAGATGGATGGATGGTGGAATTCTTTCAGCACTTCTTTGAATCTCTGGGAGTGGATCTGCTTGCGGTGGTAGAAAAGTGATGCAAGCTAGAGCCTGCAATACTAGGATCCTCCAACAACCATGCTTCAAAACATGCACCTCAAACTTATTGCTCAATTCAAAATCAAAACATGGCAGATTCACATTTAAATTTGCGGAAGCTTATTTCATATGGTTCAAAAATTAAATCAAGCAAACTCCTTTTCTCAAGGATTCAAATAGCATTAAAATTCCTTATAAAAAAAATCTCATACAGACTCCAACCATCAATTACATTCTAGGTCCCAAACCCAGCTCACTTATAATTCAAACCCCAATGTTTTTACCTTCAAATAAACCAACCAGCGCAGCTGGTGCATTCTCCAAGCCATATACTATTTTTCCTTCTTTGATATTGTGATATCATCCCACAAGCAGCAATACGGCCATGGTTGTTCATATTTTCCAGAACTGTGTCAAGCATCGCACCACCCACATTCTCAAAATAGATATCAATCCCGTTGGGCAAATACCTCGTAAGGGCAGCTTTCAAATCTGGTTCCTCCTTGTAATTGAATGTATCATCAAAGCCTAGTTTATTTTTCAGCAATTCCACCTTTTGTTTGCTTTCAGCACTCCAAAAACACCAATGCCTGGCATTTTCACATTTATTGTGGAAACTATACAACTTATATTCACACCAACCATATGCAAATAATCGATGCTATAATAGTATGACTGCGCGCTTCCAGTTAATTAACAACACATTTCTTACCTTTTCCATTGGTTCTGCGTCTTTCAAATTGCAGGTCGACTTACCCACTGATCCAGCTCCATATGCATCTGCGCTCTTCAATTCGTTTTAACCTGCTCCAAATTTAAACAATTCAATTGTAAACCATGTCGTTCCACTGAATCGACTTCCCATGACTTACCATTCCACTCAGCGTTTAATGCTGTAGCACAGTGTTCCATCAAACTTCTTTCAACTATGTTTTCTCACACTGAGACTACGGCAATTCAATGCTGTAATATCTACCAATCTGCAATTTACAAATGCCTTAAACAAACAGTGAAATCGAAATACCCATTTAAATTGAATTTCGGTTCATCGCTTCTGATCTGATTCTAAGTTAATTCACGTTGCAGCGCTTGATTTTCCAATCGATCTGCAACTTATGAACATTCATATAACCATAAACCTTCTACAGGGAATGAATTTTAAACCGGAGGTTTATTTCTACTGTACACGTTGCCATTTAACCTGTGCCATGCGACTTGTTCATTCTCACCTTCAATTCAATGCGTTCCACTCTTCAAACAGAACTCTGCGCCATTCTATTTTTTGTTCAACGCTGCAATCGATCACATCTATGCCTGCAGCATAGACTTCGACCATAATTATAACATTACATAACACAGAAAACGCCCAATTGCTCCAATCGATTCCTATATGCATCGATTTTTTCTTCAGAACAACAATCAATCCAGCGCTGTAATATCCAATATTCAATGTTATTCAACCAACAGCACCATTCATCCACACCATTGACTCGTAACTTCAGGGAAACGGTTGTTCTATTTCTATTTCCGTGCTGACTTACAAACTACAGATCGATATATAAAATAACCATTCAGAAATAAGCTCGCACAGTGACAATTGTTATATAAATATCAATTCTTACAATTAAGGAGCATAAATCGATATGTTCATTGCGCCCTTCCTTTAATCAAATCTCTCATAGTAGAAACTTCAACTTCGGCATATGCATTTAATCAGAAACCACACACAACTTTTCGGTGTTATTCTTCATTTAATCAATTTCCATACATAATTTACTTCAAAATTCTCACTCCAGAAATCAAATATACAGTTCTCAATCCATCAACCAAAATATATATAAACTGAAACAAAACAATGACTTACAACTTTTTACTGGCCAGATGTTTCAATGTCGTGGCCCTTTACAATTGTTGAAGGCTTACAGCCTTGCTGCTCAAGCCTACTCTCAATCTCACACTTCTCTCACAATCTCAATGTTCTTTTCTCTCAAAAAGCCCTCCTATTTATACCATTTAAAAAATCATTAAATTAAATGCTCAATCCCTTCAATTCCTCAACAAACCCCTAAATCTCTCAACATCCCTAAAGGATAGGTTTTTATCCCTAAAATCCTTCAACTAATTAAATTCCCTCATATCCTTTTATTAATAAAAAGATATTTACATAAATCCTCACCTTCTCCTATTTAATTCAAATTAATTAATAAAATATTAAAAATCATCACACCCCATATTTACAAATTAATATTATCACACCCCATATTTACAAATGGAGAAAAAGGTCTTGATGCTCCTGCATCAAAAAGTCAAGCATCACTGGCACAATCCATCAGCCCTTCCACTCCACTTTCCTCGCCCTCATCCCCAAAAAGGAAGACCCTAAATATTTTGAGGACTTCAGACCTATTTCTCGATGTGCCTGCATTTACAAAATCATTGCTAAGGTGATAGCCACTCGCATTAAGCCTTTCCTATCAAAAAACATTTCCATGTAACAATTTGGGTTTTTGGATGGAAGGAATATCCATGAGGCGGTGGGGGTGGCCCAGGAAACTCTACACAGCTTGAAGAGAAGCAAGAAAAAAGGAGCAATACTGAAAATTTATCTATCAAAGGCATATGATAGAATAAGTTGGTTGTACCTTCGACTGCTCCTAACCCATCTAGGGTTCAGGAATGATTTCATCAACTGGGTGATGGGGTGCATCACTACCACCATTATTTCCATCCTGATCAGTGGGGCTGCAACTTCCTTTTTTCAAGTTTAGAGGGGTCTATGCCAGGGCTACCCTTTATCACCCCTCCTCTTCCTCCTTGTAGCTGAAAAGTCATTTGATCCATAATGCAAAAAGGTGAGGCGAATTGAAAGGTATAGAAGTGGCAGTCAATGTATCCATTACCCATATGATCTTCATAGATGAATCAGACGAATCAAATTAGTGTTAGATCTCTTCCTCAAGGCGACAGGTTTAAGCATCAATAGCCAAAAATCCTCCATAACCATGGAAAGGTTTTCGCGGGCCAGAGCGGATAGAATATCAGATATGCTCCCCTTTGAAGTTAAATCTTTCCATGAAAATTTCAAGTATCTAGGCTTCCATCTAAAGCTAGACTCTTATAGAAACCAGGACTGGCACTGGCTTGTGGCAAACACTGAGACCAGAATGAAGCACTGGAGTTTCAAATGGTTGTCTAGGGCAGGAGGCTTGTGTTGATCAAATCAATTGCAACGGCTATCCCTGTATATTGGGTTTCTTTATCTTGGGTCCTGAAGGGTATACTCTCAAACATAAATAAACTCTATAGCAATTTCCTATGGGTAGGCTCAAGGTTGAACCTATAATGTTGTGGGTGGCGTGGGAGAAAGTAGCAATACCAAAGGCTTGGGGAGGATGGGGAATAAAGGAGCTCTCGTCCTTCACCCTCTCTTTGGCGGCAAAACTAGGTTGGAGGCTTATCACCTGGGAGAACTGATGGGCATCCGTGATAAAAAGGAAATACATTGACCCTATGCCAATGGAAGCATGGTTGCGCCTCCCTGCAAAGAAAGTGAAAAATGCTTCGATTGTTTGGAAATCCAAGATGGTGTCTATTAGGACCATTAAACAAGGATTGGCATGGCATGTAGAGAATGGTGAATAGGTTAAACTAGGATAGGACCTGTGGGTAGGGTGTAACAAAGGATTTTCACTCTCCAGAGATCTGCTCAATCACCTTGAAAGCAGAGGTATCCGCACTCTTGGTCATATTGAGCAGTTAGTCCATTCAACCATTTGGAGACAAGCGTGGATTTCAGGGGAGGCCCTACATCTTGAAGACAAATGGAGAGAAGAATGGCAGGGATATTATGATATATAAACAAGCTTCATAGAACAAATTTTCGCATCCAGGAGAGGTCGAATGAGATGCGTTGGGTACACTTCCCTACTGGTGAGTATGCACCTAAATTTGGATACAAATGGTTAATGACACAGAAAGGGTGGGTTGCGCCGGAGTGGTGGTATAAGCCATTGTGGGAACTCAAAGGCCTTGCAAAATCGAGGCTCTTCTTCTGGTGTATATTACAGAACAAACTACCCTCCTGGGAAAATCTGTAGAAAAGAGGCAAGATAGGGCTGAGTTGGTGCTCCCTGTGAAAAACAAATGTGGAGACTACTCAACATCTATTCCTGTCCTGTAATTTTAACATGAGCTTATGGGTAGAAACCTTGCAGCATCTAAACCTCTCCCAGTGATGGGAAGGTCCCTCCATCTCGGAGGGTTGGCATAAGTGGTGGAATGAAGCCCCAAAGGACCGAGTGAGGAATGTCCCGCTTATTATCGCATGGGGTACCTGGATAGCTAGAAATCGAGTCATCTTTAAAGACATTATGTTTCTAGTTTCTCTCCTAGCATCGCAAGGGGCATCAATCTATGAACATATTCCTATGCCCAAGGAAACATAGTAGGTCAGGATCATGAAGGTGGAAGAAATTAGGGGTGACATTCCGTGGGCCTATTTCGATGGGGCCTCTGACCCACAAGACAGGTGTGGGGCAGGGTTCATTATACACCTCCCCTCTAGAAAGATCTTCAAAGCCTCGGTGGGATTAGGAACTAGAACAAATAATTTTGCAGAACTCAAAGCCCTTCATTTGCTTCTGTGTTGGCTTTCTCATCTTGAGCTTAGAGCAGTTCAGATCTTTGGAGACTCAATTAATAACATTAAATGGTTCAATGGACCTCAAAGATGCCACAACATTATGCTTCCTTTATTAGAAGAGGTTTTGGTCTTAAAATCACTTTTTAATCAAATCCTTGCTTTTCATATCTACAGGGAACGTAACATGGATGTAGACCCCCTATCTAAGGAGGGCCTACAACAAGTTATGGGGATCTTGGTAATCAAAGAAGTCGATGGAGATTTGGTTCGGGTCCTATAACAACCTCCTTTCGCTCATTAAATGATAATCAAATTAGTCTTTATTTTTGTTTTCTTTTTACCTTATGTTACAAACTCTAATTTTAAATATTTATACAGACCTATTTTATACTTATAAGTCCACTTATCTCTGTTTCAGATTGTTTTCCTCGTCAGAAGAGATCCAGGAGATAAAACAGGGTTTTTTTTTCTATTTCATAAACTCAGTACATATGGAATGGTGCTTACTACCCAGATGTTTTTTGTATAAAAGACAGTAAAAGGCTTGATTTTGACTCCTTTTTAGGGTTGTTTTTTCCTATAAAGGAAAGCTCGGGGGTCAATACAGGCGCATATTTTTTTTAAACTTTTGACAAGGCTAGTGGAAATAGTAATACTCGTTTTCCAGATAGCTGCGACTCCATGCTTTTTCGTTTTCCTATGGCTGAAAGGAAAACATGTAGTTTTTTGGAATACCAAGGGCATATACTATGTAACATTCTATGATCTTAATAGAAAGTTCGATTTTTCATTTTCGGAAAAATACAAGCGTATAAACAAATATAAAAAAATTGCGATATGCGATAATCGCAATATCGCGTCGTAAAATTATTTCTGATCGCATATTTGAAATCGCAAAAATAAAAATTCCCAATTTTTTAGATCGGGATTTTTGAAGGAAAGGGGTGATGCGAAGTGGGGCCCATGTGAATTAACAATCCTGCAAATTAGACTTCAGTCATTTTTCAATTTTGGTGTTTTGGATTTGGCAATTTGTTTTAAAATAACAAGTTGTAGTAAATTACAAAGATCTCAAAACGTGTTTTCGTCTATTGTACAATTTAGCTGGGTCATTTTGTAGGACTGTTAGTGAAAAATGAAAAAAATAGTAAAAAATTAACTGGGGACTAATATTTACAATGAATTACTATTTTAACTATTACAATTTATACATTTTTTTAACCTTGGCGAGAAAATGATCAAACTTCAAACGAGTGACATTTACAAACCGGTTGACCAAATGGAGAGAAACAAGTATCGTTGGAAAGCTTGTGAAAAATTGGATTCAATGAAACAATCAAAATATAAATCTGAAAAAAAATGAAAAAAATGGAAAAATTGTTAAGACAATTAACTTAATGAAAATCATAAAAGGTACTTAGCCAAAAATTAATAAAAAGGGTCCCCATTATTCGAAGTAAAAATTCAAAAATGGGGGTGTTGGGTTTTCCTTACAACACATTGCTACAATCAACAAAGGTGTAATCCACTAGTTGGATAATGCATTCATACAATCATATTATTAAAACATAATAATTAAAATATAAAAATCAAATGTATCATAAAAAATAATTGACTTTTTGATACTCAATTGAAATCTTGTAAAAAAAATCATTAATATATACATATAGATACATTGTATTCTTTTCAACTTACTAAACGCTACCCACCATAAAAATAGATAGCTAGTATTCCCATTTTTTTTTAATTTTAAATTCAGATGTGCATTTTGATTTTCTGTATTCTAGGGATCCTAGTATCTTTAAAAAAAATTTAAAAATTATTTTATATTTATTTTTTTCAATATACTATGTTGTTGATATTTCTCCTGCTTTCCATTATCTTATGAAAAAATGTTGGTGTCAAATTTGCAATTCATTAGCTTATATTCATGCTAATAGGGTGCATTCATGCTATTGGTGTAATATTTGTAAGTCATTATCCTATATTCCATTTTCCGTGTTTTTATTAAGGCATGACATTCCAATTACTCGCTTGAATCTTATGTACATCATTTCTTCAATTAGCTTTGGCATCCCAATGCTCAATTTCCCAATGGTTGCCCTCTACCCCTTATATTCGACTTCAAATCACAGGGTAAGAACATAATGCTCCTAAAAAATTTTGTTGGATATTGGTTTCTATGTTTGTCTTATCAATAATATTACTTTTATTAAATTATGCTAGAACTTTCTTGCAAAAATTAAGGGACCTACACCTAAGCTTATTGATGTGGTTTTGAGATATAAATAGATGGACAAATATTTGATTATCAACCATGAGGATGATATTGCATCCAATTTAATAAAAATTACATAATGAGTGGGTGGTGTGTCACATATACCATAAAACATTGGAGGGAATAAGACAAAATTGGGTTTAATAACCATGAAATTCTATAGTGATGGATGCCTAAGGTCTCACTCATTGCTTGCACTTTTGGAATCCCCAACTTATACCATAAGAGCAGTGCATAATGAAGAAATAGAACTCATAGATAACAAGCATTCATATCTACAAACATAATAGTATCTTACCAGATGACCCTTACTTCAATTTGAATATAAGGATGATGAATCCAATTTCTACCAATTTCTCTCAAACGTCATATTGTGGGAGTTTCATACGTTTCTATTCACGTATGGGGTTTCCATCATATCCCATCCTTATGGCCCTCATCGAACAATGTTCGTTGTGTGAATAGAACCTAAAGTAATGCAAAATGGAGCCATCTTCATCTAGTGCTAATAATGATAATAGTATCAAAATTATCCATGAAGAGCAATGGAATATGGGTCAAACTTGCCATGATTGGTAGCAGCAAACAAACATAAAAACAATGGGATTTACCACACTTTATCCTAGGAAACCCATGGTATTGATATATAATATCATAATACTATGTTCTTAGAAATTTCCATATTTAAACAAGTGACTCAATCATACCAATTGGGTCCCTCAATAGAAGCAACACCGACATTGGACCTAGATTCTATTATAGTTGCTAAAACACCCTTCAAAATTTTGCTTAAATTCAAATTTTGGAGTCTCCTTATGATCGCGTCAACTATCATTTCAAGTCATTAAAGTTGTTCCATGCTTTTTATTCAAGTTTTTCTAAGTGTTCAAGTTCCTTTCTAAATAAATCAGAAGTGACGTATTTTGTTAGAGACAACCCTAGTGCACCTCCGAGAGGTAGCTCCAGTGCACTTTCTCACATTATTTGATCTTCTCTATCACAAGGATATGCGTTGGACACATTTCCTTCACATAACACACTTTTTGATTGCAGACGAAACTTGTGTCGTAAATAATTGCACCCTAACTGCCGCACTTGGAGATTAGTGTCATTTTGTTGTTGTTTCAATGTAAGCATGTTGATTTCGGGTAATATGCATTTACTTGCCATGAGTTTGATTTTGTATGTGTGTGTGATCATGTTCATTACCTATTTGTATGTTCCTACTCTCTCCCTCTTGTTCCATTGGTCTCACACTGAGTCAATTTTGGAGTTCTTCCTTGTCCTCGTATCATGCACAAGTTATGATCACATGAAACATTTATCCAAGTGATAAGTGCACTGTGCACTTCCACGCCTCAATCATGAGACTCTTGTATCCTAAACACGCACCCATCCTGAGGTTAGTTCCCTTCACAAGTGCATTGCGCATCTCTAGAGCATAGTCACCCATTTTCTTGATGTTTAAACCTATGCTTTACGCCAAGCCTTGAAAACTCTGCCTTATGGAATGCATTGAACATTCCTAGTGTACAGTAAGGTCACCCCTTGGTGTTGAAAAATGCAACAATAAATTATCAAAATGATTTTTCCTTGATTAAATTGAGAAAATTCGAATTTCCACATCACTAGACAACTTGGATGATGTTAACTTGTGTGGAATGGCTTGTGTCACCTATTTTACTCAATAAATTCGAGTTGGAGGAGTTAGAGTTCAGTTCAACATGTGTGATTGCTAATTTGTAGCAATCAAGGTCAATTATCTCAGGTTGTTTTCACTTAAACTAGTTCCAACTTTTGGAGGAACTAGTGGAAGGTCAGTTAAGCAGTGGGACTATAGTCAAACTCAATGATCATCCAATTAATTGTTCAATCAGCCCAAAATAGCTAGTTTATGCAGAGATTGAGTTCCCCGGGCTTGGTGTAGATTCCAAGGCAATGTAACATCGTTGTAGACTAGTATTGAGTTTACATGTGTTGCATGCAGTCAAAGGATCAACCTAAAGGAAATGTGCAATCAATTTGAGGAATTTCCTAAATAACAGGGGCCTAATTCCTCAAGGAACAACGCAAGGAAATAAGATCTCAAGCAGCAGAAGAAATTGACTAATTCTGCATTAGAGCCTTTCAATGAATAGAGAGATAGGTTATGCACTTGCAGGTTGTGCTCAGTTGAGAAAAGCAATTGTAATACATCTATATTCTTCTGATTTAATGCAAGTGCATTGGGGTTTTTAGCAGTTTGATTTTCCCGGGAGAAATACTTTTTGCATGTGTGTGATTTATTATTGCCTGTCTAAAATCATTGTTTCGTATTGTGAATTACTTTCCATGAAACAATAGAGTAGGTTTGTGTCTTGTGATTTTGATTAAAACTTCATGAGTAATTGAAAATATACATCATAATTTCTACATGGTATCAGAGCAATATTCACACTAGAGCGAGAATTCGAAATTGTTTTCAAGAGGTTTGATTTTAGAGCTCAGTGCAACACGATTTCTTCAGAGATGAGAAGAAGGCCTTCAATGGATTAACGCTAGAGTACGCCTTGGAAGGCACCTCTAATTTTGTTGCATTGAAGGATCACATGGAGGCGGTATTAGATGATAATGGATTTTTATAATACATCAAGACAAATGTTGCACAACTACCGGAATCTGATGCCCATAACCATGCTCAGTGGAATAAGGATGTGGCCAAGGCGAGTAGAATAATCTTGGAGGGAGTACGGGATCACATTTTCTGAAATATCCATGGAAAATAAACTATGTTCGCAATGTGGAAATCACTGATAGAATTATTCGAGAATATAATGACCACATGAAGCTGGCACTCAAGGATAAAATTTGAAGTATCAAGATGCAAAAGAATGACACAATTCTGCAGTATTTGAGTAAGTTTACACAGTGTTGTGATGAACTTTTGCGGGGTCAGTTTTAATGTCTCTGAAGAAGAATTGGTAAGCCTAACACTTCTAGGCCTTCCCAAGAGCTGGCATAGCTATCAAGATTTTGTGAATGCGAATGAGAAACTACCAAATTAGGAGCGCTTATGGTATGATTTGGTATAGGAAGAAATACGGTGAAACATCAGAGATGGGACTTCATCCAAGGGCGAGGATGAAGAAAACTTTGCATTGGTTGGAAAGACAAATAAGGGAAAAGGGAAGAAATCTCAATCCAAACTAGAATCCAGTCAAGGGGGAAAGAATAAATATTTTTCAAAAATTAAATGCTTCCATTGTCATGAATTCGAGCACTAAGCCAAGAAAGTTTCCACACAAGAAGGCAAGAAATAATACCTCATGAGGTGAGGCAAGTGAAGCCTTGGCTTCACAATTTGAGCTTGAATTTTCCCTCATTGCGTGCATGACCAACACAGTGAAGGGAAGTGTGTAGTACTAGGATTCAAGTGCATTGTTCCACATGACAGGGTGTAGAGACTTTTTCAGTGACCTGGAAGAAAAAGTTTTGCAGATGCACATTGAGATGGGGGACGAAAGAAGGTATAGCGTGACCGGGGTCGGTAGAGTCACCTTTTAGAGGAAGTCATGATCCCCCCTCAAGCTCAAGGATGTCATGTTCATTCTGAGCCTAAGGAAAATTATCGTCTCTCTTGCAGTTTTTGAGGACCATGGTTATGATGTGATCTTCAGCAAAGGAAAGGTATTCCTAAGACACATAGCCATGGGATAGGTGAAGCAAATCGAGGTTTGGGTGAAGTACTCTTATAAGTTAGAAGTGGATTATTATGTTTCATTAAGAACAAAGGTGGAGAAGGTACATAGTCATGAAGTTGGTGAACATTGCAATAGAATACTTCACCATTTGCATCATGGTGCCTTGAATATCATGCAATAGATAACCATAGGCATCCCCAAAGAAGAACTTGAGTAGAAGGATGTATGAAAATGACGTACTTTGGGGAAGTACACAAAATCCACCCTCCATGAGTGGGACAAAAAAGCACATGGATTCATAGAAAAGATCCACTCTGATGGATGTGGACCTTTCTCGACAACCTCCACTATCAGGCACAAATATTTTGTCATTTTTATTGATGACTAGTCACAAAATTGATGGATCTTCTTCATGTGGAAGAAATATGAGACATTCTCCAAGTTTGTTGAATTCAACACATTGGTTGAGAAATAAACCGACAAGAAGGTGAAGGCTCTTAGGAGCAATAATGGAGGTGATATACACAAAAAGTTCCCAAAACTACCGTATGTACGTGTCGTCCCTCGAAATGAAAATTGTGTGAAGGGATGTAAAATTTAATGAGGAGAAAGTGATGTGGTGCTCTCTTGAGAGGGAGTTTCATATCCCACTAGAGGAGGATATTTTAGCTCCAAAGGAGAAACCTCAAGTATTTGTGGAGCAGCCACAAATTGAGGAGCAGTGAGTGGAGACAACCACTCAAGCAGAACCATCTAGAGAAGGTAGGAAAAGGACCAGGGAAGCTGAGAGACTTGTGTAGGATTAGAGGGAGAATGTGGGTGCTCCTTCAAATGTGCGCAGGTAGAGACAATCGCCATATCGATACACTAGCTACATGGCTCTAATGACTGAGCTTGTAGAGTTTGAGCCATAATATTTCAAGGAAGCAGTAGAGAAACCTGTATGGGTTGATGCAATGGTAGAGGAATACGAATCCATTGTAAAGAACAATGTTTGGGAAGTGGTCCCAAGGCTAGCAGATAAGTCAATTGTGGGTTGGTGATGGATCTTAAAAGTAAAATAGGCAGCATACAGAAGCATAGAGAAGTATAAGTCCAAATTTGTGGCCAAGGGGTACTCCCAAGTTTGAAGGGGTTTACTATGAAGATACCTTTTCTCATGTAGCAAGGTACTCTTCCATCAGATCAATTCTTGCTCTGGATGCACAGATGGGGTGTAAGATCTACCAGATAGATGTAAAAACAACATTCCTTAATGGAGTTATTGAGGAGGAGTTGTACATCAAGAAACCATAAGGCTTTGAGACTTTTGACCGGGAATCTCATCTGTGCAGACTCAAGCGAGCATTGTACAGTCTCAAGCAAGCACCCTGTGCTTGGTACATCGGGATCGATAGCTATCTCACCGAGATGCAAACCTCTATCATATTTTGGTAGAAGGTATTTTTATTATTATTGTCTTATATGTCGATGACTTGAGTTTAAATTTTGATGAAACAATGATCATATCTTGCAAGGAGGACCATTCAAGAGAATTTGAAATGAAGGACATGGGTCTCATGCACTACTTCCTCAGATTGGAAGCATGGAAAGGCAATGGGAATTGTTTGTCTCTCATGGAAGGTATGCAAATGAGATACTATAGAGGTCTACATGGAGACACCTCTAGCGACCAAATGGAGGAAAGAGGATGCCACTTCAGGTGAGGAAGTGGATGCCACCATTTATCGGCAACTAGTGGGTTCACTGATGTACCTTGTGAACACATGGCCAAATATGTGTTATGTAGTCAACCAACTTAGCCAAGCTATGGTTAGGCCGACCAAATTATTTTGGAGGGAATCTAAGCATGTTCTACAGTACCTTGGAGGCACTACCCAATTTCGACTATGGTACAAACGGACAAAGGGAGTGAAGTTGTTTGGCTTCATAGATGCAGATTGGGCGAGGAGTCCATCAAACCAAAAGAGAAAATCATGTGGAATTTTCAATGTTGGGTTCACAATGATTTACATAAAAGGAAACAAATTTCTGTGGCACTCAAATAGGCAAAATCATAATACATGGCTACAATTCAAGCAGCATATGAGGAAATCTAGATGAGAAAGATACTTGTTGGATTGTTTGGTCAAATGATGGATCAAACTATGATCTATTGTGATAATCATAGTTTCATCAAGCTCTGTAAGAATCAAGTTTTTCACATTCGATCCAAGAATATAGAGGCGGATAATGTTGTTGCAGTACATTTTGAAATAGGAACAAGATGCTGACATTTTGACAAAGGCTTTGTGAAGAGGGAAGTTTGAGTTTCATAGATCTAGGATAGGGGTGACTGATAATCCTTTTCTTGTTGAGAGGGAGTGTTGAAAATTGTAGCAAGAAATTCTCAATTTTATTTTTCCTTGATTAAATTGAGAAAATTTGAATTTCCACATTAGCAGACAACTTAGATGATGTTAAATTGTGTGACATGGCTTGTGTCACCCAATTTACTCAATAAATTCGAGTTAGAGGAGTTGGGGTTCAATTCAACATGTGTGATTGCTAATTTGTAGCAATCAAGGTTAGTTATCTCAAGTTGTTTTCAGTTAAATTAGTTCCAACTTTTGGAGGAACTAGTGGAAGGTCAGTTAAGAAGTGGGACTTCAATCAAACTCAATGATCATCTAGTTAATTGATAAATCAACCCAAAATAGATAATGCATGCAGATAATTTGAGTTCCCTAGGCTTGGTGGATATTCCAAGGTGGTGTAACATCAATTGTAGACTAGTCTTGAGTGTACAGGTGTTGCATGCAGCCCGAGGATCAACCTAAAGAAATTGCACAATCAATTCGAGGAATTTCCTAAATAATAAAGGCCTAATTCCTCAAGGAACAATGCAAGGAAATAGGAGCTCAAGCATAGGCATAAATTGGCTAAGTTTGGGTCAGAGCCTTTAAGTGAGCAGAGAGATAGGTTATGCACTTGCAATTTGTGCTCAATTGAGAAAATAAATTGTAATGCATCTCTATTCTACTCATTTAATGCAAGTTGACATTGGGGTTTTTAGCAGTTTTATTTCCCCATGAAAATTACTTGTTTCATGTGTGTGATTTCTTATTGCATGTCTAAAATTCTTGTTCTAGATTGTGAATTACTTTCCGCAGAGCAGTAGAGTAAGTTTTAATCTTGTGATTTGGATTAAAACTTCATAAGAAGTTGCAAATATACACCATAATTTCTACACTTGGACCTTGCAGTTGCAACCTGTTCTCAACCTAGAGTCTCCTTCTCAATTATAGTGCACTACACATCCTCAATCCTCAAACCTCTAGCCACTATCTCTAGGACCTACGGTTTATGCCCAAACTTGCCTCTCTCCCTCTTTCCCTAGCGCAATGCACACTTCCAGTGCCTAGAACTCCACCTTTTTCCTCTTGAACTTACTCCCTATGCCCAAGAAGGCCCCTTTCTCAATCCTAGCACATTGTTCCGTCATAGTCAACATAATCCATGAGAAAACAAGGTAGAATAGGTGATTTTGAGACTAATATTGTCTTTCCATGAGTGAATTTCATTTGCAAGTCCTATCATCTTAACATGGCATATGATGTTCAAGGAGGTCATTAAGGAGAGGTTTCAAGAAGACGCTTGTGGAAATGAGACACACATATACCATCATGCAGGAGATAAAGTAATTATGAACTACGACAGATAGATGGCAACCCAGGATGACTTGGAAGGCTCTAATACTATCTCTAGACCCTTTAGAGGGTGAAGATGAAGTACATTCTAGATATATCATGAAGAGTTGAAGACATAGTAGCAAAGAAAATAACTTTGAATCAACGTATTAGAATGAATTCTCATGTCATGGTTGCCAAATTGTAGCTTCTCAAAATGTGAACTCAAGAGTGTTATTTTGTTTCATGTATTCTCGCCACAATTTTGGGGGAATGTAATTTTGCAATTTCAAAAATTAGAAAATGTAAAATGTATGGAAGCCCAAGAGTCACACATGGAATGTGAAGGGTCACTACGAATCCAAGGGTCATGTAGGAGCTTAAAAGTCATATGGGAGCTCAAGAGTCATGAGGGAGGTTCAAAGTCACATGGGAGGTGCAAGATCACCTCATTTATTATAAATAAAACCTCATAACTCAAGAAAGGGACTTTTTAACCTTGGCTTCTCAAGCTTGGCATAGGAGAGAAGATCATTATTTTGAGGAGTAAGTGGTGGCTTCATGTTCCACTGTTGGGGCTAGTGATGCAACATTTTAATTGTGTATCTTGGCACTTCCACTTAATGTTTTTAAGTTCTCAGATGTGGGTGTACTTTCATGCATGTATCATGAATGTTGTAAGACTATTATTTCATGTTTATGGTATATGTTTGTGTTCATATGTACTAAATAAAATGAAATATTTTGTCGTATTTTGTATACATCTTAATTGAATGGTGCATCCTTAATTTCTTTCACGATCATTGTTACTTTGCAAACTATTTTTCAAATCAATTAATGATTCTTTCTATGTATGTGTGTGTCTTTATTGTGATGGTATTATTAATTTTCTTCTAAAGGATCACTCTTTATTTTCTTGTCCATGAAATTAATTTATACACATTGAAACTATATGTTTTACAAGGCTAACTTACTTTCTTATCTCAAAATTTATGTGCATGTTCTCTTATGTTGATTGATTGTAGCTCAGGAAAATATTTAAGATAATTATAATGGCAGTTAGACTAATTTCCCGGATGGGGCTCTTATCCCAAACGGTGTGAGGCCTAATTGGGAATTCATATCGAGGAGACCCCCTCGTGTTGGTAGACATCCAACACCATTAAAAATGGCACTAGAAGGAGGGCAAGATGACAAGCTGAGCCCGTGGAGCCTGGTTTAAATATTTCATCTTGAAATAGCTTCCTCCCAAATCTTAATCCTGATATTTTTTGCTAAAAGAATAATCTTACAATCCCTGCGGAAATAATCCATAACTTGTCACATTTTAAGTTTGATGGTGAGATTCAAATTGTACTTGGACATATGTTTCAATTTATTCAATTCTATAATTCCAATGGCATACATTGTAAAGACGTTATTGCCAGGTCGTTTACCTTCACGCTTGAAGGTTGTGTCAAGAATTGGTGTCACACGTTACCAACTACTTCTATTGATTCATTCAAATAACTCATCAAGGAACTTCGTGAAGCTTTTGAAAAATATAATTATCAAGACGTGTACAAAAGAATCAATTAACTTAGAATGAAACCCGATGAAAAGTTTCAACATTTGGTTCGAATCTATTTAAAACAATCTGAAACTAAATTCCATGTTGAATATAATGGGTCATCTTATAATGATAGTAATATTCAAACTACAAATCAAACGAGCCTCATCACAAATTTTGTTTCTCCAACTTTTCTCAGTCACAAGACACCTCAAATCTCAGAGGAGGAATCTGCTACCCCTTTTTGTTAGGAAATTCCGACACATAGGAAATAGTTAAGAATAACTTAGTCTAGTGTAGAGTTAGGTAAAGTGTGTTTCTTTACTATGTACATTTGTAACTTATAATCCGACGGTCACTATTTGTAGTGATCCGATGGCTATCTCTCACCTCGATATTAACGACACTTGATCCATGGCTTAACACCCGATTGGTCCATGATCTCTATTTAAAGAGCATGGAGGGTCATTTGTCCGGTAACCGTTTATGAGAGAAACATATGTAAATTTTCTTTTTATATTAATAAATTCCCTGAAGTGGTCACGTTGGCTCAGGGCGTGGAATGTTTCCCTCTTTGAGGGTTTTAACCACGTGATTATACTGGTGTACTAATTTGTGATCTGTTTGTGAGTGGTGACCAAACTTCAATCCATGCTTGGAGTTCAAGAAATTTTTCATTAAGGGGGGATAAGCTCTAATTCCTCCTTCCTTCTCCTATTGTGTCACTTTTGTAAATCCTTCAATCATATCCCAATTTGTTCTTAAGGGGGGATGTTAGGATATTTAGACACATAGGAAATAGGCTCCTTTTGTGTCACCTTTGTAAATCCTTCAATCCTATTCCAATTTGTTCTTAAGGGGGGATGTTAAGATATTCTGACACATAGGAAATAGTTAAGAATAACTTAGTCTAGTGTAGAGTTAGGTAAAGTGTGTTTCTTTACCATGTACATTTGTAACTTATAATCCGATGGTCATGATTTGTAGTGATCCTATGGTTATTTCTCACCTCAGTATTAACGACACTTGATCCGTGGCTTAACACCCGGTTGGTCCATGATCTCTATTTAGAGAGCATGGAGGGTCATTTGTCCGGTAACCGTTTATGAGAGAAACATATGTAACTTTTCTTTTTATATTAATAAATTCCCGGAAGTGGCCGCGTTGGCTCAAGGCGTGGATTGTTTCCCTCTTTGAGGGTTTTAACCACGTGATTATACTGGTGTACTGATTTGTGATCTGTTTGTGAGCGGTGACCTTTGGTTCTTGATCTACATAACTTACCCAATAAATTCCTACACTTTTTTCACTTCTCCTCCTCATTTTTCATTGCCAAATAAAGTGGTCTCTTGTGTCAATATTGGAGTTGGGAAAATTGAAAATAAAATTTCTAATCCACTTATTCCACCCTCATCTCCTTTATATGATCAAGATTTCATCCAGGAAAACTTTGATTGTTCTAATAAATTCATGGAGCGTGAGGTGAAGATTGATCCCTTGATTCCTCGAGATGAAATTAATGTGCATAAGCTAAATATTGAATCTGATATGATTGAAAGCATTGTTTATTCAAGGAATGTTTGTCATCCTTTATCATTTACATCTCATGGCTCTTTATGCCTTGATTGGCTTGATAAAACTTATCTACCAACAATTGCTTTAGATACTCTTGATTCTCAATTTATTGGTTCAAATGGAGATCATGTACAAGATGGTTATATCTCACAAGTAGAGGAGCATAAGGATGAAGACACATTCTATCTCTTTTCCCTCTTTCGAATTCCTCTATGTCAAGATGATGTTTCTACACCCTTGGATGATCCAAAATATTTCAATCTTGGCAACCAGTCAAATGAAGTGAAAGCTCTTAACCAAGATGAAGGCTTGTGAAACCATCATTCTAATATTGATTTTGTTGATATATATGGTGATGAATGCCTAGGTACATCAATCCATCTCATTATTTATCAACAAGACTCAGATATGCAAGGCTTAGTCTGAGATTTGATCTGATCAAAGAAAAATTTCTCATGGAGATTCCCCCCACAACCCATTATCCCTTGTGTCCTACCATATGTAATGAAATAAATGATGATGAAAATATGCAATGCTCTTTGGATTCACAATCTGATGAGCCAAATTTTTAATTCACACAAGGTGGTTAGGTCATCCACGATGAAGAAGAAAGGAATCTAATCATTTACTTGCAATCTCCAACTTTGGATGGAATTAACCCTGCATTTTAGGTTATTCACGAAATATTTTTGATCTACACATCCTTAGATACATAACTAGAAAAAAATTATGACATGACTAATCAGTTTGTTGAGGTTCAAAAATCTGATCAAACAATGATGTAGACCATTTACATTTGATTAATAGTGATATTGTTGAAATAAATTATAGTAGCTTCCCACTTACAATTCATGATTTGACTCAGCTTTCAAAATATAATTATTTGACATTTTGAAGTCTAGGGACTTTTCAGGGAATCGAGGCCCTTCAAATTTTGTTGATGGTTATGTCAGGTTATTGTGAGCATGATGAGATCCCTGAACTAGGTTAGATCCATATTTTCCCACATAAGTCCTTTCTCAACATTGTCACACTATATATGAGCTCACTCTTGAAGGATTTTGAACATTTTCAAGTTAGTCTTCTTAGATTCCAAGAATGGGTTCCTAATCGGGTAGAAGATTCTTGTTTGGTTAATTCATCTCCATACAAGCCTGTTGTATTAAATCTAGGTTTAGAGTGCATATCTTTCATGAATGTACCTATATTCGAGACTAACCATTTTGATTATTGAGATAAAAATTATCATCATACAAAATACTTCTTCCTGTTGAACTCCCCCATGAATGATCAATTTCTCATCTTTCTTGTGTATGTTATGAAGCTAATGATTTTTGTTTTGGCGCAATCTAACTTTTTCAATATTAGTGAATGTTTGAATCGTTTTACCAACCAAAAACCTCATGCTGACTGAGTAACTCCCTAATTCGATATGAATATTGGATCTGATTTGACACAAGTTTCTAATCTTCTGCCAACTTGGTTTCATTATTCTTTGGACCCTAACTAGGTTTCCATATTTACTATGCCAACAATCATATTTAATTATCCAAGCTCTCATGTTGCTAGTCTAGTTTGTAATCAGGTACAAGGTAATGATTTCTTGTACTTTGGAGAAGGGACTGTTGGGTCCTTCTTTTTGGGGGATAGAATTTTGACATATTTTGACCAAGTCTGATTGAAAGGTAGTTGCACAGGAAACTATCGAGGGAAAGAGGGAACATCCTCAAAGATCTATCATACACAGAGGTTGGCAAGCAGAAATCACAGGAAATTGAATGCCTAATGGCATTCCCAGAGGCTTCCGAGGAGAGATGGATCAGTTGCAGTTGATTCATGAATTCCACCAAAGAGGAAAGTGCACAACATCCATGGAAAAGACTGGAGTGAAACTTACAAAAGCAAAATGAGAAGTCAATAGAAAAAAGGGAGAAGCTCATATTCTGAGATGTTGTCACTGAGTCTGTTGGACTTGGCCTTGTTCTTATTTTATCTCTTTCTGAGCTACATTGTATGGTGATTCTTTTGTTTCTACTTGAAGGGATGGAGTGCCAGAATGTAATAATTTCTTAAGTTTAATGGAATGGATTTGTGGGATCATTATATGTTTCAAAATGCGTTGGTTTGCATGGCCCTCTTTAAAATTTTCTTATGCATGAATTTGGATGTTATCTGTTTCTTTTAATGTGTCGCAAGTCACACTTTTTGTTGGTTATATGTTAGATAATATGATTTACTAGAGTAGATGTGAATGATAATTGTTATGCAACTCTCCTTGATTCCTAGTTCTAGTCCCTCTCATAGTAAGAGCACAACACACCTCACGTGAGATGCCTTACTTCTTCTAATTAAGGTGAAAATGTCGATGTTGTGCTAGACTACATCAGACCCCTTTTTGGCCCCTTCATTTGAACCCAGGGTTTCTATATTTTACAATTTTTCCGCCAACAAATGGTGTTGTTGCCGAGACTTGAAATTTATTAAAGGGACCTGGAACATGGTGTCAAATATTTTTAAGAAGGATCTTTAGGATTGGTGGCATGAGAAAGTAGAGTGATTTATTTCTCAACAAGTGCAACTCCATCACAATAGTGTGAAGCGAGTGAAGGAAGAATTTTTGTATGCGGAGCATGCCAGTGATCAATACTAGATATTCTGGTGTAAGCTCCTTGAAGATCTTTACAATTGGTTTTGAAGGTTGCAGACAAAATAAAGGACTGTAAATAAGAGTAGATCTTCCCATACCTAGACTTAGGATGACCTAGTCGAGCTACACCAGCTCGATACAGAATTTTGGGTACAAGCTAATTTAGAAGGCTACATCATCAAGTTTTCAACAAAATGCCATCTATCCTTTTACAAGGCTGAGGTCATGTTCAATTCAGGGTTGTGGGGAAGGCTATTGAAGGAGATTTAATTGTGGGTTAAAGTCTTAATGGTGGAAGAAAACTTACTTCCAGTTCAGGGCCAATCCATGGCTGCTTAAAGCCCCAATACTGGGGGAGGGGTATAGGAGGAGAAACATTACTTGGCTGGGAGAAATGGAAATGATATAGAAATAAATACAGATGACTCTCGGGAGGGCACAAATAATTGAGGAATGGTGAGAGAAGGCTTTGCAGGAGATCCATAGACGATAAAGGGAGTTGCACCAAGTAGGAGCAATGATGAGTAGCCCAGAAATGTGAGAAGGAATATTAAGTCAGTTGGAGTTGTGGAATGAAGGGGATAAAGGTAATGTGATTCATGGCCCAGCAGGAGAGGCTAGGACCGCTACAGTGACACAGGTTGAAAGAATCCCAAAGGGAGAATTTTGGCACTATCCCCATGAAAAAACAACCAGCTCTCCGCCCATAAAGCTTCTAGATCACAAAGCTTTGTTTCCATTTTTAAAAACCTTCTAGAAGTGGATCGGTGCAGGTGTGATCCATTGTGAAACCAACTCCAAAAATATAAGAAAAGAGATATCAACACCTTAGAAATAAGCCACTTCGAGGGGGAAACTTCCAATACATTACATGAATGAACAATTCTTGGATGATACAAATTAAGAAACCTCCTTTCTATATATAGGATTCCATGGGGCTACAATGTAATCCTAGTGGGGCCATAATGTAATCCTAACCAACCTAACAATAATAATTTAAGGGAACAATAATAATAATATGGGGGTTACAGGGGTAGAATAATAACAATAAGGGGGTTGAACTAACAACAATAAGGGACTATACTAGTAATATAGGGACCTAACATGCCCCTCTCCTTCAAAAAAGTGTTGACCTCAATGCTTGCGTAGCTTTGGGTGCTTCTGTATAAAATTCTCATCCTCCCATGTAGAATCTTCAGTGGGTAATTTCTTCCACTTGATGAGATACTCTGAAATTAATCGGTTCCGTAGCTGTCGAGTTCTTATTTCCATGACAGCTTCAGGTTCCAATATGATTTTTCCTTCCTCATCAAGTTCTGGCAATATTGTTTGAACTGGAATATTTTCACCTATAACCTTCTTTAAGCATGAAACATTGAAAACTGGATGCACTCGTGAAGAAGCAGGAAGCTCCAATTTGTATGCCATAGTACCAATCTTTTGCAACACCTTGTAAGGACCATAGTACTTTGGCGATAATTTATTATCCTTCTTAGCTTGCTTGAGGAACATTTGTTTATATGGTTGTAGCCGTAAAAATACCCAATCTCCTATATCAAAACTTCTCTCGCTGCGATGTTGATCTGCCTGTTGTTTCATTCGATTTTGTGCCAAATTCAGGTTATTCTTTAAGAGTTGGAGAACTTCTTGCTGATGCTCGATGTGATCTTCCACTGCTTGAACCTTCGAATTTTCCCTTAAAGATGATGTGATCGATGGTGGATGATATCCATAAAGTGCCATAAATGGGGTCATTTTTGCTGCAGTATGGAAGGAAGTGTTATACCACCATTCGACGAGAGGTAACCACTTGACCCATTGTGTTTGTTTATCAGATACAAAACAACGAAGATATCCTTCCAAAAATTTATTTACTATCTCAATTTGACCATCGGATTGAGGATGATAAGATGAGCTATGAGCTAATTGAGTACCCAAACAAGAAAATAACTCCGTCCAAAAATTTCCAGTAAAAATGGGATCTCTGTCGCTCACAATAACCCTTGATTTTCCATGTAGCTTTTGAATTGTGTCCATAAATGTAGTAGCAACTGTACTTGCTTTAAATGGATGAGATAATGCACAAAAGTGTGCATACTTGGTAAGTCTATCAACTACCACCATGACGACACTCTTTCCTTCGGACTTAGGTAAACCTGTGATAAAATCCATTGAAATCTCCTCCCAACGTTGACTTGGAATGGATAAAGGTTGTAGAAGTCCCGGGGTCTTAATTGTCTCCACTTTATTTTGCTAGAAAACCAAACATTCCGCCACAAAATTTTGAATATCAGATTTAAGGCCATCCCAAAAAAAAATCTTTCTTCACCCTGTGGTAAGTTTTTAAAAATCCTGAGTGTCCTCCTAAAGGAGAAGTGTGCAATTCCAAAAGAATCTTTTGTTTTAGTTGGGAATTCTTACAAAGATATAAGCGATCTTTGTACCATAAGGAATCATTTTTCCAACTAAATGTATCAAATGTACTAGGATCTTGCTGCAACTTTTGAATGAGTGTCTACACTTCTTCGTCCTTCTTCCATTCATCTCTTGCTTCGGTTATCCAATCTGGTTGGATAATAGAAATGGCACAAAGCAATGCTTCCACCTCTTCATTATTTCTTGAGAGTGCATCTGCAACAACATTAAGCTTTCCCTTTTGTAGATTATTTCAAAGTCATAACCCAACATATTTGTGACCCATTTTTTCTGCTCTTCGGAAGATAGTCTTTGTTCCAAAAAGTGTTTAAGACTATTATGATCAGTTTTTACCTTGAAGTGTCTTCCCATTAGGTAAGTTCACCATTTCTTTAGTGCATGCGGTATTGCTAACATTTCCTTCTCATAAATAGGTTTCTGTAAATACTTTCCTTTGATTGGACGACTTTCAAAAGCAATGGGTCTTCCTTCCTGCATTAAAACTGCACCAATTCCATTTCCTGAGGCATCACATTCCACAATAAAGGTTTTTGTGAAGTCTGGCGTAGCTAAGACCGGTGCTAGGCACATTGCCTCTTTAAGATGTTGAAAGGCCTTAGTTGCTTCAGGAGTCCATGAAAATGCATCTTTCTTCAATAATGTTGTTAGAGGTGCTGCTATTCTCCCATAATTCTTAACAAACTTGTGATAATACCCTGTTAACCCGAGAAATCCTCGCAGCTGCTTTATGGTTGTGGGGACTTTCCATTCCTTAATGGCTTTAATTTTGTTAGGGTCTACCTTAACACCCTCGTGAGATACAATATGACCCGGATATTCCACCTCTTGTACTCCAAAGAAACATTTGGATGTTTTTGCATATAATTGTTTCTCCTGCAATAGTTTGAGCACCCTGTCAACATGTTCAACATGATCCTTCCAAGACCTACTGTAGATTAGTATATCATCGAAAAATACTAGCACAAATTTTCTAAGGAAGGGTTTGAAAATGGAATTCATCAACCCTTGAAATGTAGAAGGTGCATTGGTAAGGCCAAAAGGCATGACCAAAAATTCATAATGACACTCATGAGTTCGAAATGTTGTTTTTGGAATATCTTCAGTCTTCATTCTAATTTGATGATATCCTGAATGAAGATCCAACTTGGTAAAATAAATTGCTCCATGTAATTCATCCAGTAATTCATCAATCACAGGAATGGAAAATTTATCTTTAATGGTGAGCTTATTGAGCTCCCTATAATTCGGGCACATTCGCCATGATCCATCCTTCTTGTGTACCAATACTACAGGAGCAGAGAAAGAACTTTGACTAGGTTGAATTATACCCGCCTCTAACATTTCTGCAATCATACGTTCAATTTTGCTCTTTTGGACATAAGGATATCTATAAGGCCTGATGTTTGGAGGAACACTTCCTGGAATCAAATGAATAGCATGATCATGATCACGAATAGGTGGGAGTACTTTGGGAGTTTCAAACACCTTGGAATGATTGTCCAAGACTTTTTGGAGATCTGCATAAATAGATGATTTTGATGTTGGAACTTCTATTGAGCATAATTGTGCAATTAAGCCTCGTTGTTCTTTCTTTAGAAGATTTGTCATGACATTAGAGCTTAATATATTTCTCGGCTTCCCTGCAATACCCCGTGATTCAACTTCCTTTCCTTCTGAAAAAAAAATTCAAGAAAAGTTCTTGAAAATTAAAAGCTACCGTCCCCAAATATTGTAACCATTGTACTCCTAATACAACATCAGCACCTCCCGTAGGAATGGAAAGCATTGGACTGTTCAATACATATTCCCCCATGGTTAGTTTGATATTATGGCATTTTCCAGAGCAATTTGTAGCTCCTCCATTTGCAACCATCACTTGACATTCGAGTGCTAGGTACAGGAAACAATTCAATTCCTTGGCTACCTTACAATGAATAAATTGTGGGTGCTACCTGAATCAATCAAAACTATTACATTTTTCTTCTTGACATGTCCTTATATCTTGAGAGTTTGAGGAGTGGTAATTCTTGCCAATGCATTACACAATATGGTTGGACTCATTTCTTCCTCTTCTAGGTCTAGTTCCTGGTGTATATCCTCTTATTTTGAAGATTCTTGCTCATTTTCTTCTTCCTCTTCACAATCTATGTAAAATAATTTATTCTCAGCACACTTATTACCTTTAGTGTATTTTCTATCACAACTGTAGCAAAGCCCTTTTGCTCTTTTTTATTCCAATTGTTGTGGTGTCAACCTTGTAGGTTGTGGAAATCTAGGAGTAGCAACACTTCCATCTTTATAGAAGTGAGTGGTAGGCTTCCTTGTCGCCATAATTTTACATTCAATTTTTCTTGCCAACCTGAATGCCTTCTCCAATGAATCAAGTTCCAAAATGTGAACTTCATGTTGGATGTTATCCTTTAAAGTACCTATGAAGAGATCAATCCTGTGTTCCTCTGGAATATCAGTTACCCTTATATTCAATTTTTGAAGTCCTCAATGTGCTCCCCCACTAAACCCTTTTGTTTGAGATTTATCAATTGGCTAAAGAAGGTGTTGCTCTTTGTATCCTCATAATGTGCTATCATTTCCTCCGTAAAAATTGACCAAGTGACAATTTTTTTAAGGGAGCAAAGCCATCGATACCATACAAATGTATTTTGTTCTAAATGAAAAGTTGCAATGCGTACCTTTTGTGTGTTTTGCACATTATGGAGATCAAAATATTGCTCCATCTGTAGTATCCATGTTACAGGATCCTTTCCATCAAAATTCCTCATATCCATTTTTGGAATATGGTGGTTCTTACCGCCAACATTAGAGTTTATGAAATCATGATTAACATTTATTTTGTTCTCATCATGAGTTTCCTCTACTATCTTTTCGCCATTAGGAAACATTTCTTGTATCAACTTTGCCAAACCTTCGATGTCTAATTTTATGTTTTCCATTTTTTCATCGATCTTAGCTTCCATGCCTACTTCCATGCCTTCCATCTTAGTTTCCAAACCATTCATCTTAGCTTCCACGCCTTTCTTCAAACTATCCATCTTAGTTTCCACGCCTTTCTTCAAAACTTCCATTTCATTTTTTGTTGCTCTTTCTGATAATGAAATTTGGTGCACTTGCTCTTGTATTTTTGATATCTCATGTTGTGTTTCTTCGTCTTCATGAGTCATAGTAGAGCCTTCTAAAGGCTTAATGGGTGTTGAATTCTTTTTAGGGGCCATTTTAGAACCCAAATCTGATATCTATTCTTCAATATGCCCTTGGAATAAATTCCAACTATTTTTTTTTTTAAATGAGACTTATGTAATTCGAAAAAAATACACACCTTTTTCTTGCTTTTGAGGAGTGCGATACTGAAACTGAATTATCTCTGTGATTTCGGATCTTCAATATCTGAAATTTGGTACTAAGGTAGCCCTCTGAATCCTCCTTCAAATTCCACAAGTCTGACCTGATTTGGATTCTTGAAGGAAAATTTGTGCCCAATCTCCTACGATGACCTAATTATGGACTCGTTCAATAGAGCGAACTTGTATGACTTGCCACATGTCGCTGCTTCCCCTTCGGCTCTGAAATTGATAGAAAAAAAATTAAATTCTATGTTCTTGTGTACACTTTTTACAAAATTCCAATCCGATGCTCAGAGAGTGAGTTATGAATATTTTCCCATGATCACCTCTTTGAGATGAAATTCGGGAGCATGAAAAAGTCCTAACTTCCACAGACCATCTCTCTGAAAATATTTTGAACCAAGATCTCAAATTTTGCGATGATGTTCCTCAGGAGTTTGGCTTCACACTCTAAACATTTCAAATTCTGATCCTTCATAGACAAAAATTTATAACAAAAATTCTGTGATGACCTATTTAGGTTAAATTGAGGAGCCTGCAAAAATACCTAACTTCCACAGATCATATCTCCGAAAATATTGTGAACCAAGCTCTGAAAATTTGTGATGATCTTCCTCAGGATTTTGTTTTCGTACTCTAAAAATTTCAGCTTCTGAACCTTCGTAGACAAAAATTTAGAGCGAAAATGCCACGATGACCTGTTTGGAGCAGCAAAACCCTAGAATCCAAAGCTCTGATACCAAATGTTGTGAAACCAGCTCCAAAAATAGAAGAAAATAAATATCAACGACTTAGAAATAAGCCACTTCGAGGGGGAAACCTCCAATACATTACATGAATGAACAATTCTTGGATGATACAAATTACAAAACCTCATTTCTATATATAGGAGTCCATGGGGCCACAATGTAATCCTAGCTGACCTAACAATAATAATTTAAGGGCACAATAATAACAATATGGGCGTGACAGGGGTACAATAATAACAATAAGGGGGTTGACCTAACAACAATAAGGGACCATACTAGTAATATAGGGACCTAACATGATCTCCATAATAGCGTTGATCGGCGCTACTCACAGTCTTAAGATGAGGCATCGGCGCGAGTGAGACAAATAAGGGTCGTGGTAATCCAAATAAACATGTTTTTAAGGAGTTATTCCAGGAATAATTGACATAGAGTTTGTTATGCATAATGTAAGGGATGTAATGGCATATTTTCATGATGGAAAAGAGACACAAGTATCATTGTTAAGGTCCTCCAGGATTTAGGAACAGGGAGTACAAGGACAGTGACAAAATTTTGTGCAACAGATGCCCCCTAAAGCATGAAGGTCGAACGAGAGTGAGGGGTGAAATTATTTACGAGTACGCCCCAAGACCAAGACATCGTCGTCGGAAAACCTGCAAAATCAAGCACATATATACATAACTAAAATATCTGAGATAAACACATGAGATAAGGTATGGACACAACCATTCGTAAAATAGATCATGTAACAGGATCCATGGCATGGACACAGCCATCCAACAAGAAGGAGGATCACAAATTTTAACTCAAGTATGGTCGTAACCATCCAGATAGAAGAGTGATGTGTACAGTCATGAAAAATACATATCGCCTCGCAACCTGGACTTTAGCAGAAAAAATAAAGGGTCTTGCGCTCTATCATGACTCGATCAAGTACAAATTCAAGCATGTGTATGAGTGAGTGGAAGTTGAACACACAAGAAAATCTCCTAATTACCAGCAAATGATGTAGATTGTTAACAGGCACGAAAGAGACCACCAATAATGACAATGGACCTCAAGGTAATAGCAGTACAATCCATGAGATGTGAATAAGGAACTGAAGTTGAACACTCATGAAATCATCCAATTGAAGGCCAATGGTGTGAACCTGTCATTGAATGCGAACAACCTGCCATTAGGGCATGCAGGCTCTAAGGTACTGAAAATGGATCTCTAGATCAAATTCCTGGATAATGAGGCTAAGTCGACAGGAAATGACTCGTCGAAGGAGGGCCATAATGTGTCCCACATCATCGACATGAGACAGAAGAAAGAATATAGTTAGGAATCAAGAATGAGCAGAGAACTAGGTAATGAATAAGACGCAAACGGAACTTCTCTTGAATATATCAGTAACACGACTCCGGAGTTTGGCAGTATTTGACTCAAATTGAATCAAAGGTCATGTTGAAAAAATTGGTAATTTAATGAGAGTAAAATAGATCTCCCAAACCCATGGAGGCAAAGTGACCAATGTAGGATGTCCCCAACCCGACATGAAATAGAGGATGTGTCATGTTCAAGAGCGACATACTAACGACACAATTGAAAAATACTTTCATTTCCCCCGCCATTTCTGGCGATTACCCAAATCATTTTTTAATACAAGCTTGAAGGGGATAGAATATGCTTGTTATATAAGTTTTTCCTTTGGAAAAATCCATCCTATTACATTTTACGAGCCCTAGGAAGGGGGAACTTGGCGTCGTATACCGTTAAATTTTAACGAGTCCAACAAAGGTGAAACTTGGTGCCTTTTATGTTCAGAGAGTTTGAAAAACGGTGAAAAGAAAACTCTAGATGGCCCTTTTCATAAATAGTCCCTCGAACTCGAAAAGGTAGAAAACAAAGTTTGAGAGAGCCTCTTAGACGCGATTGACTAAGTTATTCCTTATCGTAAATAATTTATCCCAGCCCGAAAAAGGGGTAAATGTATATTGGGTAAATGGAGTTTCGTTCACTTGACGAGTTTAAAATGACAAGTACTCAACAATATTTTCATGTGTAAAGAGTTAGAAAAGAGCTTAAAGATGACTCCACCTAAAGGAACGAGTGGTATAAAGGATAGCAACTGGTTCTGGTTATGGTGGAACTTCTCAGAACAAGTAAAGGTCAGGAGGTTGGCGAATAAGACCACTCATTGTAGCGGTTCCTCAGGAATGGGTAAAACAAACAAGTGAAGGTGTATGATCGACCAAGTAGATGGTGATGATGGAATGAGAAAACCAAGGTTCATCTGGCAAAACAGCCTGATAAAATGGAAATCATGAGAGGTAAAATGAGAATGGTTTCATTTTTACACAAGATTGAAAACATGGAAAACTATGCATGTAATTGGTTTCATTTTTACACAAGCTTGAAACAAAGACAAGCTATGCTTAACACTGGTTTCATTTTTACAGAACCTTGAAACATGGAAACTATGCTTCGAATAAGCTTGTATGCCCCTAGCATGGTGACTCAATGCAAGGTACATGCCCCCAAGCTTCAACTCATTCACCTAAGTATATTGTTGGTTACTAACAGGTGGATGGAGTGAAGGTTTAATTATGATATCAAGTGAAAGACTTAACTGGGATTTTATGAGATCTAATCAAAGACTCGAATCGAAAGGGAACTTGTTTCATTTTTTAACGAGGTTGACACGGTAAAAGAACTATCCTCTTGATAACTTGTTTCATTTTTTAAGGAGATTGACACAAGAAAAGAAACTATGCTCCAAAAGGGCTTGTTTCATTTTTTAAGGAGCTTGACACAAGAAAAGTAACTATGCTCCATCACCTGATCATGACATATAATATTTCATAGCTTCCAAGAGGTTCTCATATGATGGGAGAGAAACACTTTGGAAATCAAAATCCAATGCCCCTAGTATACGGTACACAACATAACTAACGGCACTATCACTGGATGTGGGAAATGAACAGGTGGCCACATAATTAACCTGTGGCGGGGAAGATACCACCGGCATATAAGGACAATTAAGGGATGATGGTAGACTAGGTGTCATATTAGGACCAATGAATGAAATTTGATCAATGGTCACAATTCAAACTTCATGTGGAAAGCAGAGAACACGAAAGAGGGAAGAGACAAGTGCTCCCATGACATAAGTATAGTCGCACCCCAAGAGAAATTTAAAATCCAAGGGGCCTTGGACAACCATCACGTCTATATAGACAATCTTTCCTCCCAAAGTAATAGGCAACTTCGGAAGGATCCCTAACGGTTTACTAGTTCCTCTGTTAGGAGAAAACAAATTCTGAGTAACAGGAAAAAGCTACAGAGAACCGAAATATTTCCAAGTATTTGAAGACATAATACTAACATATGCGCCTTCATCTATAATCGTGCTTGGTACAACCACATTATAGGCATGTATTATGATCTCAAAGGGCACGTAAGAAGGAAGACTATATCCTGTCAGTCGACTCCAATCGAAGGAAGCAATTAAACTACATGGAGGGGGTGCCATATGAATGGGAGGACTATCCCTTGCATTACAGGAGAACGAGGATCTCCTTCCTGGATTGCGGGAACGAGAGCCGGAGTATCACCCTCCTGGACCGTGGGAACAAGAGGATCTCCCTTCGATCCCGCAGAATCTGAGGAAACAAAGAGAACCTAAGTGGTATGACATCCACTCTCTACGGAAAATACCTGATGAACCGTAAGTGGGATTAGGTCCACCTTTTCCTCAACCAATGATTGGTCGGGAATGGACTCGTGAGATTGAATTTTGAAAAGTGGAATTGACCAGAGATGAATCTCGAACAATCGCTTGATCAACTAGCGGAGGACTTGAAGAAAACTTTCGGTAACTAACTGGAACACAGGATTCACAAGCCAAAAGGGTATCCAACACTTTGGAGGCTTCATCCATATAAGGACAGAGTTGAATGGGATGGTTCCCTTCACATAACCTACAGGGTAATTTTATATTACCATGTTTCTTATGAGTCTTATAATCTCTAGATGAAGGTTCATCACTAGCATGATCTCCAGAGGCTGATGACAAAGGATGATTTGGGCCAACAGAACACACCTATAACACCTTGGGAAAACCAAGAAAATTCATAAGAAGGTGGTCACCCTCACATATTTTGCAAGGGAATTTGAATTTACAGGATAAAGTGGGAGATTTTTCAACATCAGTTGCATCGGTAGTGATGGTCATTGGTTTTCCCCCTTGCTTATTTTCCTTCTTCTTCTTTGACTTCTTCTTCTTCTTCTTAGCCACCTGGTTACTGGAATCCAGAATTTCAACAAGCAAAGAGGAAAAATGAGATGAAGAAATGGGCGAAGAAGGAAAAGTTTCAACCTTAATATCAACATGGGGTTGACATCATTTAGGCAGAGGAGAACTCAGCTGAGAAGCGTTTTAGACGTTCGTAACCACGGGGGTCGAAAATAACCAAACCAGCAAATGAATGGTTAATCCCGGGAGGGACAACGTTGTCATATAAGGAGCTCCAACATTTCCAAAAGAAGGAAAAGGACCATGATTCCCATCTGAGGGGACTCCTTGGTTGGTAAACTCAGGAACTTTTGCCATTAATCTCAACGTAATATCAACTAAGGATATGAGCATGGGTGATATGTTATCGTGGACAATAAATTTTATAATTTAAACACAAAATAAACCAAAAAGGGGTAAAATAGGTGTGGGGGTTTACCAAGTATCCGTGAACTGCAATATACACCTTGGTGATCAAATGAAAGAGAAATGACCAAGGACTTAATGTATGAAAACCAATCTCCCTGAATGTTGTGTTCAGTATATCACGTCTACAAGGCGGCTGACTTAGTTACCTATGGAAGGTTTGCAGCCTAATGGTGTCTCCTAAAATATACTCGACGGTACATGGGAGTCAAAGTCCATAGTAGTCTTGTCTGATGTGTAACCGTTTGATGAGAGCGTCCCCGATATACTTATCACACTTCAATATATTTATGTACATAGGACGGGATATCACCCTCGGGTTGTAACGCATACTGCTAGCGACAGCTCCTATGTTTTACGATGCCGGAACATGTCTCTAGCCTAGACTTCTAAATGTGTTTCGTTAGATTCCAAATTATCCTTAGGTTGATTGAATAAATTTTATAGTATATCTTGAATTAGGTTTCGATTTCAAAGCCCTACTGATGTCACCTGAATTCCTAGGATGCAGCTACATGAGAAAAAATACAATCATTCATTTCGATGAAAGCTACACTAATTGGGAAGAAGAAGTTCACACCATCGACGCAGAAAGAAAACAAATGCATGGAATGAAATTTCACTATTTCTTCAAGTGCATAATCTAAATGAAAATGAAAATTATTTTCACTTTCTTAACTTTCACTAAATGCACTAGAAGCGAATCGAAATGAAACTTTCCATTTTTAAAGAAAAACGAAAGCAATTTTTATTATTATTATTATTATTTTATGAGCACAATAAAAAAGATGTAGAGCAAAAGAGAAAAAGGGCTTTGCTACAGTTGTGATATCAAATACACTAAAGGTCATAAGTGTGTTGAAAAGAAATTATTTTACATAGATTATGAAGAGGAGGAAGAAAATGAACAAGAAACTTCAAAAGAAGAGGATATACAACAGGAACCAACCCTAACAAAAGAAGAAATGAGTCTGACCATATCCTGTAATGCATTGGCAGGAATTACCACTCCTCAAACTCTCAAGATAGGAGGACATATCAAGAAGAAAAGGGTAATAGTGTTGATTGATTCAGGTAGTACCCATAATTTTATTCATTGTAAGGTAGCCAAGGAATTGAATTGCTTCCTATACCCAGCACCAGAGTGTCAAGTGATGGTTTCAAATGGAGGAACAATAAATTACTCTCGAAAATGCCATAATATCAAGCTAACCATGAAGGAATATGTATTTAATAGTTCAATGCTTTCCATTCCATTGGGAGGTGTTGATGTTGTACTAGGAGTACAATGGTTACAATCTTCGGGGACGATAGCTTTTAATTTTCAAGAAATTTTCTTGATTTTTTTTCAGAAGGAAAGGAAGTTGAATTACAAGGTATCACAGGGGAGCCGGGAAATATAATAAGCTCTAATGTCATGAAAAATCTTCTGAATAAAGAACAATGAGGCGTAATTGCAGAATTATGCTCACTAGAAGTTCCAACATCAAAATCATCTATTTCTCCAAATCTCCAAAAAGTCTTGGACACTCATTCCAAGGTGTTTGAAACTCCCAAAGGACTCCCACATATTCATGATCGTGATCATGCTATTCATTTGATTCCAGGAAGTGTTCCTCCAAATATCAGGCCTTACAGATATCCTTATGTCCAAAAGAGAGAAATTGAACGTATGATTGCATAAATATTAGGGGCTGGTATAATTCAACCTAGTCAAAATTCTTTATCTGCTCCAATAGTATTGGTGCACAAGAAGGATGCATCATCGCGCATGTGTCCAAATTATATGGAGCTCAATAAGCTCACTATTAAAGATAAATTTCCCATTCCTGTGATTTATGAATTACTGGATGAATTACATGGATCAATTTATTTTACCAAGTTGGATCTTCGTTCAGATGTCATCTAATTAGAATGAATACTGAAGATATTCTGAAAACATCATTTCGAACTCATGAGGGTCACTATGAATTTTTAGTCATGCCTTTTGGCCTTAACAATGCACCTTCTACATTTCAAGGGTTGATGACCTTCCATAGAAAATTTGTGTTAGTATTTTTTGATGATATATTAATCTACAACAGGTCTTAGAAGGATCATGTTCAACAAGTTGACAGGGTGCTCAAACTATTGGAGGAGAAACTATTATATGTAAAAACCTCCAAATGTTTCTTTGGAGTACAAGAGGTGGAATATCTGGGTCATATTGTATCTCAGGAGGGTGTTAAGGTAGACCCAAACAAAATTAAAGTCATTAAGGAATGGAAATTTCCCAACAACCATAAAGCAGTTGTGAGGATTTCTCGAGTTAACAAGGTATTATAGCAAGTTTGTTAAGAATTATGGGAGAATAGGAGCACCTATAACAACATTATTGAAGAAAGATGAATTTTCATGGACTCCTGAAGCAACTAAGGCCTTTGAACATCTTAAAGAGGAAATGTGCCTAGCACCGGTCTTAGCTACCCCAGACTTCACAAAAACCTTTATTGTGGAATGTGATGCCTCAGGAAATAGAATTGGTGATGTTATAATGCAAGAAGGAAGACTCATTTCTTTTGAAAGTCATCCAATCAAAGGAAAGTATTTACAGAAATCTATTTATGATAAGGAAATGTTGGCAATACTACATGCACTTAAGAAATGGTGACCTTACCTAATGGGAAGATACTTCGAGGTAAAAGTTGATCATGATAGTCTTAAATAATTTTTGGAACAAATATTATCTTTAAAAGATCAACAAAAATGGATCACAAAGATGGTGGGTTATGAATTTGAAATCATCTACAAAAAAGGGAAGTTAAATGTTGTTGCAGATGCACTCTCAAGAAAGGATGAAGAGGTGGAAGAATTTCTTTGTGCCATTTCTATTATCCAACCATATTGGATAACTGAAGCAAAGGATGAATGGAAGAATGACGAAGAAGTGTGAACACTCATTCAAAAGTTGCAGCAAGATCCTAGTACATTTGATACATTTAGTTGGAAAAATGATTCCGTGTGGTACAAAGATCGCTTATATCTTTGTAAGAATTCCCAACTAGAACAAAAGATTCTTTTGGAATTGCACAACTCTCACTTAGGAGGACACTCAGGATTTTTAAAAACTTACCATAGGGTGAAGACATATTTTTTTTGGGATGGCCTTAAATATGATATTCAAAATTTTGTGGTGGAATGTTTGGTTTTCCAACAAAATAAATTTGAGACAATTAAGACCCTGGGTCTTCTACAACCTTTATCCATTCCAAGTCAATGTTGGGAGGAGGTTTCAATGGATTTTATCACAGGTTTACCTAAGTCCGAAGGAAAGAGTGTCATCATGGTGGTAGTTTATAGACTTACCAAGTATGCACACTTTTGTGCATTATCTCATCCATTTAAAGCAAGCACAGTTGCTACTGCATTTATGGAAACAATTAAAAAGCTACATGAAAACCCAAATATTATTGTAAGTGATAGATATCCCATTTTTACTGGAAATTTTTGGACGGAATTATTTTCTTGTTTGGGTACTCAAGTAGCTCATAGCTCATCTTATCATCCTCAATCTGATGGGCAAACTGAGATAGTGAAAAAATATTTGGAAGGATATCTTCGTTGTTTTGTATCTAATAAACAAACATAATGGGTCAAGTGGTTACCTCTGGCTAAATGGTGGTATAACACTTCCTTCCATACTGCAGCAAAAATGACCCCATTTATAGCAATTTATGGATATCATCCACTGTCCATCACATCATATTTAAGAGAAAATTATAAGGTTTAAGCAGTGGAAGATCACATCGAGCATTAACAACAAGTTCTCCAACTTTTAAAGGATAACCTAATTTTGGCACAACATCGAATGAAACAACATGCATATAATACTTGCAGTGAGAGAAGTTTTGATGTAGGAGACTGGGTATTTTTACGGCTACAACCATACAAAAAAATGTCCCTCAAGCAAGCTAAGAAGGATAATAAATTATTTCCAAAGTACTATGGTCCTTACAAGGTGTTGCAAAAGTTTGGTACTATGGCATACAAATTGGAGCTTCCTGCTTCGTCTCGAGTGCACCTAGTTTTCCATGTTTCATGCATAAAGAAGGTTATAGGTGACAAACTTCCAGTTCAAATAATATTTCCAGAACTTGATGAGGAAGGAAATATCATATTGGAACCTGAAGCAGTCACGGAAACTAGAACTCGATAGCTACGAAATCGATAAATTTCACAGTATCTCATCAAGTGGGAGAACTTATGCACTGAAGATTCCACATGGGAGGATGAAAATTTTATACAGAAGCATCCAGAGCTACTCAAGCATTTAGGACAACACTTTTTTGGAGAGGGGCATGTTAGATCCCTATATTACTAGTGCAGTCCCTTATTGTTGTTAGTGTAGCCCCCTTATTATTATTGTTGTACCCCTGTACCCCCCATATTGTTATTATTGTGCCCCATAAAAAGCCTCTTTTATTATTGTTGTGCCCTTACATTATTATTCTTAGGTTGGCTAGGATTATATTGTGACCCCATGGACTCCTATATATAGAAAGGAGGTTTTGTCATTTCTATCATCCAAGAATTGTTCATTTATGTAATGTAAAGGAAGTTGCCCCTAAAAGTGGTTAATTTCTAAGGTTTTTATCTCTCTTTTCTTCTATTTTTGGAGCTCATTTTATAACACACAAGGTTCCATTACTAGATATATCCCTTCAAGCAACGTCGATAAGGTGGTGGGGTTCCCATTGTAACTACCTCTGAGAGTGGGGTGCGGACAAGTTCGCGTTAATATGGAAATTCAAGCATTCATAACACTACTCAACCAATCCCGTTAAGTATGAAGGGTAAATTGATCCTCACCATAATATCCATTACTGTAAAGATAGGTGGACTAGGGAAGGACTTCCTGAGAGTCTGTGGGTGCATAGCTTTGTCCACACTCTCAAAACATTCCCCAGGCTTGGTATCTCCAGGAAGAAATAAAGAGGCAAGCCAGTGAGTGGGATGCATGACAACCGAATTCATTCTTGATTTATCCTTTGCCGACGATGATAAAAGGATAGTGGTTTCCTTGAAAGAATTCAAAAGGGTCTTATTCCTAGAATGATAGCTTAATGAATAATATTATGACTAGGATTCTTTCAATTATACCTATGAATCTAGATTTCATGAGGCTATGGCTTGTGAGAAGGTAAATTTTGAATGTGAAAAAGATGATTTAGAAGGGTTAAGTCACTTGACCTTTATAGGATTCAAGGGGGAAGGAGACATAGAATATGGCCCTATAACGACTTTTCCACATCCACAACCTTTGAAGTTGTGGAAGCACAACATCGGGACCAAAGAGAAACCAAAAACGGCTTTCAATGGGTAATATTGGGACGAACAGACCACCAAGGATATACTTGATCTCATGAAGGAGTACAAGGAACGTTTCCTTTCGTTTATTATAGATTCAAAGGAATAAAATGAGAGTTGGGAGAAATGAAGATCATGTTGAAGCTAGATGTGAGACCAGTGAAACATCAACCGTGTCGACTAAACCCAAGGGGTGAGGAGACGGTGAAGAGAGAGATCGATAAGATGTTGGTGGCATGCCTCATCTTCCTGGTTGATGAATTTAAGTGGGTTAGTCTAATTGTCATTCAGAATAAGACGAATTCTGAAGAGATCCGGGTCTGTGTAGATTACAAGAGCTTGAAAAATGCTTGTTTCAATGATCCCTTCCCTACTACATTCAGCAATGAATTCCTTGATAATATTGAAGGTAATGAGGCTTATTCATTCACAGATGGGTTCTATAGCTACCACCAAGTTCAAAATGCAAAGGAAGATTATACGAAAACCACCTTCATGACTGGATGGGGCTCTTATGCCTACCATGTCATGTTGTTCAGGTTGAAGAAATCACCACCAATGTTTTCAAGGATCGTGATTGCTGCCTACCGCGACTATATTCACAGATTCCTCGAGGTGTGTATGGATGATTGGACAATGTGCAACTTTAGATATCATTTTTTTGGGATTCAACTGCGTTAAGTAAGACATTCATCTATGACCATTTCCACGAGAGGTAGTCGTAACTGAATAATTTCTCATGATTTTTGAATAGTCCACTTAGAAATCATGGTCATAGATGAATGACTTACTTAACGCAGTTTAATCCCAAAAAATTATATCTAATATAATGCACTGCGAAAACCCCTCAATACTTAAATACAAAAAGTGTAGGGAGATCTACTTGAATGGTTCATGAGGCACAATACTTGCTAAGGTTTTTCAAATGCGATAGTAAGCTAAGTGGGCTTGATTGTGGGGAAAACTCCACAATTAAGCGCGCTTGAGCCAGAGGTGACCTGGGATGGGTGACCTCCCGAGAAGTATTGGTTATTGGGTGCAAGCCCCGAAAGTGATGATTGATGTTATGTGATTCATTTTAATAGTTTTGATCCCACTTCTTCACCCCTTTGAGCATCATCCAATGCAATGAGTGCTAAGTGGACTATTCAAAAATCATGAGAAATTAGTCAGTTACGACTACCTCTCATGTAAATGGACATAGATGAATGAATTACTTAATGAAATTGAATCCCAAAAAATGATATCTAATGTACAACTTATTGAAAATACACTACAACTTGCTCATGGTAATGTTTGATCGCTAGAGGCAACTACAAATTTCTTTGAACTGGAAGAAATGTGTTTTCGTTGTCCCTTTTGGAACGTTGTTGGGGAATATAATTTGCAAAAAAGGAGTGTGTGTCGACCCTGCCAAGGTTGCAATAATTCTCAATATGCCTCCACCAACTAGTGTCAAGTATTTAAGATAGACTCTCTACCACACATGATACTACCGCGGGTTCATCTGTAGTTATGCCCTGATTACTGCACCATTGGAGAAGTTGCTAAAGAAATATGAGTGGTTCGCCTGGTCTCATGAATGTGAAGGTGCCTTTAATAAGATAAAAGAGAAGCTGGAAAGTCCACCAATCCCGGTTTACCTATATTGGAATAAAGAATTTCATGTCCATATTGATGCGCTCGGGATCGCTCTCGGAGCTATTTTGGCCTAGCCCAGAGATGGTAACCTGGATCACCCAATTTATTTTTCCAACATAAAACTTTCTATCGCAGAGAGGAACTACACCACTACTGAATGTGAAGCTCTAGTGTGGTGTATTCTCTGCATAAATCTAGGCACTATCTTATGGGTGGTCCCTTTAAGTTTTTCACTAACCACTCTGCATTGAAGTATCTAGTAAATAAGTCTATGTTAGAAGGGAGGATTTGCATATGGCTCTTGTTATTTTAGGAGCTTACATTCTAATTCATTGTGAAGCCATGAAGGATGAATGTGGGACTTGACGATCTCTCCCAGTTGGAATCAGGTGATGCAGGGAGTCAACAGATGACCAACTACCTAGCGTTGATTTGCTTCGGGTTGAGACCATCCCTAACTATTTGGAATACATCACACTAATTTTAACCAATGGAAAATGGCCAAAAGCATACACAGCAACCCAGAGAAGGAATATGTTGTTTCAAGTTGTTGATTACTAGCCGATCACAAGAAAATTGTACAATATGGGTCTCGACCAAATATTGCGATGATGTGGCCTCAACCATGAAAAGAAAGATGTGCCATGGGAATTCCACTATGGATTCGCAAGATGACATGTAGGGGGGAAATATACCATGAGAAAAGTACTACATGCAGGATTCTGGTGGCACACGATTTTTTTTTATATGAAAGAGTATGCCAAGAAATGGGATGTTTATCAATGGGTGGGGCGACCATCGCACAGGAATGAAATTCCTCTGTAACCTGTATGCTCAATCTAGGCTTTCAAAAATTGGGTAGTGGACTTTGTGGGGACTATTAATCCACTGGCATGTCACTCATGTGTTCAGTATATTATTATTGCTACAAACTATCTCACCCATTACACTGAATCCACATTAGTTAAAGATTGCACTGCTGACACCAATGTCTGGTTCATCTTCAAAAATATCATCACTCGATTTGGGTGCCCCCATAGCCTCACCAGTGACAAGGAGACCCACTTCATTAATGAAACAATTTCCACATTGTTGCAGAACTTCATGATCCAACATCATAAAAGCAACCCCTACCATCCGTAGGAGAACAACACCATTGAAACTCTCAATAATATCATAGAGAAGGGCCTCACCAAGATCTGTTCTTCCAACCGAGATCACTAGGATGAGTGGGTACCAAATATTTTGTCTTCCTACCATACCACCATCAAATTTTTGCATAAATATATGTCGTTCTATATTTTTTATGGCCAAGAAGTTGTAGTACCTGCTGAGTTTAGCATTCCCAACCTCTTAATTGCGTAGACCACTTAGATGATAGAGGATGAGTCAATTGCAGAATGACTGAACGAAATATGGGAGTTAGATGAAGCCAAGTTTCTAGCTGATTTCGACCAAACTATCGGGAAGGAGAGATAGAAAACATGGCATGACTAACATAGCGAGAGTAATTCTTTCGCAGTCGGGGACAAGGTTCTCCTATATGATGGTAAGTTTTTGAAGCATCCTAGGAAGTTTCAAATGCCCTGGTTGGGACCATTCATTATTGTAGAAGTGTGAGATTTTGGAGATGTTAAGCTTGTGCAACTGGATGAGATTCTATTGCCTGTTTGGGTGAATGGTGCATGCCTGAAGCCCTTCCATGGCCCACCCACTTCTTAATCAATTGGTTTGATCTATGAAATGGGATCATAGTTAGGTTTAGGATAGAGTCAGTTAGATAGGCTTAAATTTGAGTCAGTTATTTTAGTTACGAATAAAGTTACTTGCATCAGGTATGTAAGTTAGTTGAGTGCACCTCTCTACAAGTGATTATGGTCATAGAGCCGCACGTGGAAGTCGTCTTGTCCATAATTGTCAGTAATAATTTCTAGCATCTTTTTTAATTCATTTTAAATCTCTCTCGTAATATCCCTAACACATTTTGGTTATCATATTTTTGGTTTTACCATCATTTCATAATAATTAGCCATAATGATCATATGCGTTTTGATTTTTTGCATCATCCATCTCAAGTCCAGGTCACAGTCATCGTTAATGCCATGAATTGAATCGAGAATAGCAAGTTGTCGTATTTATTAGTTAAATAGTCTAATCACAAGTGTTGTTTCAAGTCTTTCTATATAGTTTGCATGACAACATTAAACTCTCCATTATAAAATATTAGGTGGTCGAACTGCTCACTCTGGCTTCAGTGTCGAATTCCCCTAGTTCTCAATCTAAATCCCCCCCCCCCCCCCGTGTCTATTATGTACAACTGATGAGTTATAATCATGACTTGAGTATCCAAACATTAGGGGAATTTTGAGGTCTAAAATGGGCCTCCTAATGAAATAATAAAATAATAGCTAAACCAATAAAATAATATTTATGAATTTTCAATTCACTTTTTGCACCACAATCCATGTAACCATAGTTAAATTCAATTCAAAAGTTGTACCAAAATAATAATTAAGAATGAGTTTTTCAAGAAAAAGTCATTATCATGGAACAACTAATGCATTTTTCCTTTGTACTTAAATAACTTAAAATAAAACATAAATATAAATTTATAAAATCTTAATTATATTATTTGTTATTAATTAAAATTTATATTATTTAAATTGTATAATAACATGTAATTAATATATAATATAATATAATAAATGTATAAGGATATGCATTGTTTCTTTCAAGAAATATGAAATGACAATAATATATTTTTATTCAAAAAGTGTGAAATGACATTATTATGAGTACTTTACTTTGACTTTAAAAGTACTTAGAGCACTACCATGGTTAACCATGAGTTTTTATCCACTATTGAGAATGTGACAAGTAAATACCTTTAACTCAAGCAATGCCACCTCAACTATTAGAGATGATGTCATGCCCTAAAATGTGATTGGTTCTCATAAAGTGAATCTTGATTGTACATTTTCCTTAGGAGGCCCATTTTAAACCTCAAAATTCCCTAATAAGATTGTTGTTCCTACCCCTCCATCGGACCCTAGAGTTATAGAACTTGAAAGTCTTTTTGGAAAATATGAGAAGGCTTCGCTCTTCGACAATGATTTATCAGACTCTTTTCATTTCCCCAGGCTCAAGCACAAAGTATTCATAGAGGCTATGACTAAACAAGATGGCAACCACTCTTCTAGGATAAAAGATGAATTTTGAGGATTACTGTAGGTTTTAACCCTAAACATAAATTACCTGCAAACGGGTTGGATGAATCGTTAAACAAATCATTTGTGAACATAATCAAGAAATTGTTGCAAGAGAACAAAAGAAATTGGCACAAAAAGATAATAAATTCTCTATGGGCAGACATAGTTAGCACAAAGAGATTAATCAGCATGTCACATTTTCAGCTAGTTTATGGTGTAGACACAATGTTTCCCACTTCCTTAGCAGTACCGGTGATGAAAATTCTGCAAGATATCGATAGTGAGCCAAATGACATCCAACGAAGAATCAATCAAAAGATTCATTTACAATAGTCAAGAGAAAAAAAATTCAATCACACTTCAAAATTGATCAGAGGCTTAGTATTAAGCTCAAAAATGGAAGTGCTCAGAAATGATCCAAACCAAAATGATAGCGAAGATCTCGTCGCTAGGAATCCGACGCAATTCATTTCATCAAAAACCGACTTCGAATGAGGAAGTTATGACCTGTTGTCGATTTTCTCAAACAACTAAAAAAAATTGTAGAACCATGACAGGTTGATGAAATGGCAGCCCAGTCAGCACTCCAGGTATATTTAGGGAATATTCTCCTATTTTAGCCCAATAACACTGTGACAAGTGTCACAACTAGATTCACCAGTGAACTTTGGAGGTGAATTTTTTTTACAACTATCCTAAGGTTGAAGGAGATTTTATTTTAGTTTGAATAGTCCAACTAGAGCTGGACACATGGTGCAACTAGGGGCCACCACATGCCCCCTCGGGTTGACCCATCTAACATTTGGATTATGTTGAAATTTTCAAATTTATCACTTAACCAAAGTTCTGCACATATCGCATTTCGGGCTGAATGGACATATTATGGGCCAAATATATTTCATATAACCTAAGTTCTAAACCATGCAGGCAGAATATTTTATAACCCAAAGTTTTTTTTTACTAAGGGTTTGGCATTATATATTGGAACTAAATTATGGCGCAGGGAACGAGGTCGAACCCACGACCTACCTCGCGCCACTCCAATGCTTTACCGCTTCTCCTCTTCAATGGATCTTAACCCATAAGGGCCACATCCATCATTTATTGTTTATCAAATCCAATGATGGGGGTTCGGAGGGGGCTAGCCCCGCGGGCCACCCCCCTCCCATGTGACTGTGCAGCGTAAATCGTGGGCAAAGCCAGTGCAAACGAGCAGAAAGATTAATGTTAATTAAACAATGTTATGCCACTAATCCGTGGGATTAAAAATAATAATACATGATTATATTATATGGATAAACACACAATTTAGACATGCTTATCCCAGTTAAGTCGTCTTAACTGCTAATTAGTCAGCCTGTTAATTAGCGGCGGAGTTAGCGGACCTTCTAATTTTATGGAATTCACCAAAATGTCAAAGCTATCTGGAGTCTTCTCCAGATTTGGAGGAGATATTGTAGGAAAAATTGCCTAGCCATAACTGAGGAAATTTTCGACTGATTTTGGCTCAAGAAGAGTCATTCTTGGTAGATTTTGATGTTTTGGACACATTGGAGTAGGTTGTAGAGTCAATAGGATATTTTAAACATCATTATTTTCACAATTGAGCTAATACAAATGCCCATGCCATGGAAGCTGGACCAAAGAGATGTAGCCCAGGAGGAGTGAAATCCTTCATCAAAACAAAGTGTTATTGATTCAATTGTGATGGTTTGTTGTGTGTTTATATGTTCTTGTTCAAAATTTAGTTTGCATTCTTTTATTTTCAAGTATTCAACTTAATCTCCACAAATTTACTTTGTAATCAATCATAAGCACTTCAATAAACCCTTGTACAAGAAGCAAAGATCAGCACTTTTATTATAAATCTAAAGATGAAATTAGCGCAACAAAACTAACATTCAAATTCATATTAGGATAGTATTAGAGCAAAGGTTATTTTCTTTTTTTTCTTGAGTTTTGTGCAAGAAGGGTTTTAATAACTGCAATTTTGTGATGCTTACAAGGTTGAAGTTGAAGAGAGGAGAAGGGAAACTATTGGTTTCTAGTCCTGAGGTTAGTACTAGAAGAAGGAGAGATATAAGAGCATCATCTTCACCCAAATTTCCACTCATAGCTGCACTTGAAGCACCTCGAGTTTTATCTCCCGAAGTTGAGATTGAGGAGATACAAATTGCACAAGAAGCTGAGTTGATTGAAGATGTACAAGCATCAGAAGCTGAGCTTGAATCCATAGCCATCATGTCAGGTGTTGGAGAGACTCAAGGACATTCAAAAGAGGAAAATTTCAAGAGAGACTTCAATTACATAAAGAGGATGGTTAAAATCATGTTTGATGCATTCACTATCGGAATGGCTGGAGAAGGTTCTAAGCCTCCACATGGGGAAGGAACTTCAGATGATAAGAAGGATGAAGAGAATAGTTCAAAGGGCAGTGGAGGAAAGCCACCTCCATCTCCACCATCCTCATCCTCATCATCTTCCACTTCCACCACAAAAGCCACCCATACTCATTCAAAAACCCCAAAAGGAAAAACTTCATTACTCAAATTGGACATTAAGTTTGAACTTCCCATGTACAATGGCGAGGTAAATGCAGAGAAGTTGGACAATTGGATCCGTCAATTAGAGGTATACTATAGAATTTAGAATCGACAAGAAGACAACATAAAGATCCAGTTGGCTTCATTAAGGCTAGAAGGAGAAGCATTAGTCTGGTGGGAAGCAAAGACTCAAGAGGAAATGTGAATCGATGGTAGGATATCCATGTCTTGGGTTGTGTTTATTTCTTCAATTAAAAGATTGTTTTATCCATTAGCCTATATGAAAAAATATATTATGACTTGGCAAAACTTTAGGCAACTCGAGGGTCAAACAGTTCAAGAATATACCCAGGAGTTTAGGAAAAGGGCTTTGTTGTTAGGAATAAACTTTAATTCCTAAGATACACTATTGAAATCAATTGGGGGTTTACATTCATATTTGAAACATACTATCCTTATGTTTAACCCAAGAAATTTAGATGAAGTATGTGTGCAAGCCATGCATCTTGAAGCAAGGGGAAAGAACATTCAAGAAGAGGATATTAAGAAGAATCCATTCAAGGGTAAGGGAAAAGAGAAGGGAGGAAAATGGAATGGAAATAAGAACGCAAGTTTTAAGAAATAAGGGGAGAAAACTACATGCAAGAAATTTTGCAAATAAGGGCATGATGAAGCCCATGGGCCACTATTGTAAATTACATCCCGAACTAAGGCCTAAGAAACCAAACAATAATGGGAAACAAAAGATGACTGCCACCACACAACATGATCTTGGATTCGATTCCGCTAATGAGACCATGATTGTAGCCATGGTCAAAAAAGGAAAATAAGCCATAGAAAGTACTAGTTCCTCAAATTTTCACAACAACACTCCAAATGAAGAAACAAGGATAGAATTGTTCCATGTAAGGGTGATTTCAAATCATACAAAGATTGATGCATTGTTTGATAGTGGGTCAAAAGAAAACTTGATTTGAGAAGAATTGGTCAAAAATATTAACGTTTAAATTGTACCACATCATAAGCCATTCCCTTTGGGTTAGATAGTCAAGAATTCCAATTTACAGGTTACAAGGAAATGCATATTTCGATTTTCGGTTACTGCAAACTTTATTGATGAAGTTGAGTTAGTTGTGGTTCCACTTGACATTTCAGGAATTATCTTGGGAAGTCCATATTTGTATGACAGGAAAGTGGTATTTTATTGCCATGAGAAAAAATATCATTTGCTCAAGGATGGGGTGGAGTATATTGTGAGAGATCATCGCAAAAAGTTGAATATTTCTTTAGTTAATGCAGGGCAGATGAAGAGACTAGTTAATGCAAGTAAAAATTATGTGCTTCTCATGATCAAGAAAAATGATGATATTGAATATGAATCTTTTGAAGCATATGATGACAAATTAAAATATGATTTTTTTGATGTGGTAAGTCAGCATGGCAAGATGTTTCAAGAACCAAGTGGGTTACCTCCCAAGAGGGGAATTTAGCATGAGATTTAGCTGCAGCAAGATGTTCCACTTCCAAACATTGGTATGTATCGCATGTTAATCATGGAGAGTTTGGAAATCAAGAATCAAATATAATAATTTCTAAAAAAAGGTATCATACTCCCATCTACTTCGCCATGTGGTTCACCGATTGTTTTGGTACCAAAGAAGGATGGGACTTGGCGCATGTGCATAGATTTCCGTGCATTGAATAAAATCATGGTAAAGAAATGCTATCCACTCCCACTAATTGACAATTTTCTTGATCAGTTAAGGTATGAAAATTATTTCAGTAAGCTAGACTTACGAAGTGGTTATCATCAAGTTAGAATAGTTGAGGAGGACATTTGGAAAATTGCATTTAAAACTAGACAAGGATTGTTTGAGTGGCTAGTTATGCCATTCAGTCTAACAAATGCTCCAACTACTTTCATGAGAGTTATGAATGATGTTTTAAGACCATTTCTAGATGAATTTTTCATTTTTTACTTAGATGATATTTTGATATTCAACAAATCAAGAGATGAACATGTAATGCATGGGAACAAGGTACTTGATGCCTTGAAAAAAGAGCAGTTATTTTTAAAGATGTTGAAGTGTGAGTTTGGAAAGATTTATTTAGTGTATTTGGGACACATTGTTGGAGGAGGTGAGTTGAAGATAAACAATTCCATGGTTGAGGCCATTGTTAATTGGCCCAAGCCCAATATAGTTACGGAGGTAAGAAACTTTCTTGGGAAAACACAGTGTTGGAGGAAATTCATTGCTAATTTTTCTTCCATTGTAGCTCTGTTACATGCATTGAAAAGTGTCAAGAAAGTCTTCCATTGGGAAGATATGCAGCAAAAATCATTTGATGCTTTAAAACAAAATATCAGTTCAGCACCGGTATTGGCTCTTCCGAATCTTAGACAACCATTTGAGATCCAAACAGATGTTAGTGATTACGCCATGGGAGCAGTTCTCATGCATCATGGTAAGCCCATTTCATTTAATTCTGAAATTTTTAATGGACCCGTGACTAACTATCTCACCTATGACAAAGAGTTATATGCATTGGTACAAAGTGTAAAGAAATGGAAGCACTATTTGATGGGGAAAGAGACCATTATCCATACCGACCATCAACCATTGCAGTAGTTACAGTCACAGTCAAAGTTGTAGCAATCAAGACATTTCAGATGGAAGGGATTTCTACAACAATTCCATTTGGTTATCATGTACAAAAATGAAGTCTACAATAAGGTAGGTGATATTCTCTCTAGGCCTATTGTAAATTCATCTGTTATACTCAAGCAAAATTCAGTTATGCATGAAAGTTACATTGAACAATATGCATATGATAGTGATTTTCAAGATGTGTATGAAATCTTGAGTCAAGGAAACCAAATTGAAGAGTTATATTACCATGTGCATAACAATTTTTTGTATCACTTGGTCAAGTTATTTATTCCACAAGGAGAAAGAAGCAGTATCATAAGGGAGGCGCATACTTCATTGATTGTTGGACATATTGGTGTAGGCAAGACGATAACGAATCTCCAAAGGTATTGTTATTTTCCACGCATGATTGATAGTGTATCTCGTTTCATTAGAGGATGTTCTTTGTGTGCAATAAGTAAGCCTAACAATAGGAAACTAGGATTGTACACTCCACTTCTGGTACCTTCATGTCCTTGGGAGAGTATCTCAATGGATTTTGTAGGAGGTCTTCCAATGTCAAGGAAAGGTCATGATTACTTGTATGTAGTTGTAGATAGGTTCAACAAAATGTGTCTTTTGATGCCATGTAAAAAAAAATTACATCTGAATAAACAACTCATCTTTTCTTTCAAAATGTATGGGTTCATTTTGGTCTTCCTAATTCTATTGTATGTGATTGAGATTCTCGGTTTGTTGGGAATTTTTGGTCAAAATTGTGGGACATGATGGACACTAAGTTGAAGAAGAGTACAACCTTTCATCCGCAAATAGATGGTCAGAACGAGGTGTTTAACAGGACAGTCATTCATCTTCTTAGGGGTTATTGTAGCAAACATCCTAAGTTGTGGGATGAATAGTTGCATTACATTTAGCATGCATACAACAGGACAAAACATTGTTCCACAAACACATGTCTTGGGTACTTGCCAAGATCGCCTTTGGACTTCATCTTTGAGAAATATGTCGCTATATATGGGCATAATGACATAGATAAGGCAAGGAATTTCATTGAGAAAATTCAATTGGTACATCACACAGTGTAAGAACAGCTTGAAAATAGTCAAAGAAACTACAAGGAAAGACATGATAAACACCATGTTGATCACAAATTCCAGGTTGGAGATGAAGTTTGGTTATATATCAGCAAAGAAAGACTTCAAGGGGAAGGTAAAAAGCTTAAGCCAATATGTTATGGTCCTTTTAAACTTTTGGAAAAGATTGGTAACAGTGCATTCAAGCTAGATTCTCCTCCTATGACAATACATTTTGTCGTTAATGTTGAGAATTTGAGATTTTTTGAGCCTCCATTGATTGATGATCAAGGAGAGCATGTTCAGCTGCCATCAATAGATGATTTCTCACTAGAATATCTTGATGAACTTCAGCAAGATCTCATACTTGACAAAAGAACCAGAACTTCAAGAAGAGGGAATGTTGAATACCTTAGAGTGGGACTCAAGGGACAAAATCCTTCCAAGGCAAAATGGATGGAGATTGAAAGGGTGAGATATACCCTTACCCGTTGAACAATTGATAGTATATTTTGGGGTCCAAAAGGATTCTAGTAAGGAGACGATCAGAGGCTCGGTATTAAGCTCAAAAATGAAAGTGCTCAAAAATGCTCTAAACTAGAATGAAAGCAAAGAGCTCATCACCAAGAATCTGGTGCAATTCGTTTCATCAAAAACCGACTTTAGATGAGGAAGTTATGACCTTTTGTCCGCTTTCTCAAACAGCTAAAAAAAATTGCAGAACAGTGACATGTTGATGACATGGCAGCCCAGTCAGCACTCCAGGTATATTCAGGGAATATTCTCCATTTTTAGCCCAATGACATTGTGGCAAGTGTCACAACCACATTCGTCAGTGAACTTTGGAGGTGAAATTTTTTTACAACTATCCTAAGGTTGAAGGAGAATTTTTTTTAGTTGGAATAGTCCAACCAGAGCTAGATAGGTGGTGTAGCCAGGGGATGCCACGTGCCCCCTCTAGTGGACCCATCCAACCTTTGGATTATTTTGAAATTTCCAAATTTATCACTTAACCAAAGTTCTGCACATATCACATTTCGGGCTGAATGGACATATTATGGGCCGAATATATTTCATATAACCTAAGGTCTAAACTATGCAGGTGGATATATATATATATATATTGTAGGAATGTTTTATAACCCAAAGTTTTTTTTGACTAAGGGTTTGGTGTTATATATTGGAACAAAATTATGGTGCGGGGGTCGGGGTCGAACCCACGACCTACCCCGTGCCACTCCAATGCTTTACAACCTCTCCTCTCTGATGGGTCTTAACCCATAAGGGCCACATCCACCATTGATTGTTTATCAAATCCGATGACGGGGGTTCGGAGGGGGTCAGCCCCGCTGGCTAGCCCCCTCCCATGTAAATGTGTAGCGTAAACCATGGATGGAGCCAATGCAAACTGTAGAAATTTTAAAACATTTATGTATTTCCAGATTCTCCTGATCTAATAATTATATGCCACTGTTAAATATAGAATAATTCTAATTAAATCTTTGCGGAAATTTAATTTCCAATTGCAAACACATGAAGAAAGATCAATCACACATAACACAGATTTTTTTACCGGGAAAGCATAAAGCTAAAAACCCCACTATAATATATTATGTATATATCATGGATCATGAAACAATCTCATACAAAACTCTACTCCAAGAGCTCTCAGTACAATATACAATCATCTCACACTATCATACATGTTGAGATTCAACAAGATGATGAGCTTAGTGAAAAGAGTCACCTTCACTAAGTGGGCCCGCAGGCTATTTTTGGCGCAAAGTCTATTTTTAGACTATGTCTATTTTTAGACATGTCGATCATATTCTATGAGTTGCAGGATGCTATTTGTGGATGGTTGGTCAAGTTGGAAAATAGATGGACTTCTATTTTTAGACATATTGGGCGGAATCTATTTTTAGATTGCCAGTCTAAAAATAGATATGTCGAATATTATTAGCTCTTAATAATATTTGGACTCTAAACATTATCTTATTCTCTTGGAGCACTTCAGTTAAGTGCACAGATGTGGCACAACAGCTGACAGAAGGAATTACTCTATTCCTGAGGGTTTAATGGAGCTATTGCATGGAGGAATTCAGTTAGAACTCATGTGACAGAGTTTGGTGGAGTTGGAGAAGTAGTTGGTGGAGTTGTATTTAGTTTAACTCAGTTAGACTCAGTTGAGCTAGTTGTATCTAGTCTAAATGATTGATACACTAGTGAGAGTGGTGTGAATTAATTAGTTAATTAATTCAATAAATAATAAATCATTAATCAACTGAAGAATACATCAGTTAACTACAGTGCATGGCAGTTTCAGTGGAGACCAGTGGAGAGATAGGTGAAAGAGCAAGTGTGACTATCAGTTGTGACTATAGTGATGCATTGATTGCATCCAACACTCAGTGGAGATGCCAATGAGGATTGCATGAGCAAGGCTGGAGTAATTCTAGTTCATTCAGAGCCATTCTTCAGCAAGGATTGCGCAGTAGAGGCAGCCTAGCAGGTGGCAAAGATCAGTGCATGGATTTGCAAGGTCAGGCCTGATTAGTGTGTAGAGATTGTATTGTACTGAGAGCATGATATGATCAGCTTTGTATGAGGATTGTTACATGATCTCTATGACATATATTATATACAGATAGCTGGGGTTTTCAGCTTTCCTGCTTTCCCGTTAAACAACCGTGTTAATGTGTGTGAATTTTTATTGTTTCATGTGTGCATTGCAATTGATTTAATTTCCGCATGTGATGATAAATGGTGGAATAGATTATGTATTGTGCATGAAGTTAAAATAGTGTGTGATCAGGAGAATATTGGATATATAACACATAAATTATATAATTTCTACATGGTATCAGAGCAGTTGATCATTGGAGCAGATTGCAATTATTGAAGCGGTTGAGTTTTGTGCTGGTGGAATTCGAATTTGCTGCAGTGTTTTCTTGGTGTCGAAGTTGAGCATTCATTGAAATGTCTTTCAACAGATTGCGATTGGAGTATGCCCTTGATGGGAGCTTGAATTACATAGCATGGAAGGATAGGATGGAGGCGGTGCTGGAGGATAATGGGCTGAAGGATTTCATCGATAGTGATGTTCCTAAGCCAGGATATAGCGATGTTGCATTACTTCATGCATGGCAAAAGAAGACAGAAAAGACAAGAAGGATTCTGTTGGAAGGTGTGAAGGACCATATTGTGTCCAACCTTCATGGGAAATCCACTCCATTCTTAATGTGGAAGGCTTTGACAGAATTTTTCCAAAGTAGAAGTGACCAGAGGAAGTTGGTTCTAAAAACACGCTTTCGTAAAAATAAAAATGGAGAAAGGCTTGCGTATTCCAAAATACCTCACGAAGTTTGTCCACCGTGCAGGATGAGCCGGGAAGTGTGGGGGTTATTGTTGATGAATACTTGTGAGCTTGGCTCTCCCTTCGGGCTTTCGAAGAGTTGGCATAGCTATGAAGACTCTCACAATGGATGGGAGAAACTCACAGATGGGAGCGACTTTGGTCGGATCTTGTGCAGGAGGAGATAAGGCAGGGTACCAGGGATGGATCTTCATCGAAGAATGAAGATGAAGAAAATTTTGCTTTGGCTGCCAAAGCTCGGAAAGGAAAAGGGAAGAAATCTTCCAAATCCGAAGCTAAAGGCAAGAAGCAAGATTTGTCCAAGGTGAAGTGTTTTCACTGTCACCAGCATGGGCATTTCGCCACTAATTGCCCACAGAAGAAGAAGAATAAGTAGGTTGCCGGATCTGTAGCTAGAGAGGCCTTAGCCTCACATTGTGAGCTAGATTTTTCTTTTATCGCATGCTTGGTTTCAAGTGTGATGGGATCAATGTGGTTTCTTGACAGTGGTGCGTCTTTCCATATGACTGAAGACAAATATTTGTTTAGTGATCTCGAGGAAAAGGATCTTGGAGTGCACATCGAGATGGGCGATGATGGTAGATACAGTGCGATTGGTATCGGGACTATTTCCTTTGATAGGGAGTTCGGTAAAACTTTCATCTTGAAGGATGTCATGCATGTTCCAGGATTGAAGAAGAATCTGATCTCCGTGGCGATGTTGGAAGACAAGGGTTATGATGTTGTTTTTAGCGAGGGAAAATATTTCCTGCGACATAAAACAACTGGTCAAACCAGGAGGATAGGGATTCGAGTTAAGAATCTTTATCAATTGTAGGTAGATGGCTGCGCTGCAATGGTAGGCAAAGCAGAAGGAGTGGTGAGCCGAGATGAGGGCGAATTGTGGCACAGGAGATTGGGCCATCTTCATGGCGCTTGGAAATTTTGCAAATGTATTTCTACCTATTTCCAGCGTACACTTGCGCAACGATTAGTGCAAGGGATGTACTTTGGGAAAATTTGTGAAGACCACTTTTCATGAGAAGGATAGTTGTGCTTCGACGATCCTTAAGATAATTCACACAGATGTGTGTGGACCTTTCTCGGTTGCTTCAACAGAAAAGCACAGGTATTATGTGATATTTTTTGATGATTTTTCTCGTAAGTGTTGGATCTTCTTCATGCGGAAGAAGAGCGAGACATACTCAAATTTCTATGAGTTCAAGGTGCTGGTTGAGAAAGAGTCGGGGAAGCAGGTGAAAGCTCTAAGGACCGATAATGGGGGTGAATACATCTCTAGTGGTGAATTCAAAGACTTCTGTAGATAAGAAGGAATTTGAAGAGAACTCATAGTGCCTCATAACCCACAGCAGAATGGGGTCACGGAGAGGAAAAACATAATGATCGTGGGTGCTGCACGGGAAATGTTGCATGATCAAGGCCTTCCCATACACTTGTGGGTTGAGGCATGCAACACTGCGGTTTATGTGCAAAACCGTTCTCCTAATAAAGTACTTGGCATGGGTACACCCGAAGAGGCGTTTTCTGGTAAGAAGCCTGATATTTCTCATTTGAAGATTTTGGCTCACCTGTTTACATTCATGTGACGAAGGATGCCAGGAAGAAGCTGGAGCCGACTGTAGAGGTTGGGATATTTATGGGGTACACTGATACACCCCACAACTATCGTGTGTATTTGCCAGACAGTCACAAGACTGTTGTGCGACGGGATATCAAATTTCATGAGGAGAAAGCCATGAAGTGTTCGCTTGAGAGGGAGCCACACTTGCATGCAGATGAGGAGCTATTAGTTCCTAAGGATGAGCCTCAGGATGTGGATCATCCACACGAGGAGGTTCATGGAGTGGAAGAAACCACTCATGCAAGGCAAACATCACAGGCGTGCCGCACTACGTAAGCCGAGCGATCGACCTGATGCATTGCGTAATGTAGGATTTCCTACATCACAAATACAGCACAGAGACAGTCACCTGACTGGTATACTGGATACATGGCTCTTATGAGCAAGTGTATCGTGACTGAGCCATCCTCTTTCGAGGAAGCTGTGGAGGATCCCGCATGGGTAGATGCCATGGTGGAAGAGTATGATTCGATTGTCAAAAACAGTGCATGGGAGATTGTCCCAAGGCCAGAAGGGAAATCAGTGGTAGGTTCGAGATGGATCTACAAAGTGAAGCAAGTTGCTGATGGGAGTGTTGAGAATTATAAGGCAATATTTGTTGCCCGAGGCTTCTCACAGATCGAGGGGATCGACTATGAAGAAACCTTTGCACCTGTCGCAAGGTATTCTTCCATAGGAACCATCCTTGCTCTCTCAGTGCAGATGGGTTGGCACATTCATCAGATGGATGTGAAGACTGCATTCCTCAATGGAATCATTGAGGAGGAGGTGTATATTAAGCAGCCTGAAGGATTCGAAATCTTCAGCAGCAAGTCGCATGTGTGCAGGCTCAAAAGAGTGTTGTATGGGCTGAAACAAGCACCTCGTGCTTGGTACACATGGATATACAATTATTTCACCAGACTTGGTTTCGCCAAGAGTGAGGCGGATCCAAACCTATACTAGATTGTGGTGGAGGGTAAGCTTTTGATCATTTTGATTTATGTAGATGATTTAACAATAACGGGTGATGAACTATTGATACACTCATGCAAGGAATATCTTGCAAAGGAGTTCGAGATGAAGGAATTGGGCCTCCTTCATTATTTCCTGGGATTGGAAATTTGGCAACAGAAAGGTGAACTGTTTGTGTCTCAAGGAAAGTACGCCCGGGAGATACTGGAGAAGTTTCACATGCAAGGCTGCAAGCCTATTGACACTCCTCTTCCTAGTGGTTGGAGGAAGGAGGATGCTACATCAGCAGAGGTAGTGGATGCCATTGTTTATCGACAGTTGGTTGGTTCGCTCGTGTGTTTAGTCAATACACAACCGAACATATGTTATGCTATGAACTAGCTTTCACAAGCAATGGTGAAGACTACCAAGCTCTTTTGGAAGGCAGGCAAGCATGTCCTGAGTATCTCAGGGGCACATCTGGGTATGGATTGTGGTACAGACAGTCAGATGAGGTGAAGCTGCATGGCTTCACGGATGCAGATTGGGCAAGAAGCCCAACGGACAGAAAGAGCACATCTAGAGGGATTTTCAGTATCATATCTACAACAGTTTCTTGGTACAGCAGGAAACAAAGATCCGTGGCACTCAGTTCAGTGGAGGTCGAGTACATGGTAGCAAGTTTGGCTGCATGCGAGGCTATATGGATGAGGAAGATCCTGGTCGGTTTGTTCAGTTCTCATTTAGATCCTACTGTGATATATTGTGATAATCAGAGTCGCATTAAAATCTCGGTTAATCCAGTATTTCATGATAGATCTAAACATATTGACCTCCGGTACCATCATATCATAGATTGTGTGCAACAGAAGATCATGTTGCTTTCTTACATTCCTACGGAAGATCAGGATGTAGATATTCTGATGAAGGCGCTCACCAGGAGAAAATTCAAATACCATAGAGACAGGATCAGGGTGGCAGATAATCCCTATCTTGTTGAGAGGGAGTGTTGAGATTCAACAAGATGATGAGCTTAGTGAAAAGAGTCGCCTTCACTAAGTGGGCCCGCAGGCTATTTTTGGCGCAAAGAATATTTTTAGACTATGTCTATTTTTAAACATGTTGATCATATTCTATGAGTTGCAGGATGCTATTTGTGGATGGTTGGTCAAGTTGGAAAAATAGATGGACTTCTATTTTTAGACATTTTGGGCAGAGTCTATTTTTAGACTGCTAGTCTAAAAATAGATATGTTGAATATTATTAGCTCTTAATAATATTTGGACTCTAAACATTATCTTATTCTCTTGGAGCACTTCAGTTCAGTGCACAAATGTGGCACAACAGCTGATAGAAGGAATTACGCTATTCCTGAGGGTTTACTGGAACTATTGCATGGAGGACTCAGTTAGAACTCAAGTGGCAGAGTTATGACACAGTTGGAAGAAGTAGTTATGGAATTGTATTTAGTTTAACTCAGTTAGACTCAGTTGAGCTAGTTGTATCTAGTCTAACTGATTGATACACTAGTGAGAGTGGAGTGAATTAATTAGTTAATTAATTCATAAATAATAACTCATTAATCAACTGAAAAATACATCAGTTAACTACAGTGCATGGCAGTTTCAGTGGAGACCATTGGAGAGATAGGTGAAAGGGAAAGATAGACTATCAGTTGTGACTATAGTGATGCATTGATTGCATCCAACACTCAGTGGAGATGCCAATGAGGATTACGTGAGCAAGGCTGGAGCAATTCAAACTCATTCAGAGCCATTCTTCAGCAGGGATTGCGCAGTAGAGGCAGGCTAGCAGGTGGCAAAGATCGGTGCATGGATTTTCAAGATCAGGTTTGATTAGTGTGTAGCGATTGTATTGTACTGAGAGCTTGATATGATCAAATTTGTATGAGGATTGTTACATGATCTATATGAAATATATTATATATAGATAGTTGGGGTTTTTAGCTTCAGGCTTTCCCATTAAACAACTGTGTTAATGTGTGTGAATTTTTATTGTTTCATGTGTGCATTACAATCTTGATTTAATTTCCGCAAATGATCAATGGTGGAATAGATTTTGTATTTTGCATGAAGTTAAAATAGTGTGAGATCAGGAGAATATTGGACATATAACACATAAGTTATATAATTTCTACAATACAAAAATTGGCATAAACATGCACCAATTTACTGCCTCCTGACAGCCTGCCTCCACTGCGCAATCCCTGCTGATCACAATCCCTAAATAAATTTGATCTTGTCTTGCCTTGACTGCGCAATCCTCATTGGCATCTCCAGTTTGTGTTTGGTTGCACTTGTGCACCCACTATAGTCACAACTGATAGTCAAATTGTCCCTTTCACCTTTCTCTCAACTGGGTCTCCACTGGATCTGACATGCATGTAGTTAACAGTAGTAAATATTCAGTTGCATGTGAGATCACTTCATGTGAATTAATTTAACTTTTAATTAAATGATCTCTCACTAGTGTAGCTTTAGTTACAACTAGCACAACTGAGTTTAACTCACTTAACTGAGTTAAACTAATCTACAACTCACATAACTACACATCCAACTCTGTTACAACTTTGTATCACTCAGTTACAATGAAGTCCACTAGCATGTCCCACCAACCAACCTTTGAACTTGAAATTCCTTCAGTTAACTAGTTTGCCACATCAGTTAACTGAAATCAAGTGCTTCAAGAGAATACATTATTATTTATTGTCTAATTATTGTTAAGGGCTAACAATAATTGACATGCATTCTATTTTTAGACATGCATTCCACGAAACAACTTCGCATGTGCATTCCAAAAATAGACGCCCATCCATCCATATAATTTTCTCAACCATCTATAAATAGATTACTGCTAAAAATTTACTTTTATCCAAATTCTAAAATTAGACATATCACCTAAAAATAGCCTGCAAGCCCCACCTAGTGTAGGTGCCTAATTTTCACTAGGATCATCTTCCTGTTGAATCTCAACACTCCCTCTCAACAAGAAAGTGATTATCCTTCACCCCGATCCTGTCTCTATGGTATTCAAATTTTCTCCTAGTGAGTGCCTTCGTCAGAATATCTGCATCCTGATCTTTCGTAGTAATGTAATGAAGCAACATTATCTTCCGCTGCACACAATATCTGATATGATGATACCAGATATCTATATGCTTAGATCTATCGTGAAACACAAGATTAATCGAGAATTTAATGCAACTCTGATTATCACAATGAATCACTGTAGGATCTAAATGAGAATCGAAAAAATCGACCAGGATCTTCCTCATCCATATAGCCTCACATGTAGCTTGACTTGCTGCCATGTATTCCGCTTCCGTTGCACTAAGTGCCACATATCTCTATTTCTTGTTGTACCAAGAAATAGTTGTAGATCTGATATTGAAAATCCCTCCTAATGTGCGTTTTTTTTCATTAGGTTGCCTGCCCAATCTGCATCTGTGAAACCATGCAACTTCACCCCATCCGTCTGTTTGTACCATAGGCCATACTGAGATTTTCCCCTGAGATATATCAGGACATGCTTGCCCGCCTTCCAAAAGAACTTGGTATGCTTAACCATCGCTTGACTAAGTTGGTTCACCGCATAGTATATGTCTGGTCTTGTATTAACTAAATACATGAGAGAACCCACCAACCGTCCATAGACAGTAGCATCCATTACATCTCCAGATGTAGCGTCCTCTTTCCTCCAGTTTCCTAAAAGAGGAGTATCCATGGGTTTGCATCCCTCAATGTGAAACTTACCTAGTATCTCCCTTGCATACTTGCCTTGAGACACAAACATTTCACCTTCTCGCTGCCATATTTCCAATCCAATGAAATAGTGAAGGAGGCCCATATCCTTCATCTCGAACTCTTTTGCAAGGTCCTCCTTGCATGAGTGTATCATCTTCTCATCACCAGTCAGTATTAAATCATCAACATAAAGAACAATGATTAAAGTCTTACCCTCCACCACAATCTGGTATAGGTATGCATCTGCCTCACTCTTGGTGAAGCCAAGTCTAGTGAAATAGCTGTCGATCCGAGTGTACCAAGCACAGGGTGCTTGCTTCAGCCCATACAACGCTCTTTTGAGTTTGCACACATGCGACTCACTGTTGAAGATCTCAAATCCTTCAGGTTGCTCAATTTACACTTCTTCCTCAATGATCCCATTAAGGAACACAATCTTCACATCCATTTGATCAATGTGCCAACTCATCTGCACTGAGAGAGCAAGGATGGTCATTATGGAAGAATACCGTGTGACAGGTGCAAAGGTTTCTTCATAATCAATCCCCTCGACCTGTGAGAAGCCCTGGGCCACAAATCTCACCTTATACTTCTCAACACTCCAATCATCAGCTTGCTTTACCTTGTAGATCTATCTTGAACCTACCACTGATTTATCAACCGACCTTGGAACAATTTCCCAAGCACTATTTTTGACAATGGAGTCATACTCCTCCACCATTGCATCTACCCATGTGGGCTCCTGCACTGCTTCCTAAAAGGAAGATGGCTCAATCACAATACATTTGCTCATGAGAACCATGTATCCAGTGAATCAGTCAGGAGACTATCTCTATCTGTGCTGTGAAGTAGGGACTCCTACATTCTGTTCCACATCAAGCTTCAGCCTCTCAGCTTCTGTGGTATGCCTTCTACCAGTTCTGATGTTTGGCTCTGCGTGAGTGGACTCCTCCACTTCATGAACCTCCTCCTATGGCTGATCCATATCTAGAGACTCATCTTTGGGAACAAGCAGTTCCTCCTCTGAATGCAAGTCTAGCTCCCTCTAAAGTGACTACTTCGTGGCTTTCTCCTCATTGAATTTTGTATCCCGTCGCACCACAGTCATTCGACTGTTTGGAAATTACACACGATAATTATGGGGTGTTTCAGTGTACCCCACAAATATCCCAATTTCAGCAGTCAGCTCTAGCTTCTTCCTAGCGTTCTTGCTCACATGCACATAAATAGATGAGCCAAAAATCTTAAAGTGAGAAACATCCAGTTTCTTACCAGTAAAAGATTATTCAAGTGTACTCATGCCAAGTACTCTATGAGGACAACGAATTTGCACATAAACCACGATGTTGCATGCTTCTGCCCACAAGTGCATTGGTAGGCCCTAATCATGCAGCATAGCGTGTGCAACACTCATGATTGTTATGTTCTTCCTCTCCATTTATGGGTTATGAGGCTCTATGAGTTCTCTTCAAATTCCTTCTTTTCTACAGAAGTCTTTGAATTAATTTGAGATGTATTCACCACCATTATCACTCCGCAGAGCCTTCACTTGCTTCCCTGACTCTTTCTCCACCAATGCTTTAAAATCACAGAACTTTGAGAATGTTTGATCCTTCTTCTGCATGAATAAGATCTAACATCTATGAGAATAGTCATCAACAAAAATAACATAATACCTATGTTTTGTTGTTGAAGCAACCGAGAATGGTCCACACATGTCTGTGTGAACTCTCTCCAGGATCACCAAAGCACGGTTCTCCTTTTCATGAAAGGTGGTCTTCACAAACTTACCCATAGTACATCCCTTGCACTGATCTATTTGCACAAGTGCACCCTTGGGAAGTCCAGTAGAAATCTGCTGCAAAATTTTCAGGGCACCATGGTGAAGATGGCCCAATCGCCTGTGCCATAATTCTCCCTCATCCTAGCTCACCACTTTTTCTTCTTTGCCCACCATTGCAGCACATCCATCTACCTCCAGCTTGTAGAGGTTCTTGACTCGAATCCCTATCCTCTTGGTTTTACCCGTTGTTTTATGTCGCAGGAAAGCTTTTCCATCGCTGAAAACAACGTCATAACCTCTGTCCTCCAACATCGCGACTGAGACCAAGTTCTTCTTTAGACTTGGGACATGCATAACATATTTCAATAGAAATGGTTTACCTGACTCCCTCTCAAAGATAATGGTACCAATGTTGGTCGCACTGTATCGTCCATCGTCGCCCATCTCTACATGCATTTGGACATCTTTCTCCTCCAAGTCACTGAAAAGCTCCTTATCTCCCGTCATGTGGAAGGAAGCACCATTATCACGATACCACACCGATCCAATTACGCTTGAAACCAAGCATGCGATTAAAGAGAAATCAAGTTCAAATTGAGAGGCAAGGGCATCACCAAAAAACTTCTTGTTCTTCTTTTTCTCTAGGCAATTAGTGGTGAGATGCCCATGTTCGTGACAGTGAAAACACTTCACCTTGGACAAATCCAGCTTCTTGCCTTAAGCCTAGGATTCTGAATGGGATTGCTTCCCCTTCCCTTCCTTTCTTTGGCAGCCAAAGCACAATCCTCTTCATCATCATTCTTTAATGAAGAGCCATCCTTGGTGTTTCTTCTGAACTCCTCCTACACTAGATCTGACCACAGTTGTTCTCAATCCAGATTTTTTTCCTGTCCATTGATAGAGTCTTGATAACTCTGCCAACTATTAGGAAGTCCCAAGAGAGACAAACTCACCAAATCATCAGCAACAACCGTGATTCCCACACTCCCCAGTTCATCTCGACATTGGACAAACTTTGTGAGATACTTAGGAATATTGTCACCCTTTTCCATTTTGATCTTTTTGAGTTTATCCTTCAGCGCCAATTTCCTATGGTCGTTGTTGCTTTGGAAAATATTTGTCAAAGCCTTCCACATTGCAAATGGAGTGGCTTTCCCATGAATTCTTGAGACAATATGGTCTCGCACACCTTCCAACAGAATCCTTCTCGTCTTCACTACTTTCTTTTTCTAGGTGTCAAGTAATGTAGCATCCGTCGAAGAGGGCTTAGGAACATCATTGTCGGTGAATTCCTTCAAGCCATTATATTCAAGCATAGCCTCTATCATATCCTTCCATGCAATGTAGCTTGAGCTACTCTAACCACAAACCATTGAAATCCATTTCGATGTTTACTCAACTGTCGCACCAAGAAATTCTTGTAGCAAATTCGAATTGTTTCCACCTGCAAACTCACCTACTGCTTCAATATTGCAATCTTCTTTGCTCTGATACCATGTAGAAATTTTAATACAATTATGTATTGTTGGATTCTCTTGATCTAACAATTATATGCCACTATTAAATACAGAATCCTTTTACTTAAATCTTTGCAGAAATTTAATTGCCAATTGCAAACACGTGAAGAAAGATCAATCATACATAACATAGATGTTTTTACCAGGAAAGCATAAAGATAAAAACCCCACTATAATATATTATGTATATATCATGGATCATGAAACAATCTCATAAAAAACTCTACTCCAAGAGCTCTCAGTACAATATACAATCGTCTCACACTATCATACAAAAATTGGCATAAACATGCACCAATTTACTGCCTCATGACAACCCGCCTCCACTGTACAATCCCTACTGATCACAATCCCTGAATGAATTCGATCTTGCCTTGCCTTGACTGCGCAATCCTCATTGGCATCTCCAATGTGTGTTTGTTTGCACTTGTGCACTCACTATAGTCACAACTGATAGTCAAACTATCCCTTTCACCTATCTCTCAACTGGGTCTCCACTGGATCTAACATGCATGTAGTTAACAGTAGTAAAACTTTAGTTGCATGTGAGATCACTCCATGTGAATTAATTTAATATTTAATTCATTGATCTCTCACTAGTATATCTTTAGTTACAACTAGTTACAACTAGCACAACTGAGTTTAACTCACTTAACTGAGTTAAACTAATTTACAACTCACATAACTACACATCCAACTCTGTTACAACTTTCTATCACTCAGTTGCAACAAAGTCCACTAACATGTCCCACCAACCAACCTTTGAACTCGAAATTCCTTTAGTTAACTGGTTTGCCACATCAGTTAACTGAAATCAAGTGCTTCAAGAGAATAGATTATTATTTATTGTCTAATTATTGTTAAGGGCTAACAATAATCGACATGCATTCCACGAAAAAACTTTGCACGTGCATTCCAAAAATATACGCCCATCCATCCATATAATTTTCTCAACCATCTATAAATAGATTAGTGCTAAAAATAGACTTTGATCCAAATTCTAAAATATACATATCACCTAAAAATAGCCTATGCACCCCACCTAGTGTAGGTGCTTAATTTTCACTAGGATCATCATCTTGTTGAATCTCAACACAAACAGGAAGAAATATTAACGTTAATTAAACCATGTTATGCCACTAAACCGCGTGATTAAAACCAATAACACATGATTATGTTATATGGATAAACACATAGTTAAGACATGCTTATCCTAATTAAGCCATCTTAACTGCTAATTAGTTAGCCTGTTAATTAGCGGCAGAGTTAGCGGACATTATAATTCGGCAGAATCCACCAAAATGTCGAAGCTATCTGAAGTCTTCTCCAGATTTGGAAGAGATATTGCAGGAAAATTTGTTTTGGCCATAACTAAGGAAATTTTCGACCAATTTTGGCTCGGTAAGAGTCATTCTTGGTAGATTTTGATGTTTTGGACACATTGGAGCAAGTTGCAGAGGCAATAGGAGACTGTAAAAAACATTGTTTGCACAATTGAGCTAATACAAAGGCCCATTCCATGGAAGCTGGACCAAGGAGATGTAGCCCAGGAGAGGTGAACTCCTTCATAAAAAAAAAGTGTTATTGATTCAATTGTGATGCTTTGTTGTGTGTTTATATGATGTTTTTCAACATTTAGTTTCCATGATTTTATGTTCAAGTATTCAACTTAATCTCCACAAATTTACTTGTTAATCAATCATAAGAACTTCAAAAAACCCTTGTACAAGAAGAAAAGATCAACACTTTTACTATAAATCTAAAGATGAAATTAGCACAACAAAACTAACATTCAAATTCAGATCAAAAACTTCAGGAGAAAATCAAGAAGATCTATGACAAGAAAATCAAATCTGATGATTTCAAATTAGGAGATGTTGTTCTTCGATGGGATGCCTGAAATGAAGACAAAGGCAAGCATGGTAAGTTTGATAACCTATGAAAAGGTCCTTACAAGATTACAACATTCTGGGTGTTAGTGTCAGTATTTGCATCCTGCCATCAGTGATCAAAAATCCTCTTTTGATATCATTTTAGGAGTCCCACTCAGATTTTTTTATTCATTCCACTAGGTCATGCAAAAATTTAGTCACTGATAGTAGCCCTAGTCCAAAAACATCACTCTTCCTCAAATTTTATTACTTGTTGGCATAGTTTCATACCTTGCTGACTGTACGCCATCCATAAAATCATATCAGTCATGTCATCTTGAAATTCAGTCCTTTAAGGTCTCATTTGGTCTTTTAGGGTTTTTCATGGTTACCATTAGGTCATTAGGGTTTCCAAGGTCCAATAAAACTTCATTTTCACTGCATAAGACCAACAAGTAAAGGGTGATCCAATCACATCTCTTCACCATATGCAGATGATTTGTAAAGAGAAATTCTTGTTCCAGCATGTCATTTTGGTTTTAATATGTAATTTTTAATTTTCATTATGTAATTTTATGTCATTCAAAATGTAATAAATTCATTATTCTCAAGCTTCCAACTCAAAGTTCCAAAATGCATCAATGTTCCTAAACACTTCCCATCACTCATATCCCTCAAAATCGTCATTTTCCACAAGCACTAAACCCTAATTTCCACTCCCATCGAGTTAGGTTTTTCTATGGAAAAATATACATATGAGAAGAGGAGGCATAAGGGAGGTCATATCAACAAGTATGAGGCCATTCCAACTCATAAAAATCATGTCTCCATCATTTTTCAAGAAGTCATTCCAAGGGACAAATCATTTGCCACACATAGGGCCAGTTTTTCTTCAAACTATGTTTTTGACCAAATGGTGATTAATTTTACAAAAGTGAAAGATTTATTTTTCCACCAAAGGTCAAGGAAGAAAAACCTCCTTCATTTTTTACACAGGTGTCATAGTTTTGGAGAAATGTCAAAAATATAGTTGCTACAAGAGAGTTGTTGCATTGCTGGAGTTACCTTGGGAAAATAAATTTGTATCCCTAATGGAGTGCAAAAATGACTTTCTTGATAGGTCAAAGTATACCTAGATAGATAGAGCTTTCCCATGAGCTATCCTAAGCTCAATTTGGAGGTGAGGAAGACCTCCAAAAGTTTCCTGCAAGATCACACTGCACTTTTTCACCCCCATTCTGCACTTTTTGACCAATCTTGGGAGAATTGATTTTTTAGGGGGTATAAGTGATCATTTTCAGTGCTTTATAGGTTTATTGTGTACCCAAGAGGTATATATTTCCAACGAGCTATCATGAGCTCAATTTTAAGTTCGGGAAGGCCTCCAAAAGTGGCCTGCAAGATGGATGGCGCACCTGCCCAAAAACGCTCAGTGAGCCTCCAAATCGATTGCATTGCTCTCAAAATTTAGAAAATCATTTCCCACACTCTCTAGCAAGAAATTAAGCCATAGTTACACCATTACTCTTCTCCTCAAATCAATTTGTGTGGTGTTTTATATTGTATGTAATATTTGATGTTTTCTTGAGCTTAAAACCCTAGTATCATTGTCAAATCCCCAATTTCCATTCCCTACCACCTCACATTCCTTTCCTACATTGCAATTGACCCTATCACTACCCCCTATATCACTATATCCATTTCCCAAAGCCCTTTTTCCCAAAACCCTAAGACCTAGGTTCTTCAATTCCCTAGGCTCCCAAAATCCCTAAACTTGTAATTAAATTCCCATTCACAATTCCTTTATCATTTCTACTCCCTGTCACCTCCCTCATTTCATAAACCCCTTCCCCTATCTCCTTAATTTTTCTCATCTCATTCCCCACTCCCTAAAGCTACATTTCATTCCCATCATCTCCCTAGGGTTTTTAGCCAAGACACAATGGAAGAAGAAAATAGAGAAATCAGTGAGGAAGAAGAAAGTGAAGAGGGAAGAAGGAAGTGAAGAGAGGAGGCCACATAAAGGAGGGAGGATTTTCAGAATTAAACCTCCAAACACCAAATAACTCATGGCCTATCCCATGACTGTGACATGTTTCAAGCATGTAGGATGCTATGACTACTGTGAAAAAATAGAAAGTGTCCAATATCACCCTATTTTGACCAGGCTGTTCATTTCTAATATTTATGGCAACCAAGTAACCCTTGCTGGTGTCACATTCATAGTATCCACAACCATGATAGCACCTGCCACTGTAATTCTGAATTTTGGTGAAAAATGGTACAAACAAAAAGACTTGGAGGATCATTACTATGAGCCCTACATTAAGCCAAGGTACAAAAATGAAGGAAAGAGGGTTTTTCCTTTCTCTTACATCCTGGATAGCCTATGCCCCCATGATGAAAATCATCATGAAGTACTTTACTTGTGATGGAGGGTTCTCAAGAATCTACACCTATAATTTTCAGTTATTAATGCACTTCACAAGGGTAAAAATACTCAACATACCTTATTTTCTCTTCAGGAGCATTGACAAAATGTCTTACCTTGTTCAAAAGAGAGATTATGACAACCAGATGAAAATTAATTTTCACCACTCCCTCATCAAGATCATATTCATCCATCACCTTGATCAATTGAACATCTCATGGAGTACTTTCATAGCAAATGACATCTTCACTGCTCCACCAGTTCAACATGTTCAAGCTGTGCCTCCACCATCTCATCCTTCCACATCCATTCCTCCATCTCATCCCACAATACCTACTTAATCATTAGCTCAAACTACTCCACCCATTTCACCACCACCATCACCATTTCATGTGCACACTGGGTCACCAAGCAGAGTTGAGATTAGAAAGCCTAAGAGGATTGATTTGAGCATATTGGAAAAAACATACCAGAGATGTCACAGGCGAGTGTTTGCCCCATAGTTTGTGGGAGGGGCCTTGCCTTCTTCATCGACAAAACAGGTAGACAAATGAAAACAAAAGGTGACAGAGGCAGATATTCAAGAAGAGATCAAGCATGAGAAGGAAAATATTCATGAGACAGACATGGACTTTGACCTTGTTGATTTGAGTCAGAAATATGATTCCGATATCACTAGCACAACCATCAAAGAAAAAGAAGTCGAGATTAGAGAACTACAAACTAATATTGAGAGAGCTAAATTTGTCATTACCTTTCCTGAGCAGGAGAACCAGTAGCTAAAGACTAAACATCTCATTCATGAAGTGATATTCATCAAAGCTAAAAGAGAGGCAGAAAAAGATAAAGTCTTACTTGAAGAGATATTATAAACATATGGTGTGATAGATGAAACAGAAGAACAAGTACCAAGACAAAGGCCTAGGACTAGAGGGCTAAAAAGAGCTCTAGAACTAGAGAAGAAAATAGAAGTTGAACTTGTAAATCAATTGACATTAAATGAACAACTTGCCATCATGATCAATGAATATTGGGAGCATTGGCTTAACAAGGCCAACCAGCATCTTGAGAAGCTCTTGGACAAGGAAGGGAAATACAATGATATTTAGAGAAGGATGGAAAAACATTATGCCAAAAGAAACAGGATTGCACGGTCAAAACTTAAGAGGGAAAATGCAAAAATTGAAACCCTAACCATGAAAAAAGTGGAATGGAGGCTTGATATACTTGCTGAAGCCTCAATCCATGCATAAACTTCATCATCAATCATCATTCAGCAAATTTTGACAGGTTTTGGGAATTTTTTGGAAATTTTGGAAATTTTGTGCATTCCAAGACAGTTTTGTGACAACTTTTGAGGCATTTTTTGGCCAAAATGAGACCACCATTAGATTCATAATGATGAATACATACAATAAAAGAAAATTTCTAAGATTTTTTTGGACAACTGGTATGTGAAAAAATGAAAAAACACCCTAAAAATCACAGTTCTACCTCCTTTTTCACCTTGGTGCTACACACTGACCAGTCTCGGGAGAATGAAATTTTGAGGGGTCAAATCAAATCCATTTTGCAAAACAATCATAGATCTAGAAATTAGATAGGATTATCTTTCCAATGAGCTATCTTGAGCTCAATTTGGACTCGGGAAACCCATCCAAAACTCAACTGCAAGTTGGAGGGCGCACTTGGCAATGGGAGGGCGCACCTGACTTTTTTTTATTTTTCTCTGTTTTTTTCAGCAAATTTGATTTTCATCTTAGGAAATCAAGTTTTTATCTATGTAATTTATGGAAGTAAATGTAATTATCATGTTTTTACTATTACCTTGGGTAAATACATTAGATGAAAACTCATGATGAGGTGTAATGAATTAGTTTGCAAAAAGTGAGGGATGAGTCAGTTTAACCACCCTACACTCTAGATATTCAGCTCAGTTTTTGGTGGAACTGCTCCTTCTCTCAAGGATTCGACCACTGAGGCTAGGAGGAGTTTGTTTGAGGAATATATCATGTAATTTTTCAATCATTTCACAAGTTGGAAATTGTTGGATGTTGGCATATTGATTAAAGACTCTATTGTAATCATTTTGGCAGGAGCTTGATAAAAGTGTTGCAACTATTTCTTTGGGATACCTATGGTATGGTTGTTTAGCATTGTTTCTTCTCTTGTTTCATTTGTATGAATGTATTGTTGGTCCATTTTCCATTTCATGTCTATTTTATGGTCACTTTCAAGTTAGAGAAATAGAATTCATCTCACATGCTCTATTTTGGGAAAATTTTCATAGTATGTTCATCTTTCTTTCAGTTTAGGAAGAATTCATCTTTCATGCTATTCCTAGCTCCTCACCTATATGAATCATTCCATCCCAAGAACCCTAATGTGCTAGCCTTCCTACCTACCTTTCCCCATTGAATGGACTGTAACCCTAATCTTATTTTCCCTGACCTAGCCTCTTTGACCTATATCCTCATCCAGCAACCCAATCAAATCAAATCAAAACCCCTAAACTCATACCTAGCCTAAAACCCTAATTTATCGAGCCCTCTTGGTTGTAACCTTGTGGATAGAGCCCTATCCGGTTTGGTAGGGCTAGCTACCAAGCCAAAATATTGGTTTGTGGTTACCTCTTTTGGGATTTCTTCTTCAACCTTAGAGATCTGGCGGAGTGATAACACAGGGGAAATAAGGTATTTTTGTTATAAGATCTTCATGGGCAGGAAATTTTGGGAGGACTGGTGAATGGTAGGTTCCTCAAACATTATCTCACCTGATCTTGAAGAAAAAGGTTCACTTTCATTGTAAATATCATTTTATTTGCTGTCAAATAATAAGGAAGCTATTGCAGAAGTTTGAAGCCCGAGGAGAAGGCCATGAGGCTTCTATGATCAACTGATGTTTTTCTTTTAAAAATTTCAAAAACTCAGGTCATTTTTCGAGTCAAAGTCATTTTATGTTTTAGTTAGTCATTTCAATTTGTTAAAGTTATTTCAGTTTCCAGTTTTGACTCTATTGCCCCATGGATGAGGTTACTTGGTCTATGGTGTTATCGACACCTCCTGAAGGAGATTCCATCCCAAACTAGAGCCAATGTTAGTGTCTAAATGTTTAGTGATCAAATACACTCTTTTAGATTTACTAGGTAGTGGTCCTTGGTCAAAATTTCATGTTTTCAAACAAATTCTCAAATAATTTTTTGTTCACTGAAATGTTTGTCTAGGTTTGAATGCTACTCCCTTCACCCATTCATAGTCATCATAAATTTCAAGGTCATGTCATTCATCATCAATCTAGGGTCATATATCAGTCAACATACCTCCATCTAGGTCATGGTCTAGGCTTCTTTTGTTTCACCATCATAATGTCCAAATCATGTCATGAAGAAGGAAAATAAATGGTCATTGTCATTAGTTAAGTCACCTTCATTGGGAGTTAGAAAAGATAGGAAAAATAAAGCAAAGGCAGTTTGTCTTTTCTCAAGAAGTATGCTTCATGATTAATGTTTTCAAAAAGAAAGCTTTCCCCAAGTGCTTTTAATTTCACTAAAGACAAAAAGAAAATTTTGTGAGTTGTAAAGGGAAATGAAGCTTTTGAGCTCATTTCATCCTTTGGTTTTCAAAAGAGCTCCTATTTCATCATCACAACACTCCACGACTATCTAAAAATCGAAGACAACCAACAAAAATTGTTCCAAATTGCTCTGTGCTACGCTTCTGGCAGCGTGCTACGTTTTTTCTTTTCAAGCTCCAAAAAGATATCTAACGATTAATTAAACTTTTCTCAAGGTTCAGAGACCTCCAAACCAGTAAGTGAATGTTCCTCACATCTCATTCAAGTCAATTTCTTCAGCAAAGGGTGGATTCCCTCCTCTAGGTTTTCTTCACTACGTTTTTGGTTTCTTTCATGTTTGGCTTGTTTCAGTTGGAAAAATCCTATTTTTATCACATACAAACCTTTAAACATCCCCTTTATGCCTTACCAAATCACTACATATCATTCATATCCCTCCTTGCTACCATTTTCACTCAAACCCTAGTTTTCACTATGCTTTTGCAAAGAAACTAGGAAAAATTTGTGTTTTAACCTTTTTGGCACCTTTCCCTACCCATTTCCAAAAATTTCACTTGAATTGTGTAGCTAACTCACCACCATATCTCCCCAATTTTTTAGGGATTTTTCCCTAACTCCCTTCCATCTCATTTATGTCCCTAAAACCATTGTACCATTATCCCCTGTTTTCCTAATTTTTCACCTTCCCTTTCCACCACATCAAGCTAGGTTTTCCTTGTTGACAAACATCATGTAGGGTGAGAAGAAGGCCCATAAGGGAGGTCATCATTCCAGGTTTGAGCCATCCATTTTGCAGGAGACCAATGCTTCTCTTTATGTTAATAAATCTTTTGAAGACAACGGTTGTTTAATGTTTTGTGAGAGAATCCAAGAGGTAAGTTGTCATTCTCAATTGACAAGCCTTTTTGCCACCAGCTTTAGGAGAGATAAGGCTAATGTAGCAGGGATTGGGTTCAATTTATCAACAAATGTTATAGCCTCAGTACCAGGTATCTAGAACCATGGAGAAATCTGGTTCAAAGGGATGGACTTGGACATTGAGAACTATAAAATGTTCTTAAAACCTCATTGCTATGATGTTCTTGAACACATCTTTCCTTTCAAGCATTTACTTGACAGGTAGTCCCCTTTGATGAAGCTAATCATGAAGTATTTTTCATGTGAAGCGAGGTTCTCAAGATTGTACCAGTACCACATAAGGATATTGATGCATTTCACTGCCACCAGGCCATTCAGTTTGCCTCATTATCTATTTAAGAGTCTGGTCAAAATGACTGAAAAAGTACAGAGTAAAGGCAAAGATCATCACACTAATTTGTTCCACCATGGTTTATTCAAGCTTATGGTTTTTCATCAGCTCTCAGAAATCAATATTTCTTGGGAAACTTCATGAAGTTAGTTGCTTCTATGCCCACTACTAGTCCACCCATCATTCAAAGCATACTAACAACATCAACAAAGCCACAGGAGGTTGGCTCTCCAAGCAGACAAGAAGAAGTTCCAAAGATGCCAAGGGAAGAAATAAATCAAACCTATCAGAAGGGAAAACGGATGGTTTTTTCTCCTATGATCACTAAAGGTGTGCTTTGACCTGAAACTAAAGTTGAGAAAAGAGAAACCATGGAGCAGCCACCTATGCATGAGAGTGAGTCGCCCTTGCAACAACATGAGGAGAAAGCACCTATGGAGGTTGACATGGCAGAGTAGGTGGAAGATAAATTAGCTGAGGATATCATCAGAGAAAAATATGTAAAGATAACAGAGCTTAAGGACAACCTCTCAATGGAAAATTTCATGATAACCTTCCTACAACAAGAAAATATGCAGTTGAAGGTGAAACAACTACTCCGAAGCAAACCAAAGGAAAATCTTGAGAAAGGCAAAGATAAAGGAAAAAAAGTGGTAGATGTTGATCAGCTGGAAGACATGAAGGCTGCAATAAATCCAAGGAGGCCAAGAACAAGAGGATTAACCAGGAAAAAAGAACAAGAAAAAGAGTCATCTCCTCCATTAGGTCAACTAAGCTTTGATGAGTTGATTGTTGTTGAGATTGAGCAAGACAAAGAGCTATGGCTTGACAGGGTGAATGAGCATCTCGAGAAGCTTTTGAAGAAGGAATAAAGGAACAATAACCTCTAGAGGCACATGGCGAGACACTATTTCACCAGGAACCAAATTGCCAAAGTCAGGGTTAAGAATTTGAAGAAAAAGCTCAAAGAAACCCTAATTAAGCTAGAGGAGAAAGATAACTTGGATTTGATAGCTGAGGCATCCCTAGCTGTCTATTTCATCATTCAAGGATGCCATGGACGAAAATTCAGCAAGTTCTGGGCATTTTTGGTATTTTTCGATATTTTTGGAAAATTCTGTAAATTTCACCTTTGAAGAAGCGTCACGCAGCTGCGCAATGCTTTTACTCAGAGGCTCCAAATGAGACTTTCTCTACATGGTTGGATTTATCTTTCAATTCACATTCCATATATGGTCTTTGGTTTTTGTGACACCTCCCAGTTTTGGAGAAAAACCCAAAAAACACCCTATTTTTCATGTTTCTGCCACTGTTTTTCCCTATGCGTGACGCTTCTAGAGTAAGCTTGGAAAAATGGAATTTTGAAGGTTTCGTAGGTGGTTTTTTTTCAGTTTCAAGGTTGGGTTGGATAGATGACATCTAGGGCTACCTTGACCAATATTCAAATCAGCAGGAGGATGCTTAAAAGTTAACTAAAAATGCCCTTCAACTGGTGCGATGCTTCTGCTGAAAAGTGTGATGCTTTTGTGTGCTGCGCGATGCTTCTGTCTTGGATGATTTCTAGATAGGTGTCAATGCAAAATGGTCCAAATATCGAGGTTACAACTATTCCATGAGCTTTTTGTGGATAAGGGAGTCTATTTTTGCCCCTCATTGTTGAGGAATCATGTAATTACTCAAGGAGACAAAGACTCCTAGTTATTAGCTAAATTTGGGGGGACTGTTTCTAAATTCCTTAAATTCTAGGTAATGACTCATAGGGTGCATTTATGATGTACTTTGGATCAGTTTTGACCCAATGAGGTGGCATATTCTATATTTTCTATATGTAGTCCAACTCAAGTCTTTTTAGAGGTTGAATAGTTGATATTGTAGTTGTGGAGCTTATGTACAATCTTTTTTAGTGAAATCAAAGACATGTTGCAGTTATAATTTTGGGACTCCAGTGGTATGCTTATTAACATTGTTTTTTCTCAGTAACACAATCAAAATGAATGTTTATGCTTTCTTTCTATATGATGATCTTAGGATTCTACAAACATAATTCTTACTTTCTGTGCTCTATTTTATAAGATTTTCATGAATGCGTTTTACTTCTTCTGATGAATTAATTCATGTAATATGCTCATTATGACTCTCTCTCTCTTTTCAAACCCTATACCACAATGAAAATTTAAGTATGTTTCTAAGTATGCCTACCTGGCATCATATTCATCTATGCACTTGTACCTTTGAAATCAAACCTAAAAACTAGACCTAGTTCCTTGACTGACATTCCTATCCAACAAAATTCAAACAAAACCCTAATTCACTAAGCTTATATCTAGCCTAAGATCATTACATCTCCAGTCACCTCACTGAATGTAAAAGTGACATTGAGAGAGTCCTCTTTGGTTTGGTAGGGCCAACTACCAAATCTAAAGATTGGTTTGAGGTTACCTCCTTCAGTCTCCATTCTCAGCCTTGGGAAACAGAGGGAGCGATAATATACTGAACATGCCTATTGGTAGCAAAGAAACACTAAATAAAACACTAAAATCTGAACATCTTTAACTCGTGAAACTCATACTATTCTTTCCCCCTGATCGAAACAATTGAATTTTGACTAGCTTTGTGAAATTTGTTAAGATGACAAGAGGATTAGGAGAGAATACATCTATAACTGGGCTAAGTAAAGAAGCTAGGGTAATACATAGGATGAGACAACACTTTCTTAAGGGCTAGACTTTGTGCATAAAGTTAGACCTAAACAGAGAAGTTGGGGTTCTCCTAGTGAATTGCCAAGTGTTTTAGTTACTACAACACCTTCCAAATTTTTTCTTACATTAAAATTTTGGAGCCTCTTAATGATCGTGTGAATTGTCATTTCAAGTCATTAAAGTTGTTTCATGCTTGTCATTCAAGCTTCTCTAACTGTTCAAGCTCCTTTCTAAATAAACCTGAAGTGTCATCTTTTGTTAAAGACAACTCTAGCACACCTCCTAGAGGCAACTCCAATGCACTTGCTCGCATTAGTTGATCTTCCATATCACAAGGATATGCATTGGATACATTTCCTTCACATAACACACTTTCTGATTGTAGTTGACACTTGTGTCGTAAAGACTTGCGCCCTAACTATCGTACTTGGAGATTAGTGTCATTTTGTTGTCGTTTCAATAAATGCATGTTGGTTTCAAGTACTGTGCATTTAATTTCCATGAGTTTGATTATGTAAGTGTGTATGATCATGTTCATGACCTATTTTTATGCTCTTACTCTCTCCCTCTTGTTAAACTGGTCTCACATTTAGGTCAATTTTGGAGTTCTTCCTTGTCCTCACATCATGTGAAAGTTATGATCACATGTCTCCTAAACCTATGCCCTATGCCCATCCTGAGGTCAACTCCCTTCACAAGTGCATTGCGCATCTCTAAAGCACAATCACCGAACCTCTTGCTGCTTGCACCTACACTCTACACCAAGCCTTAACAAACCTACCTTGTGGAGCGCATTGTGCACTCCTAGTGAACAGTAAGGTCACCCTTGGGCCTTGCAGTTGCAACCTCCACTGAACCTAGAGTCTCCTTCTTAGTTATAGATCACTGTGTATCCTCAGTCCTCAAGCCTCTAGCCAATGTCTCCAAGACCCGCGCTCTATGCCCAAGCTTGCCTCTCTTTCTCTTGCCCTAGCTTAGTGCATATTTCCAGTGTCCAGACCTCCACCTTTTTCCTCCTGAACCTGCACCTTATGCCCAATAAGTCCTCTCTCTCAGTCCTAATGCATTGTCCCTCACAATCAACACCTTCCATGAGAAGACAAGGTAAAATAGGTGATTTTGGGATTGATATTGTCATTCCATGAGTGAATTTAATTTGCAGGTCCTGTCATCTTAACATGGAAGATGATGGTCAAGTAGGTCATCAAGGAGAGGTTTTAAGAAGACACTTGTGGAAATGAAACACAAGACACCATCATGTAGGAGATAAAGGAATTATGAACAATGACATATATATGACAACCTAGGATGACTTGGAAGGCTCTACTACTATATTCAGACCCTTTGGAGGGCGAAGATGAAGTACATTCTAGATCTATCATGAAGAGTTGAAGACGTAGCAGCAAGGAAAATAACTTGACATCGAAACATTATAATGAAGTCTCATGTCATAGTCGCCAAATTGTGTCTACTCAAAATGTGAACACAATAGTTTTATTTTGTTCCATGTATTCTCGCCACAATTTTGGTGGAATGTAATTTTGTAATTTCAAATATTAGAAAATGTAAAGTGCGTGGAAGCCCAAGGGTCACACATGGAATGTGAAGGGTCACTAGGAAGTCCAAGGGTCATGTAAGAGCTCAAAAGTCATACGGGAGCTCAAGAATCACGAGGGAGGTCAAGAGTAACATGGGAGGTGAAATATCACCTCATTTGTTATAAGTAAGCCCTCATAACTCAAGAAAATGAAATTTTGGCCTTGGCTTCTCAAGCTTGGCATAGGAGGGGAGATCATTCTTTCGAGGAGTAAGTGGTGGCTTCATGTTCCACTACTGGGGATAATGATGCAACATTGTAATTGTGTATCTTGACACTTTCACTTAATGTTTTGAAGCTCTAAGAGTTGGACGTACTTTCATGCATGTATCATGAATGTTGTAAGAATATTCTTTCATGTTTACAATGTATGTTTGCATTCGTATGTACTAAAGAAAATGAACTATTTTATTGGCTTTGGTATGAATCTTAATTGAATGGTGTGCCCTTAATTGCTTTCATGATTGTTATTACTTTGCAAATTGTTTTGCAGATTAATTAACAATTCTTTCTATATATGTGTGTGTCTTTATTGGGATGGTACTACTACATTTCTTCTAAAGGCTCATTCTTTATTTTCCCGTTTGTGAAATTACTTTATCCACATTGCAACTATATGTTTCACAAAGCTAACTTACTTTCTTATCTCAAAATTTATGTGCATGTTCTCTTATGTTGACTAATTTCAGCCAAGACAAATATTTAAGATCATTATAATGGCAATCGAGCCAATTTTCCGGATGGGGTCCTATCCCAAACAATGTGAGGTCTAATTGGGACTTCATATCGGGGAGACCTCCCCTGTGTTGGCGAACTTCCAACACAATCAACAAATTCCTTGTGGGCTTATTGATTTATAAACTTTGTATGGTTGCAATATAATTTGAAGTAAGGGCATTGATTACTGTGTGTAGAAAATTTTATTTTATTAGTTTGAAAATTTAGTAATATGTATGTAACATGGGAAGATTTCTTTTTTTACATTAGTTCATAAAAACGCCAGAGGCTAACATGCAATGATTTACAAAAACAAATAAGCCATTCAAGGAAACTCATAATCAATCCAAATGAAGGCAAGTAGTTTTGGGGCATATGCATATACAAACAAAGATCTAACAACAACACTAAGCAACACTTGGTAAATAGGATAACCACCCTATCCCAAAACCCAAAAGAATGAAAGTTCTATAGACAATTACCTAACCAATAACAAATTTTAAGAAAGGAAAAGAGTGATCCACTATTAAAAAAAATTAACCATAAAGGCACTTCTAATTTGGATTTAATATATAGCTAAACTTCTTCTTCTTTCTTCTTTTTTCCACGGAAAAAAAAAACCGTACTTTTCTAATATATATTCAATCTATGAGGGTTGCGTTGGTTTTTCGAATTCAAATTTGATTGTTGTAGTTCAGTAGGAAACCCCAAGTTGCACTCAGCCAACCAAGAACCTTTGAAAGCCTTGCTATAGCCTCTTGTAGCTATGCACTTTAGGTTGGCCTTATTACAACATAACCTCACCAAAGAATTTCACACTGATGTATCACCCTCGACCAATGATGTGTAAGTATTTCACTATCTTTAAATCAATCCACTTTCCTCCCTCAACAGAGTAGGAAATACCTTTCTTGAACTAAGCATAGAGGGGAAAATGTGCTCTCTTTTTGTGTTCAACACTTTGGTGATTTGGGAGTTTAACTACTTCAAAGGAGATAAAATATAAGAATTTCACTATGTGTAAATCAATCCATTTCCCTCAATAAATAGATAAGGGAACACCTTTTTTGAGCTAGACATGGAGGGGAAAAAGTGCTCTATTTGTGTTCAACACTTTGGTGATTTGGGAGTTTAACTACTTTATGGTCTAGGTGAAGTCCGAATTGAATATACGCCACCACCATTAAAAATTGAACACCACGCATCAACAATGTTGCAAGCACTAGAAAAACTTCAAATTAAATGTCCATTGATGGAGGCACGTCAAGGCTATCACTAATGAAGAGTTAGGTCGCTATGGACAAAAAAGTTGGATGTTGAAAAAGGATTCTTGACAAAAAGTCAAATTATTGGTCCTTTAGCCTACTCTACTAGAATAAGACAAGTATAAATGTTCCACATTTTTGAACTTTTCTAACTACCATACTTAATGTCCAACTATATAATTTTTAATGAGATTATTATTTTTACATTACTAAGATTAAAATTTACAATTTCAAAAATGATTCTAAAATTTTAACCAAACTTCAAAAATCATTGTAAAATTTTATGAATAACACTTAAATATGTAAAGTGAATTATAGATAATGCACATAGATATAAACTTTCAACCATCAAAATAAGAAAAGCTTAGTGTAACCACCAAATTTATTTTGGTGGATTTTGATGAAAAATTAGTGAATATTTTTCAAAATGATAAATTTAAATTTTATAACCTGCATAATCCGGATGCCCTATAACTTTTCACAAAAATCTATTTATTCATTCTAACACACATTTATTTATTTTATTTTGTTTTATTTTTTGATTTTATTTTATTTATTTATTTATTTTCCAAAAGACATTTAAACGCACATTTTAAATAACAATAAAATTATAGCCAGAGGCCAGAAAGATGAAAAAGTCGAATGAGTCGAATGGTTATACTGCTCCAAATCTTAGTGCATTTGGCAACGACACAGCGGAGCGATTTAGAGCTTTTAGTCCAGTTGACACCGACACCGACACCCGACCGATTCGGAGCTGTTAGCTCATTTGACACCGAAACAGCAGCGCGATGCTATCCACCTCCCAGAGAGTGTCCTCACAGACAAAATATATCGAGCTGCGATGAAGTTTACTAAAAAGAAAACACACTGCGGCTGGTCATGTATTCTTCTTCCTACAGATCCAAGTTTGTTCGATATATTCCCTCTGGTTCTTATGTTTTTTATTGTTCCAAGTCTGGTTCAGCTTTTGATAAAAAGGGCCATAAGAGGGAAAGTCAAGGGCATAGTAAAAGCCTCGAGCAGGATAAAGAGAATAAAAGCCAAAACTGTGGTAAAAGTAAAGTCGAAGGAGAAAATTTGGAGCAGAACGACTTAGGAATATGCAAAAACGGGTCAAAACCTGAAACCGATTTGAAAAATGGAGAGAAGATTTTGAATGGCTCTGATTTTTGGCAGCTGAATGGTGACGACAGGGCGGGAAGGGCAGGCATGCGTTCAGGTTTTAAGGAGAATGGAAATGGTTTTTCAAACTCCGAGGAAAATCTCGTGTTTGTAAAACGTGGATATAGCTCGCCAGGGTTAAAACGCAATATAGGGTCCAAAGAAAACGTAAATGGGTCTCAAGGGTTAAAGGACAAACCGGGGTTTCAGGAAAATTCAAATGAATCTCAAGGGTTTAAGGGCAGTCCAGGTTTCAATAGAAATTTAAACGGATCTCTAGGGTTTGGCGGCAATCCATGGTTCCCTGGAAATTCCAATGTATCTGAAGGTTTTAAGGGCGATGCAGGCATTCAAGGTAATTTTAATGGATGTGATGGGTTTAAGGACGATCTCGGTTTTCAGGAAAATATAAATGACTCTACAGGATTCGAGGAAATCCCTAATATATCTGATAACGATGAAGGTGAAGCCGAAGCTTGTCCGCAAGACGGTAACGAGAAGGCTAATGATGACAACGGGAGTGGCTCTGGTGGTTCATCATCTTCTACGGTTTCTGGGAAGTTGGATTATCAGGCCAATTTGATATATGAAATTCTTCTACAGGACATGCCAGGTTTTGATGTCAAGGAGGTGCTCCAGCAGACTGGCTTGAGAATGACAGTACCTCTGGTCAGGCTTGTCTTGTTGAGAATTCTTGAGTCAATCAATTCGTCGACAAAGTCTAAAAATGCTAAATTAGCGTTTAAGTTTTTCGTTTGGGCTGGCCAACAAGAAGGCTACGATTATAATCCCGAAACATATAATTTACTAATGAAGATCTTTGCTATTTGCGAAGAGTTGAAAGCCATGTGGAGGTTGGTAGATGAAATGACGGTGAGTGGATGCCCCATTACCGCAAGAACTTTTCATATATTGCTTTGTAGTTGTGGGGAAGCTGGTATGCCTAGACAGGTGCTTCAAAAATTTTTGCGGTCAAAAAATTTTAATTACAGGCCGTATAAACATTCTTTTAATGCAATTCTTCACGTTCTTTTAAAAGAACGCCACTTCAAATTGGTGGAATGGGTATACCAGGAAATGCTGAATGATGGGCATTTGCCTGATATTTTAACTTATAATATCATAATATATGCCAAGTATAAGCTGGGGAAACTTAATCAGTTCCATTTTCTGTTGGAGGAAATGGGGAAAAGGGGGTTTGCTCCTGATTTACATACATACAATATTCTTCTTCATGTCCTTGGCCAAGGAGATAAACCACTTGCAGCACTGAAACTCTTAAATTATATGACAGAGGTTCGCTGTCCTCCCCAAAATATTCACTTCACTGCTCTCATTGATGGTCTTAGCAGAGGAGGAAATTTGGACGCTTGCAAGTACTTTTTCGAAGATATGGTAAAAAAAGGCTGTGAGCCTGATGTTGTGTGCTACACTGTTATGATTACTACTTATATCGTGGCAGGTAAGTTGGAAAATGCTGAGACATTGTTTGATGAAATGATCCAGAAAGGGCAGCTTCCAAATGTTTTTACTTACAATGCCATGATTCAAGGCCTTTGTGGTGCTCAAAGATATGAAGAAGCTTGTTACATGCTTGACGTTATGGAATCCAGAGGTTGCAATCCTAACTTCATGGTATACAGTATCTTGGTGAAAAAACTTAGGCAAGCTAGAAAATTCAAAGAGGCACAAGAAATAGTGGAGCAAATCGAAAAAAAAGGTCGCTATGCACATTTGATCCCAAAGTTGATGGGTTATAGAAGATAGTTTATTGAAGATTGTCTAATCTCAAAACCCCCAGGGGTTGCTAAGTTGAGCCTATTTTATGATATCTTCAGAGCACAACCAAGCATCAGTCAGTTTCGTGACATGTATGACTACTGTGAGCAGTGCCCTGCATTGGGTGATTAATTATTTGCTCCTTCAACAGACCACAGGGTATAGCCAGAATCTCTTTCTTTTTCATTGTAGGATTTTAGACATGCATTCTGAAAGTGCTGGAGCCATGGGAGCAAAAAGAAACAAGTCTGGCCAATGTGCACTTACAGAAGGGCCGATGTGCATTTCCCAGTGCTCGCAGAACAAATCTTATTTTCTAGAAGAAAAGTTAGTGTGCTGCATTTTGGACAACTTAGGTCACTGAGAAGTATACTGCATTTAGAGGTTTGTGTGCATTATTGGGGCACATAACCAAACTTGTACAAAATGGAGAGATCAGAATTTAAGAGGAGACAGTCAGTGAAAGATCTATTCTGAAATTATTATTTACAGATTGCTTAATTGTAGATTTCTAGTCTAGATGGGGGTTCGGGGAGATATTATAGCCCTAACGTTTCACATTGGTGTGCTAAAATTACAGACTGAAGATTGTATGCATCTCAATGCTGTTGGATCCCAACCTCTTGGGGAATTGTCCTAGAGAGTTTCTTATTGTTTCAAAGGCTTCAATCAGCATGTAGAGTCAAGTCTGGTACGGCATTCTTCGTTGGAGCTTCTAGATGTCTTGGCTTGACTAGGAAAGACTTCCAGGTAAGCAAGTCAAACTATGTCAGTCTGACAATTCTTCATTTCACGTTCTATGCAACAAAAAGGTTGGTTGGAATTTTACCAAGTTTCTTGGAAGAGCGAGCTCAATATATGGTACTTGATGATGTTTAATCCTTCTAGCATGACAAATTCAGCGAATACTCTTTTTGACAAATTTATTGTTTCTAATTGCGTTAAGTCAACAACAAAAAGGGTTTCTCATCTTATTTCATCATACAGACATGAATGGCATACGTTTTGGACTTTGTGAGCTTGTTGCATACCTTTGCTCATCACTTAACATATATTTTGTTTTTCACATGTATAAATCCCTGTCCATGTCTGTCAACAAGCAGTGGTCTAGCTTCTTTAGCAGAGACTAAACATTCATGGGATTAGCTATGGGTTTTTATGACCTCATAATTGGCATATGACTCATAACAATGAATTAGTTAATCACCAGAATATGTAGTGAGATACAGATGATACACCGTATAATATAGGATGGTAAATACAAAAGATTAACTGGCAGCATGTAGCGATTGCAGAGGAAAGTAATTATCAACATAAACTGACTATAGAATCTTATCAAGAGCATTTGCTCAGACGCATGTTTTGATGGAGCCTTTAAGCCATAGCCAAAATAACTTCAAATATATAGCTTCATGTACTATGGTGATGCATTACCATAAATCCCTAAGCAATTGCTAGCTTCTCATAAAAACTATAATTTTATACACTCACCTATATTTTTCCAAATGCAACGTTGTGGCACGTTATCATAACATACATCACTATAAACCTTAGTAGATGAAACATAATAATTCTAAATACAGAGTTGTCTGTGTTAGTTGCAAATTGTACAATGTTATGTTGTTGGATATGCCCCCCAACTGGGATATCCTGTTTGATACATATTATATATTAAATACAGATATGTCACAGGTATGTCAAGGTATTTGCCATGAATTCATATTCAATTTGGATACGTGACAGATCCATACATGATCTTTGCTAGATACATCCAGATATGTTTGGGATGCCATCCTATGCACAATTAAAAGTAAACGTTATAAAGGAACAAAAAGAAAGTAAAACAAAGAGGCTCTAAGAGGTGGTTGTTTTCCTTGTAAGAGAAACAAAATTGTTTTTTCAGCATACTGTGACATTTTCCAAGAGTAAGTTGTATTGTTGGGAATACTGTGGCATTTTCAGTAAGGATACTGAATTTTTTATGACAATGTTTTGAGAATATTGTATTGGGCAAGCCTCTGAGGATATTTTCATGTGTTTTCTGGTATTTGTTTTGCACATAATTTTTTTTTATATATACATTGAACTTTTATGTATACCATATCGAACTGTATTGTATCCCAAAAATTCTTGAAAATTTTGATGTTTTCATCTGTTATGGTTGCTTAGGTACATAACAGTTTTTAATTCAATTTTTTTTTGTATATTTATAAGAAATATTCCTCTTGTTGCTTAATTAATCACCAGACATCAACCTTCAAGTACCTTTTAGTGTGTTTGCTCAGATGTAAAATTGTGATATGGGTGGCAAGGATATGAAGCAATTTCCCTGTAAAATGATATCTTACCCTCCCCAACTGTCCCCTCTATGTGCTCCTGCATACATCCCAATTGTGTGTGACCTGTATTAACATCAGAATGTTGCTGAAGCACATTTGTTCCATGCCATGGATAACCGTTTCATTCACATTATTAAGAACCTTTTTGAGATGCTTTGAAAATACGCTAGTTGAGATATCTCACTTAAGCTAATGTGATAAACCCTCATGTCTGATCTCTAAAAGCATAGAGAATGAAGTGGTGTGATGCATCGAGTTTCAAAATGCCAAGGAATTTGACACAGTAAACAGACTTGGGATGTTCTTTTACCTACTTTACCATGTATTTGCTTAAGCAGTTTGCCCTGTCAGCGTAGTCAAGGATGCATTGTCTCCTTTCGAGAAATTTTGGAGCAATAATGCTAGTGGATGGTTGGTTGTTGGCTCTTATGTTGCTGGAATTGTTCATTTTCTTTTTTCCACAGAAAAAAAAGTGATTTTATTCATAGACAGAATGAAAACTACATAGTTCATGTGCAAAGAGTACATCACTATAGTCCTTCCCACTTTCCATCTAAACAGACGGTTCTCCACTGTAAACAAAATATAGTAAGCTTCACCCATAAGGGTTCAAAAAAAGACGCGGATAGTTCCTTCTCTACTATACAAGAAAAAACTGCCCATTATATATTTCATGCATAGAAAAAAATTCATGTAGACTTCCACCATATTTCAAGAAAAATATGCATTTTGACTTTCCAGAACAAGTACCATAGCAATGAAACATAAACTTCAGGACTGAGAGTAGGCAACATAGGATCCATCTCTGGTCTCTATTAGGATCATTTGGTCTTCATTTAAATGTTGAGCCTGTTTATAAAGTGTGTCAACCACAATATTGAAATGAAAGATGTGCGGATCAAAACTGGAGCTAAATATGAAATGAAAACTGGAGCTAATCACTTTTAAGCTATCTCCCAGAGGTCTGAGCAATATATTGTGAAGTTGGCTGGTTCCAGCCATCCATTCTATTACCAAAGCAGAATCACTAAAAATCTCGATTGTGGTGATATTCCTATCCAATGCACATTTCATTAGTAATTTTAAGGCCATCAGTTCAGCTGACAAATTAGATCCAGCACCTGGTCCTGCTTAAAGTTTTTAAAAATGTTCATCAAAGAAACACAAAACTCCTCCAGCGCTGCTGAAGTTTCCACTGTTCTGAAAATCCCTGTCAATGAAACCATAACAAAAGGATCTGGCTATTTGAACCTCGTGGATCTGCCTTGGAATATTTTCAGAATCCCATGTGATGCACATCTGACCGTATGCATAGATATGAGTATAAACCTGAAAATATGGAATGAACTTGTCCTAAAAATTGGTCAAGTTTTCAGCCAGTCAAATGCTCCACAGGACCAAGCATGGAATATATCTGAAATTAGATATTTCTGTTTTTATAAACCCTTCCCCAAAACATTCTTCAATTGAGTTCCCATTGCCCCATATTATCCACTCCTCTAAGATTTTTTACTTCCTTCCACAAGGCCCAAGAGTATGGACTATGTTTAAGATGTGTAAATTTGTTTAGCAATCACTTCTGCACAGCATACAGATATTTGGACATTGTCTATTCCTCATTTGCAACATATCCCAAGTCAACACCTTGTTCTTCAAAGCCAGCAAAAGGAAAATTCTGGCTTTTTTGGAGCCTTCAACTTCCACAAGTGCTTCCACCACAGCAAGGTGTTGATTTTTCAAGTGCAATAGATACAAGCACAATATTTCTGAACTACTGATAATTACTTCCAATGATATATATCTTCTTTTAACAATTACAGTTTATCATTAACCATTTACATTTCAGAAATTCAACCATAAACCATAAAGACAGTAGAGATCACGATGCACAAAAAGAGAACACAAGATTTACCTTGGGAAAACCCGCTTGGGGGAAAACCCATCAACCTTTTTCTTATGCACGAGTGCTTGAGTTGGTTGTTTCAAAAGTCTATACAACCTTCCTTCGTGGGCTCCAATTCCTCTAGCGGAATCTATACTAGAGAATTTGGTCTAAACATGAACTTTGCCATCAACAAATGCTACTATATCGCCTTGATCTTCCAAGCATGAAATAGAAATCAAATCATTCTTCAAACTTCAGTCCACATATAATATATTGCTAAGATGAACATTATCACCCGATTCTAGCTCAATGGATGGCTTTCCAATGCCTTTGACTGCATAACTATTATTGTCTCCAAGTTCCACCTTTTGTGCCAGTCTTCTTTCCACTAGACTTGTGAGGTTGTCTCGATCTCCCGTCATGTGCCTTGAAGCACCACTATCTACTAGCCACAAGTCTTTACTATCTGCAACAGAACCAGTAAGAGCAGAGAAATATAATAATTCTTTATTACCTAGATTTTCGTTCTTTGGTCTCTTTGGAAGATCTTCAAAATTTGTTGCGGAGGCATGCTGCTTTCCCTTTCTCTTTCTATCATTCCATCTTTCAGGACAATCGTGTCGAAAGTGACCAAATTTGTGACATTGATAACATTGAACCTTTGACATGTCTCTCTTTCCTTGAGGGGAAAATTTTCATTCTTTAGTTCTTCTTCCTCCATTTCTTCTTTGGAAACAAAACTTCTTTCTTCCTCCACTTTTCTTGAAACATGTTACCCACCACCAGTGGGTGACCACATAGGAGAAATTTTCTCCTAGATTTGTCTTTAGTTGACAGGCAGTAGCCTATTGCAGCCACCTGATAGCTTCGGTGTGCTACTATTCTGTGCCACTTGAGCTAGCCATTGTGTACCCTCTCTCATCTGTCATGATCGTATGTTTGAAGGTGGGCCATCCGACCGTGAAGGTATGATTTTTCATTATGTAATTGGGTGTTTAGGCTTGTTTCTCTTGAGCACACTTGGGCATGGATAACTGGGGGGACTTGGAGGAAAGAAAGGGCTTTGACTGTACTCTTGTTCCCTTACCTCAAACTAGGGGGGTTAATCCTGTATCCTAGTTCGGTGGAATCTCCTCTACTTGCTATTAGCTCTAGGAGTGGCACTACATGGGAAAACCTGATTTTGGTTGCATGGTTCCGTTTAACGATACCATATATCTCACTCCCCTCTGCACATCACAAGCCCTTTTCACATTTTCCCCATCTAGGTCTGCACATTACACGCCCTTTTCACATTTTCCCCATCTAGGTCCACATTTGTCCATTGAGTCCACAAACTGTTAGTCTCCCATTTCCCTTGTCCACAACTTGGGTTGGGCCTGGAAGGGTGCCCCAGAGGTTGATGCAGGGAAAAAGAAAGATGAAAGCATATTATGGTCACATACAACATGGAATGTGCCACAAAATGCAAAAGATGACTGGGACAATGAAATTTAGCACGTGAGAAAAAACCAAACATGAGCTATACCCCCTATTATTATGGCCATCACCCTGGTTCCTAGGGCCCGTATGAGCGCCCCTTGAATCATTAATGAACCCATGAACGTCCCAACCCCTAGTGGGCAATGAACTGCCCCACCTTGAGGGGGGTAAACACTGCTATATCTTACACATCATGCGCTCATCCCCTAGAGCATTGAGCAACAAAATGAAAAAAATCAATTAAAGCAAAAGGAAAATGAAGAAGGGTGGAAAAACAAAGGCCGGGGTAACTCATGTACCACAATTGCTCCCTCCTACATTCATACACTCAAGGTGTGGGCCTCCCTCATCATAGCTACTCTTGTACCATGGCATGTGGCTTGGAGCTTCTCCTTTTTCTCCCACTCCATTCCATCACTATTTCACATGACATCTACCATTTGTTGGATGTACCATGGACCTGCCACTCCCTTAGAGGCTCAAACCACCTAATAGAGTTCTTCATTTACCACTCCTACCCGAAAAGGTAACATTAAGACATGTTCAAAGCACAAATCTGGAAGGGAAAACCACTGTGAAGTGTCCATTTTTGCCCCTGATTAACAAGCTTATTTACTCAATTGCACTAATGAATCATTGTATTGGAAGGTGAGGAGACGCATTGGATCTTATACATGATTGCAAGTGGGTTTTCATCTTGGACTTGGCCTCCCTATACGAGATCCAAGCCCTTCAGAGGATCACAATTGCATTTGTAGGGTGAACATTGAGAGCCATGGGCCTCCAACCATGCAGAGCATTGATTGCCACACCATGGGATTCTTTAGCACCACCACTTGCTTGTTCGTGCCCCAGTTATTCAAAGGTGATGTTGCACTTGGACCACGTTGCCCAGTCGACTACACATTGCACCTGACACTTGGCAGCTATTCGAGGGCCTAGAGGGGGGTTATGCCCTGCGTAGGGAGACATGGGAGGGCATGTGTCATCTTCTAGCCCTCATTGATGGATCATAGACTTGATCTTTAGCCACTTGGAGACCCATGAGACCCATTTGGAGTCCACAAAGCCCAAATAAGGGGTTCGGACATGTTTTGCAACATATAGAGGGCATGTCCCACTTCATCATCATTTTGAGCCCCTCTCCCACACTTTGAGCACAAGAGGCCTCAACGCTAGCATTGGAGAGCACTTTGCATGGATGATGTGGGATAAAGGAGAAATAAAATAATGATTAATGCTTAAGCTATCTTGGTTGGTTTGTAACCATGGGTTTGTGACCTTCTTTGACACTTTATGGGCTTGTCCATTAGAAATTCAAACTACCAACTCATGTATAAATATATGAGACTTGGATTTTCGGCTAGCTCATTAGAGATTTTCGGCTTGCAATTTGTGGAGTGATTTGGATGAAGTTTTATGTTTGATAATTTCACTGTCTCTCTTGGAGTTCTTTTTGGCATTGTGATGGATGGATATATTCTTCATTGTCTTGTCAGTGTTATTTAATGCTATTTTCTGAATTTTGATTAATGTATAATGCATGAAATGTTTTCTCATGGTTGTTAATGTGCCCTAATTAATGAAAATTTGTTAAACATTGAAACTATTGTGAAATTTTGCATGTGTTACTCATAGATAATGAATTAATGCATGTTCCTAGGGGATTTGTTGCATATGCACCCTCAAAACTCCATTTACAATTGCCATTGAAGTATAAATATCTAGAAGTGACGTGTAGCTGCCTCCATTAGGGCTAGCGAAGCTACCTCTAAGTCTCCTTGAAGAGCGAGTTACCATATTAAGGTCATCCTTGACTCCAATTCTCCCATAGTGTAAGGCACTGGTCCTGAATCCTTGGTGATCACCTTCAAATTGATAAATTATACTTCTTTTGACCTCATTTTCACCTTTTTTTCGTCCCTTTAAGGATAAGGACGCCTCCCTAGGGCTTGGTGGGAAATGCATTAGAGAGGAGCTTTTGCAAAACCATTTGGACAACCTATTGTGCTGGTGTTTCCTCTAGCTCCCCTCCAGATTTGAGGCAATTCTCATGGTGGATTCAGCACAAAATTTTATGCCCTAGCCATCGCATCAAGAGGGAACCTTAGGTGCTAATCCTTTAACTTGAGGATTTCCTTGAAGGCATTTTCTTTGCTACTCATTGGAGTAAATCATTAATTTCCTTTTCTCTTGTCTACCTAGGCCTTGGATGAACTCATACCTCGCTAAATATCTTAATCCCGGGTCTCATGTAGCCTTAACTTCAAGGGGTTTTTCGTGGAAAGTCTTACAAGCTTCTTCCAAAGCTCACACATTTATTGAACCTTTCCATTGAAAGAGCCACCTTTCCTTACTTCAAACCTACCATAGATACATATCTATCACAAGTGAGGATTACCGGGACTCCTTCGGTGAAAATCCGAGAAGAGTAGGGGGCTTAGGCTGTGGTGATAGTGGGCTTCTGTCCCAAGTGTTGTTGTGCCCTCTAGCTTTTGCCTATTTACAAGCTCTACTAGTTTGTGCAACAACAAAACGTGCTGCATATACATGACAATCACCTTCATCAGAGCTTTGAATCTTTCCTCTTGATATGAGCCTTGATTCTTCTTGAGAACAATTGGCCCATAGTTCATCAAATTTTGGAGCTTCTTTTCTAGCACATATTCCTGTTGCAAAAGTGTTCCATGATTCAGGTAAACCATTGACTGTTGTAGTTAAGGACTTCATCAATTGCTTGTAATTGATCTCTTACTTGTGATATCATCATGAAATGAAGTTATAGTATCGTTTCTTGTCATTCTAACATCACGAAGTTCATTCTTCAAACTCATGGCTTGACTAATTTTGTTGATAGTGAACAAACCAATTAGGGCATCATACATCTGCTTTGAAGATTGAAGACTTGAAACATAGGGAATCAAGTGATCTTCGATAGAGTCCACATTGATGCTCATGGCTGTGATATCATCCTTCTCAAACTTTGCTTTCTCTTCATCTTTTTGTGGTTCGGTTACCTTGCCTTTTACAATACTCAAGGGACCTTCTTTTGCAAGGACAATATCAATCCTTGTCTTCTAAGCCCTAAAGTTTGTAGCTCATTCTAATTTGTTTTCTGCCTTCATGTGGAAACCCATAGTCATAAACAAGCAAATAGATTGTAGATCTAGGGTTTCGAGAGTGATCTCTTACCAAAGCTCTAATACCATGTTGCAATAGATACACGCACAATATTTCTGAATGACTAGTAATTACTTCAAATGATATATATCTTCTTTTAACAATTCGGTTTATCATTAAGCAATTACACTTCAAAAATTCAACCATAAACCGTAAAGACAATAGAGATCACAATGCACAAAAAAAGAACACAAGATTTACCCTTGGAAAACCCACTTGGGGGAAAAACTCAACAACCTTTTTCTTAGAGAAATTGTTCAATTCAACAAGAGATATATCTAATGCAGCTAGTCAACTATGCTTATGGTCAAAACCTGGTCTTTAGCCCTCAAGTCAAGCCTCCCAATCAACCTAACAACTCACTTTGATTAGATTTTCACTAGGCCAAATTTCGACCTCTGGAATATGCCCAAAAAACTCGGCCTCCTAGAATTTCGGCTTGCCCAATAAATTGTTGCCCAGAAACTGCCCAGAATTTAAGCCTGCCTAGAAAAGTCACAGGTGCGAGTTCTTGGAGAGAGAAATGTGACTTAAAGAGAGAGATCTCTATCCTTCTTCTTTTTCTTGTCCTTTGCTTGGGTGCCCATAAATTGTCTTGTTGTGTGATGATCGAATGGTGCTCTTGTGGAGGAGGTCAAATGCTTTTATATAATGATCTGTCTGTGTAAAATGGGTGTTGTTAGTGTCCTATGTTATAGTAGTCAAAGTTCAAGCTTAGTCTTTTCATTATTGTTGTCAATTTGTAAAGTTTTGCTATGATATCTTAGTGATCACGTTATTAGTCTTTTGAGAGAAGTGTGAGATCATGTGATTAGTTTGAGTCTAAGTCAGGGTTATGTCAAAAATGTTTCAAGCAATGATGGAAATAGTCATTGATTTCCTAAGGTCTAAATTTAGTAAGTTTAGGAAAATGTATCAATCAAGTCGAGAGTGAAGATCATAACTGATTTGAGTTTTCATCATTGAGTCGAATTGAGTGGTGTCTTGTTAAGTCAGTTTCCAGGTCAAATCAAAGATTTCAATCATAATAGTACCACTGCAAGTTGATGCTATGCTTTCCTTTTTTGCAGTGCTACTGTCAAAGGCATTAAGATTTGATAGAGGATTAGGTTTTTTGGCTCTATTTCCTATGTATGAAGGTCCAGGAATGTATTTGAGATTGTCGACATCATTCAACAACCATCCTACCCCGTCAGAGATTTCACTTGGTCAAATTCATGAAATTAGGGTTTTGATGCACTTTCTTCTTGCACTAATGTTGCAAACGTATTTTCACCATATCTCTTAAACCCTATACTTGTTTGCCATGAAAAATTTATAGGAGATGCATGAGGATGAGATGAATAAATTCACTCAATTTCAGGTCAAAATGCTTCACATTTTTCGAGAAACGACACTGTCATCTACAACCATTTTTGGATTTTCTCGAAATTCGTGAGTCAGATTTAGCCCAATTTTTTTGTGGAGAAGAACTATAATGGTATTAACCCGTTGACAAAAAATCAGCTCAATCTGATTCACCGTTTAGGAGATATTGAAAAATAAGCACGCTGCATTTTGGCTGCAGGGGAGTTGCTGCGCTTTTGGACAATTTCTTTTCAAAATCACTTTTTGACCAAATGGAGATGAATTTTGAAAAAGTAAAAAATATTTTTGTTAAGCAAGAGCCAAATAATCAAAATCTCCAATTTCTTCATAGGTGTCATAGATTGGAAGACTCAAATGAATCTTCACAACCTATTTTCAGATTTCATTATTTCCTATTTTAGTCATGTTTTTTGGGTGCGGATTCTAAGGAGTTGGAGAAGTTTTTTCAAAAAATGAGAGAGGTTTCTCCCAAGCACAAGCTTATCTACAAAAACCTCCTTTTTTGTAACAACTGTCATAATTCGAGAGATATGATCTAATATTTGACCCTTATTTTCCGAAATTCAGTCCCTATTTCCTAGCAGGGAATTCCAAATTTAATGTAACTAATTCTATCTTTGGGGAAATGGTTGAACTCGAACCCCTAAGTCCAAGGATGAGATAGTTGTATATATTTCATGAAATTTAGTGTGTAAAAGGTTGGTTGGTTGGTTTAGGGTTTAGAAGAAGAAACAATGTGCATTGTACTTTTTTGATATATATTTTCAGTGAATGAAAAAGATTGAGGTTTGATTTACAAGGATTCCTATGTCAGTTTCTAATGGTGATGTGCTTCCTTGTACTATAAGTTTTCTCTTTTTTATCATCATGCTTTGAATGTATGTCTTCCTGTTTGGTTAAACAAGGATTTATCTTAAAACACTATCAAAGTGCTCTGTTATAGTTTGTTGAACAATTAATGTTTTTACTCTTTAATGACATTTAAAATTCATCCTTCAGTTAGATGCTTTATATGTCATTTTTCCACCATTCCTTTGCTCACCCTCCTATAACGAATTTAATTGAAGACACCAGAAGAACTGCCTACCTTGCCCCTGTCAAAATATCCCTCATCTCTTCATCCTCTCACTGAAAAATCAATCAACATAACGACTCCATGCCCAATGGATTTTTCCTCTTCCCTGCCAAAAAATTGTTAAAACCTATTCCCCCCTAATCTCCATACCTAGCCTAAGATCTAAGTGACTGAAGATTTGGACAAAGAGAACCCTCTCTGAAGCTGGAAGGGCTAGATTCCAGTTTCAAAGTGGTTTGTGGTTACCTTTGGGTTCCTCTCCTAAGCCTGGAGGAATTATAGAGTGCTAACATAGTGGTGCTATTGCCAGGGAATGAAAGGTTTTATCTTCTCCAGGAAAGATCATCAAAGTTTCAGATTTGATTGCTGGTGGTGGACAACAGTCAGACACAAGGGGGCTGTACCATGCACCTGGCGATTCCAATCAATGTTACATTCAAATTCAAAAACTCCACTAGAGAACGAGACTAGTTGATAGAGAAATGGAGGGATATTTTAGAAAGACCAGGTATCAAAGCTTCAGTTTTTTGCAAGAAATCTTATTCTTTTTCATCAGATACCTCTTGTCCTTTCCCGAGCATATTAAAAGAATTTTCCTTTATCTGCTGTGTTCGAACGAAGACTACAGATTTGCACAAGATTTCCCTTTTGAGATTGTATATCATTCTTTTGAAGCTGTAAATGCATCTCCTTTTTGTATTGGTGATCCTGAACAAGATCCTTATGATAATCATGTCCAAGCTAGTAAACCTCTAGATATTAAAGCTGATATACCATCTCCTGTACCTGATTCTACATTTACCAAGGTCAAAGAGACATATAGGCCTTTGAAGCTGCCTTCCCTACTTCATGACTTTCCAACAAAGCACTATAAGTATCTGCCTATGTTTGATGGAGGACTTGACAAGATTTTAACTGAAAAACACATCCAGGGTTTTGAACATTTCCTTGACCTTTTCGAAGTTGAAAAAGATGATGTATGTATGAGAGATTTTGCTCAATCATTGCAAGGAGAAGCTAAGAGATGGGTTAGAAGTCTCCCAACTGGAAGTATTGCCAATTTCCAACAGTTTGAGCACACTTTCCTTGACAGATGGGAGGTTAAGAAAAACACTTTCCAGATTCTAGCTTAGTATGAGAATTTAAAAAGGCATCCAGGTGAGACAATGCAGGAGTTCTCAGCCAGATTTAATAAAGTCTACAATTCCATACCTGCTCATATAAACACCCCCTAGGGCTGGCTATGCTTCATTACCCTGCTCATATAAAACCCCCTAGGGCTAGCTATGCTTCATTATCAACTCAGAGAAAGGAACCCAACCACATTGGAGGATATGCAAAATAATGATGTTGGAGTGGAAGAAAATTTGTTGACCAAAATTGCTAAGATGAAAGTAGAAAAAAGGGGAGGGGTTAAGGAGGAGTCTTCTTCGTCATCAGATAACAATTTGGATGCTATGATGAAAGCAATGGAAAAACTACTGAAAATATTGACTTTGGAAAACAAATATGCTTTTAGAGAACAACAGGCAGCCCCTCAAATAAGAAATCCCAATTTCCAAAGACCTCAAGTTCAAATAAGACCTCCTTTCCAAGAAAATGTTGCAAAAGAAGAAGAAGTTGATGGCCCAAACTATTTTGTTGCTGATTCATGTTACCATCCGCTAGAAACTGATTATTTTATATATTCAGTTGAAGGTAGTCATGAAGGTGAATTGGCATATCAACCTGTAGAAGAGCAAGCTGCTGTTCCAATTTTCATGTTGGATGACATTGCAGATGTAGTTGACTTGCCCAAGTATGAAAAATATGATGATGACTATATTGTTGATTTTGAGGTTGACTCTTAAGAGTGAGTAGCGACACGTTCTCAACCAGAAAATGTTCAGTGTCAAAAGTTTAAAGAAAGCAGTCAACATGCATATGTCAGTTATGAAAACAATGAAGAACATGAGGAAAGTACTAAATCAGGTGAAGGAACTTTGCCCTTGTGTTTTGCTTCATTCCAATTGTTGAACAAGAATTTTCATAGTATTATAAGTCAACAATCTCACAGCTATGCTATTGAACATGAAGAGCATTGTGAATTAATTCAAGGTGCCATTATGTTTTGCTTCATTTAAGTTCCTAAAGAATTTTTAAAAAATTACCACTGAAGCAAAAGGGTTGTGAGCTTATGAAAGATCATATAGTCTCATTGGAACAAATATATAACAAATTGCAGCGGTCTTCTCAGGGTCTCGATGATCCAATACTTGGTTATTTGGATGGTTTCTACAGTCAAATTTCTCATCCTTTGACTAGCTGTGAACCTGAAAATAGGGATGAAGACAAGTTTTCAAATTTTCCTTCATGTCATTCCTCTGCTGAATTTTTGTCTCATGAAAAAGTCTATGAAAATTAGATCTCTAAAATTGTTTGCATGGAAAATTTAGGCAGTGAACTAGTCCTTGTTGGCAGCTTCTTACATATGCAGGAGGATCATGTGCAAGAACTTGTTTCTCTTCACTCCTTTGAAAGTCAAAATGAATAGTCCACTGATATATTTGAGAGTGATTTTGAAACTGAAAACATAGAACAACCAACATTAATATATGAAGCTTCTCTTACTGTTTTTTTCATCAAGAAGAGATGAATTTTCATATTTTTCAAGATTCTTTTGCCAGCCTATTTGAATCGTCAGTGAAGTGAGTTTTTGTGTTGTTTATAGAGCATGGGTTTCGGTTTCATCTGGAATTTAAGTTGCCATTATGTATCATTTTCTATCTACTTACGTAGTGTTGATTTTGTGTAGTTTGGGAGGTACTCCAAGCCCTAGTGCTCAAGGGTTGGAGGTCAAAGCGCCACAAGTAGACTTGTGGGCTGGAAACCCAAGCTTGGGGGTTTTGCACCCATCGATGTTTGGGCCAAATCCATGATGAATTTTCGACATGTGATGGATGATGATGCTAGTGCTCGTCGAGACAATTCTAACGTAATAAGAATCATCTGATTCCAAGTTGTCGTTGAGGAGAAATGAATTTTGGAAGGTGAAAGGTAATTATTGGTTTTCAAGTCATGTAGGCTTGAAGTAAAATTTGCCCAATAAATGTGTCTCTTCACTAATTCGTGGAGCCCCTCATTTGGATATAAATAGAGGGTGATTTGATGTGTTTTTATCATCCATTTTGTGCAACATTGCCTCTAAAAGAGGACTTAGTGGAGAGGATAATATATTGCCCTAGCCACAACAAAGGAGGAGGCTTAGACAACGTGAAGGAAAGGTGTTTGAAATCTGTATTGGAGGTCGAGTGAGCTAAGGTGGCAACAGATTGTTTCTGGGCTGAACAATGGTCCATGTTTGCTGTGATGAAGGTCGAGTGGGCTAGCTCTTAGGTCGAGTTCCTAAGGGAGAGAATGCTGTTGTTTGCGAATTGTTTGGGCATTGTTTAGAGAACTGTATCACTGTTGGAGGGTTGTTGTGCTAGGCCACATGCCATAACACGTTGCTGAGCTTGCGTAAGGGTTGTCAAGAGTTGACATATGCCCTAAGGAAGCAACGCGGGTGAGGAGGAGTCCTCCTAAGATATGATGCAACCGTTTAAGGGCCTGTCAAGTGGATTTAGGGTTGCAACAAGTGCCCTAACTAGGACTGTCACGAACAACAAAATGCTGACATGATTACAACAATGTTTTGGAGGGACGTTGGGTCAAAGAGTTTGACCATTGTTTGGATCAGTTGATGGGAAGTTGTAGGAGACCTTAGGAGCTATTTGGAGGAGCCCACGTGGACTATTGGGAAGCCTACAAAGCAGCCAAGGTGACAACATGCACATCATATGAGAGGCAAGAGGACAACAACAAGGAGAGTTGCAGATGTTCCCTTGATGACAATTGGATAGATGTCCTAGGTGAGGACATGATTGGTGCCTAGATTTGTGCAATAGCTCCTCTGTTGCAGAAGCAAAGGGCAGATTGGTGAAGTCTGTGGGAAACCGTGTGTAAGGGTCTCTTAGGTGTGGGAATGCCTTAACTAAGTGCAAATGCTACAACGTGGACTCAGTCATTCGTGGACTGTTGGAGGGAAGCGTGAGAGTAGACCAAGTGCGGATGTGATTGGGCGCTTATGGTTTGCTGGAGGACATCGTGATAGTGTCTAAGTTGGTGCCAAAGTGCAACACCTTGATGGACAAAGGTGACTGCTAGCCTAGCAGTTGATGAGCCCAAGGGTTTGATCAACTAGGAGTAGGATTGTGGAGCCCAAGACTTGTGTGTGGAGAATGACTTCTACAACAGATGATGGGTAGTCCTCCTAGCCCGTTTTCATTATGGGAGATGGACATCTTGCAGTGATAGGTGGCAGCCCTCCGTGCCCTATGTTAGTCTTTATCGTTGCAGCACAAGAAGACCATAGTGGGCTGAAGTCCCTGAGTAGCTGAGGAGTAGCATTGGGCAGATTGAGAGTTTTTCAGAAGTGGAGTTATGAACAACTCGACATGAGTCTTGATGTGTTGCGCCCTTGATGGACTGAGGCACAACAAGAGAGCAGATTCACACCCGAGATTCAATGGCCATATGGACTTGGAGCATTGATAGAGGTAGGACGAGAGCCGAAGGACTGGGCAGGTACAGGGTACGACCAAGAGGAGATGAGCAAGCATGCTACAGCCAGATGGTCAGAGTATCTTGTACTAGTGGATGTATGAGGGCCATTATCCTTGGTACGGGAGCCCTAGACTGTTGTATTATATGTTGTTAATATAACGAAGTTGGGTTGAAAAATTAATAATATGTATATATTCTGTGCATGTGTGATTTACTGCTTTATATTTCTGTTGTGCAAAGCAGTGCATGGTTGAGATTCTTGGTTTGGTAGCGTCAGAGATTTTAAGACTCTTTCCTAGACCTAAGGTCGTGGAAATTTAACATGGACGGTGTGACCTTAATTCCAGTGAGTGGCCGTTTCATTGCTTGGCTTCACTAGTAATTATGTATCACTCGAGTGAGCAAGTTATTCAATAGTTTAGTATATATAGAAGCGTCAATAGGCTCAATGGTTTGAGCATCTTCTTAAGTAATTTTCAAATTTCCATTTCAGTAGTGCGCTGGTTTCCAGTCGTTTGTTTTGGTAGATTGGTATTACTTTTCAACATTCATTTTCAGTTTGCAGTTGTGTGTTGAAGATTTGGAAGAGAGTAGGTCGTCCACAGGTTGCATGTGTGGTATGGGAAGAGCCCAATGATTTGGCACACAATCTACAATGTTCCTTGGCACCTCACAGGGATAATGCCATCCCCATTGGAGCCAGTGTTAGTGTCCTATGTTATAGTAGTCAAAAGTCAAGCTTACTCTTTTCATTATTGTTGTCAATTTGTAAAGTTTTGCAATGATCTCTTACAGATCAAGTTATTAGTATTTTGAGAGAAGTGTGAGATCATGTGATTAGTTTGAGTCTAAGTTACGATTATGTCAAAAATGTTTCAAGTGATGATGGAAATAATCATTGATTTCCTAAGGTCTAAATTTAGTAAGTTTATGAAAATGTCTCAATCAATTCATGAGTGAAGATCATAACGGATTTGAGTTTTCATCATTGAGTTGAGTTCAATGGTGTCTTGTCAAGTCAATTTCTAGGTCAAATCAAAGATTTCAATCATAATATTACCATTGCAAGTTGATGTTGCACTTTCCTTTTTTTCTGCGCTATTGTAAAAGGAATTAAGATTTGATAGAGGATTAGGGTTTTTGGCACTATTTCCTATGTATGGAGGTCCAAGAAGGTATTTGAGATTGTCGACATCATTCAACAACCATCCTACCCGATCAAAGATTTCACTTGGTCAAATTCATGCAATTAGGGTTATGCGCTTTTGTGTTGCGTTAATGCTGCAAACATATTTTCACAATATCTCTTAAACCCTGTACTAATTTTCCATGAAAATTTTACAGGGGATGCATGAGGATGAGATGAATAAACTCACTCAATTTCAGGTCAAAATGCTTCACGGTTTTCAAGAAACGAGACACTGTCATCCACGACCATTTTTGGATTTTCTCGAAATCCGTGAGTCGGATTTAGCCCAATTTTTTTGTGGAGAAGAATTATAATGGTATTAACCTACTGACATAAAATCAGCTCAATCTGATTCACCATTTAGGAAACATTTGAAAAATAAGCTTGCTACATTTTGGTTGCAGGGGAGTTGTTGTGCTTTTGGACAGTTTCTCTTCAAAATCGATTTCTGACCAAATGGAGAATAATTTTTAAAAAGTAAAAAAATCTTTGTTAAGCACAAGCTAAATAACAAAAACCTCCTTCAATTTCTTGACTAGTGTCATAGATTGGAAGATTCAAATGAATCTTTACAACCTATTTTGAGATTTTGTCTTTTCCTGTTTTAGTCATGATTTTTGGGTGTGGATTCTGAGGAGTTGGAGAAGAATTTTTGAAACCTGAGAGAGGTTTCTCCCAAGCACAAGCTCATCTACAAAAACCTCCTTCAGTTTTGTAACAACTGTCATGATTCGGGAGATATGATCTAATCTTTGACCCTTATTTTCCAGAAAATCTGGTCCCTATTTCCTAGCAGGTAGTTCCAAATTTAATGTAACTATTTTTTTTTTTTTGGAAATGGTTGAGATTGACCCCCTAAGTCCAAGGATGATCAAGTTGTATATATTTCATGAAATCTAGTGTGCAAAAGGTGTTTTGGTTGGGTCAGGGTTTAGAAGAAGAAACACTATGCATTGTACTTTTCTTATATATATATTTTCAGTGAATGAAGAAGACTGAGGTATGATTTTACAGGTATGCCTGTGTCAGTGTCTAATGGTGACGTGCTTCCTTGTAATATAAATTTTCTCTTTGTTATCATCATGCTTTGAATGTATGTCTTCCTGTTTGGTTAAACAATTTGTCTCAGAACTCACTGTCAAAGTGTTCTGTTATAGTTTGCTAAATAATTATTGTTTTTCCTATTTAATGACATTTAAAATTCATCCTTTAGTTAGATTCTTTATATGTCATTTTCCCACTATTCCTCTGCTCATCCTTCTATAAAAAATTTAATTGAAAACACCGTAAGAACTGCCTACCTTGCCCCTATCAAAAGATCCCTCATCTCTTCATCCTCTCATTGAAAAATCAATCAACATAACATGAATCCATGCCCAATGGATCTTTTCTCTCCCCTGTCAGCAAATTGTTAAAACCTATTCCCCCCTAATATCCATACCTAGCCTAAGATCTAAGTGACTGAAAATTTGGACAGAGAGAGCCCTCTCTGAAGCTAGAAGGGCTAGATTCCAGTTTCAAAGTGGTTTGTGGTTACCTTTGGGTTCCTCTCCTCAGCTTGGAGGAATTACAAAGTGCTAATAGGTATATCTTTTCACTGGACTGACTCGACTCGAGGGAGGGTTGAGTTGACTATCTTGGAGCCAAAAATTCAAATTTCAAATTTTGAAAATTTCTCTTTTAAATCTGACATGAAGAACATGTTATGTATAAATTCATTTATGGGCTAAATAATCAAAATGCCATGAAGAACATGTCTTACAAATTATTTATACATTATAAGGGCTAAAATATAATTATGAAGGGCTACAAAAATTCAACACAAGGTTCATTGTTTATTTGATTCAAATGTTACTTTGTAACCCAGTATTTTAGTGAATTCCCCTACCCCGCCTCCCCACATCCCCACCCCTCCACCACCAATTTTATTCTTGGTCCAAGCCAAAGCATTAGACTTGTCTTTCAATTCTTCAAAGCGAACGAAAGGAAAATTTTGGTTTTTTTAGAGCCTTCAACTTCCATATGTGCTTCTACCAAAGCAAGGTTCATTGCTAATTAATTCAAATGTTACTCCATAACCCAATTTCCCCCTGAATTCCCCACCCATGGCACCCCCCTTTCTATAGAGAAATTGGGAAGGAATTAAGGCAAATTTCTCGTTCTTTGACAATTATTTGTGAATTTTGTTGGATTCTTATTAATCTTTATTATGTTTCTTCATTAAACAATTATCAAAATATAAACATGAAGACCACAAAAAAATAATGAACACAAGATATAGGCTCCAAGCTAGGGCAAAAACCCCACAATGGGGAAACCCATAAAAAATTCTCTTCTTATAGAATCAGATCAAAGTGTTATATCCAAGACTTATGACCACAATGACTCCAACCTTCTAGATGCCAAGTCAAACCCTTCTTCTTCATAGCAAATCCATCAGCAAGAGACCATCAACAAATCTTCAACAAGAAATGTAATGAGGCAAAACTTTCACACAATTCACTTTAAGAAAAATCCTTCTTCAACTTCAAACTTCAGCCCTCTTCTTCTTCTATGGTATTTCAGATTAGATTGTACAAATTGTGTGTCCAAAATGAGCTCCAACTTCCTTCTATTTATACTTGTCTAGAGGGGTTTGAATAGACATGTCCTTTGGGGTAGGGCTGACTTGACAGGTAGGTTGACTTGGCATTTAGAGGCAATTTTGACCCAAATTACAAATTGAAAAATTATTTTTTGTTTTTCTTTACAATTGGTCCAAATAGGACTTTGACTCTTTGACTCAATAAATCCTAGAAGCATGAAGAGAATGCTTATCTAAACTAATAATTTGACTTAAGCATGAAACCCATGCTTGAAAAGTAAAATTTCTTTTTTTTTCTTTTTGCTTTTACATAAAATATATTAACACATAATGACAATGACAATTATGATGACCAAACCTAGTTACAATTTTCAATGCTTCCTCTTAACTAGGGAGGTATTCCTAATTACATAACAAGATACAAGGAAACTCTCAAATTGAAATATTCTCATAAGAAGAGTTAGATTGATAAGCCATCTTAAGCATCATGACCAACATGGGGAGGCAATAACTATATACACCATCATCATTGCCTCACAAGGCACATATCCCATCTGGATGTTCACTGGGTATGTCTTTTTAAGACTATTATTGTCTTAGATGACTCGTCCGTAAAGAATGTCCTCTTCGACCACTCTTATCTTGGATACCCTGACCAATCCTCAAAGAGTGTCGGTCCACAAGACTACTTCCTATCTTGGATTCCAAATCCTCAATAAGTATTGGTCCGTAGATGCTTATCCAATCCTCCATTATCCCTACCAGTGCCTTCACTCAGACTTACGACTGTTAGTCCTAGTCTAGTGCATGATACATGGAGAATATGGTGTCCCTCATCACTCCCTCTCAATCTGAGAGATAATCCTTGCTCCCTCTTAATTAGGGAGACTTCAACCATAATCTTTGTTTTTGTCTCATTCATCAACTTGCTTGTTCTTTCGTGGATATCTTTAAGTAGTAGTTACTGGGCTCCTTCTTCTTGCATCATCATATTGTTCCTGAGCTTCCATATTTCATATTATATCTTCATGACAAGGTTTCTCGGCTCCTAACAACATCGCACCATAACAAACTTCAACCTTTCTTAATGCAATTTTTTCATCAAACAATTTCATCCATCATCTTCAACGAGTCGAGCTTCCTCATAACTACTAGCACATTGTCAAAGTTTTTCCTTGTATTTCAAAAAGTCATATCAACTTTCTAGTTACCAATTCTGCCTTCAAGCTCTTCCAAGTCATCATTAGTGTTGTCCATTCAATCTATTGAATCAAGCAACTTCAACTCACAATGGCCTCAAATGTCGAATTATACTACTGGATCCTTCTAAGATCAATATTTCTTTGCATGGTTTATCCTCATGCTGCAACAAAGCTCTGATACATGCTCTTTAACTTTCAATCATTGATATGAACCAATCAACATGCTTCAATATCGTAATCATCAAGGTCTTTACAACTCCCTCTTTCCATATGAAGTTAGTGAACCTTTTGTTGAAAAATGTAACTAGCGTCAGTCTTCATAATTGTACTTGAGTCATGATGTAATGTATTTGTCAAAAGCTAAGTTACAGGAAACTCCTGAAGAATTTGTCGGAAACACGGATCCCTGTTTCCGATACGAAAACAGATATGATTATTGTTGGAAACACTATAAAAACGTTTCTGTGCCATTTCAAAAAATCAGAAACTTTAGATTTTGAATTGATACGTTTCCAAGGGATTTCATTTTTTTTTGGTTCCGTTTCCGGAAACGGATCCACAAAAATCGTGATCAGAATCCACCCTTAAAATGTTAAAAAGCGTGAAAATTTGTATAGCCATAAATAAATAATAAAAATGAAGAAATCAGATTTGCAAATAAACTCATTATAAACACAGTCTCATAATGTCTCTTCTAAATCTTTATAAACAACGACACTCCATATATTTATCAAGGATTCTTACCAAAAAAAAGATAGATGTTAAAAAATGCAAACAAAAGGGTTTGATGAATCTCTTCGTAAAGAGATCTATTTGAGCGATTAATTTTTAGTTTGGTTAAGGTTTTGTTAATTGTCATTGATTTTTCTCTTGATTTCATAAATCCCCAAATATAACAAATATTCTCTAGCCAATATTTTGCCTGCATATAGTCAAGAGACCAAGTTGACGTTGAGAATATTGAAATGTTCAAATAGGTCTTGACGGAATATCCCAATGATCCCATGTGCCTTTTAATTGCCATGCAAGGAAGATAGATATCATCTGCCATGCATGACACGGTCTTTGAAGGAGTTGGACTCGAAAGAAAAAAGGCTGTAGCATTTTTGATTACATTACTAATGATGCTGATAATATGTTGAATGATATAATAATCACTAATGATGATGACAATGTCTATGCTGAATTGATGATGATGATTTGTTTATGTTGAATTCATGACGATGATTATGTATTTTTGGATATAGATTCTAGATTCTAAAAGATGAATGGTAATATGAAATATATATATATGCCGTTTCCTTGTCGTATCGTATCCTGATTTTTTGAAAATTTTCCTTATCCGTTTCAAACCCCGTATTCGTATCCGTTTTAGTGCAACTTAGGTCAAAAGAAAGAAAAATAATTTTTATGATAAAATAAATTGACTTATTAAAGCATGATTTTCATGCTTGGGTCAATGTTTTTGGCCAAATCCTCCATTGTAGGCTTTTAGGGGTTATGTCAAGAGTCCTTGTCTTTGTCAATATGTAAAAGACCCTTCTTGGGATTCAACTATTGAAGAAGAAATTTATTTTTATGAAAAATAGGTCATTTAGGCCTCCTCCACGAAGTCGGCCTCAACCTCGACAAGTTGACCTAATTGAGGGGCAAAATTTACTATATAAAGGCAACAACTCGACCTCATTTGAAGTACATTATCAACAAGTTCGATCAACAATTGATGGGGACAAAAAAGGTGTGAAATTCAAGGAGAAGGAAAGAAACCCTAGCGAAGAAGGAGGTATTTATCAAGCATAAGAAATCGAAATTCTCTCTTTATCTCACACATGCAAAGTCGCTGGGTTGCTGGAAGGGCCGAAGTTGTAGTATTGTAGTTGGGCTGTAGCTACTGGACAAGAAAAGACTACTCAAGTTTGTTGAATCATACTAGAAGGATGAATTTGTGGAGGAGGAAGGTATTTTGGTCAGGTCTAATGTCTTAGTCTATCTCAATTTGATTAGTGGAAGAGTTTGATTGGGTTTTCCCCTAGAAAGGGGTCAGCCCTGGCTAAGTGCCTACATCTAGTGTGACTAATCTTCAAGTTTTGATTTGATGATTGATTGATGAAAATAAGATAAGAGAAGAACAAGTAGAAGATAATAAGAATACAAGAATAACACAAGTAATTATCAACATAAGAATATCTTTCTGCCTCTCTGATTTTCTAAGATGGTATCTGAGCTAAGGTGAAGAAGGAAGAAAAAGGCAGCGTGAATATCTATTGAAGAAAAGAGAACAAATGAAGGTCATTAAGGAAAAAGGATTATATAAGAAGATAAGCCTACTATCTATAGAGAATATGTCAGCTACAAAAGGCTGAAAACAAGCTAGAAGGAGCCTCCAACTACAGGGCATGTTAAAAGAGGATAAATCTTATCCTCGCTAAGCCAAAGTTTTGGATCTTGTTCAAGGAAAATTAAAAAAACCTACAAATGATGTAGGGAAGAAGAAGTTCAGAGAAACCAAAATCTTGGCCATGAATTTGATAGTAGACAAAGTAAAGGACAACCTAATTCCATACATATCCAACATATACATTTTTCTCGAGAAATGTATGAAGCTCTCTCCAAGTTACTCACCATTAGGAACATTAGTCAGATAGCTAGCGTCAAGAATGAACTAAGGACAATAAATATGACAAAAGATGATATTGTGTCATCATATTTTGTAAGGATATCTAGAATAAGAGATGAAATCCAAGCAATATTTGAAGTTGTACCAGAAAAATAACTTTTGATTACTGCTCTTCTAGGTCTACTGAAATCTTGGAGTGCTTCTGCATTAGGAATCAACAGTTGGAAGGATACTCCAACTTTTGAACAAACGTGGAATTCCTGCAGTCAGGAAGAAGCCCGAATATCATTAGTAAACAACAAGAAGGAGGATGAAGAAGACAACACCTCTAATGCCCATTCTTCTCATCACAAGAAGAAGGGAACATTCAAGAAGTTCAAAGGACCAAGGAAGAAGGTTGACCTGTCCAAGATTGAATGCTACAATTGTCATAAGATAGGTCATTACAGAAGTCAATGTCTTGAGAATCCAAGGAACAAAAGGAGAGATAGAGAACAAGCAAATGTTACCAATGAAGCTCCATAGAAGAAGAACAATACTGAAGAATCCGAAGTCAAAGACTTATACTATTAAGTCTTTCCTTGCTAATCTCTCTACTTTAAGTTTTGTAATGTTTTCCTTTATGTTTGATTTATAGAGTTTGTAGGTCTAATATATTTTGTTAGAACATTTTTGGATTGCTTAAAGTGTAGGTATCCCTCAAAAGATTGGATTATGAGGGAGCCTTCACCATTTTACCAAAAAGATAAGTATCTTGTTCCTTGTTTTCTGTTTTATGTTTGGCTTCCTCCTCATATTGAGATTTTCTTTTATTGTATACTAATAGTATTTCCCTTATATTTTACTTGGTAGGAAAGGATTGCAGAATACACAAAGGTTATGGAGGAGACTTCAAAGGATAGACTTGAAGCATGGAAGAAGTTATGCTGTGAAGAAAGCCCTTCAAGAACTGATGTCCTACAAGGTTTGTTAAAGAACAACTCAAGGTATGCCTTATATTACAAGTTTTGTTACAAGGTTCTCTTCATACAAAAGGTATGATCATTCTTTTTTTGAAATTTGCTTTAAATTACTAACATCGTTATGTCTAGGGTTTTGAATCTTAAAGATTCTTGTTAGGGTGATTAATCATTAGATTGAATCAACCCTCATTATACGATCTCTTATCATTTGATCAGTCTTGTGAAACCCTAACCATTGGGGCTCACTGTAAAACCCTAGCCTCTTAATGCTAAGGGTATGTCAATGTTGATTATGAAACCCTAGTCTTCTTAGGGTTTGTTGATAAAGTCTAGAACTTATGATGAAATCCTATTCTTTTCAAGTTTATGGTTTTGGTAATTTCATGGTAAAACCCTAGTCCTTTAGGGTTTGCTGTTAATGTCTAGGTCATATAATGAAACCCTACATTTTTAGGGTTTATGAACAAAACCCTTGTAATAGCCAAAATGAGATCCTAGGTGTATATTCTTGTGCATGATTTAAAACCTATTGTGATCAAAATTGTTGTATTTCTAACTTAGAAGTATTGATGTTTGTGTCTTGGGTTTACCTAGTAGATATTAATGTGAAATGTTATTGCATCTTAGATATGTTTATGCTAGTATGCTAACTTAAATGTTAATACTCATGTTTTAGTTTGTAACAAAACCCTAATAGATATTGATATTCTAAGACATGATGATATTGTTTCGATTATTTATATAATTTAGTTTTGGGTTTGCACCAAAACCCTAGTAGAGTTTGACATGCAATTCTAAAAGTATAGTATTAAAACCTTAGATGTACATGATTGGATTGATATCTTGATTCACTTATCGATATCTAAGGCTTTGTGTCTCAAGATGGAGTATAGGGTTTATGACAAAACCCTAGCAAGATGTTGAAGTCTAGTATATAAAATATGTAACCCTTGCTGATTATGAACCTAACTAAGTTTAGGTATTTTATGTCTAAAGTTTGAATGTTTTGATGCTTTCATTATAATGACATGATATTGATATAGTTGACTTCATGCTTTTGTATATTTTTATTTGGTTGTACTTGCTATTAACATTTTGCAGGTACATAATCTTCAAGATGTTGAAGATGATGATGAGTATGATGAAGGAAGCTATAAGAATAATGATGATCAAGATGACCTTGATGACATGAGAAAGAATGAAGTATATCCGATGCTATTGTTCTCCCTAAGTTGAGAGAAGAAAGGGTACATCCCCAATTAAGAGGGAGGGCCTATTATCACACTCTTAATGAATACCTTAAAGAAAGAATTAAATCAGAGACTTAATGAAAGTACCACTGATGGATTTGCAAACAAAATATTTGAGAAGTACTGAGGCTGTATTTGGTGCTACTGAAGAAATGAAAGACGAAAGCTTCCGACAAGTTGTATTTGGATAACTTGATATAAGTAGCATTAGAATGATTGAGGACCCCGAAGGTTTGTGTTTACTCATATATATACTTGAAGGTTATTACTAATTGGGGTTGTGATTGTGCAAGATCTTTCTATAAAATGGTTGAAAGTTTGAAAGTTTGGGGTTGTGAGTGGCGGATATATATCTGATTTAGTTTATTATTATTATTATTATCATTATCCATTTTTAAGGTCACAGCCACGCCAGACACCAAATTGGTGTATGAGACCCCCTTGTTTGTGGGACAAGGGACCCACCTCTGCACAACGACTTGACTGCTGAGTGTACGAAGGCATACATACTCTACCCCCCTCTGGTTTTGAACCTGTGACCTCTTAGGAGGAAACACATGCTCTTAACCATTAGGCCCACTCAAGCTGTATAAAGAGAGATGTAAGCATCAGGGGATAAGTGCATGATGCTTGGGAGGGCATCTGACTAGCCTATGTGTTGTATAGATCCCAAAGTAGGGAGGGTGGCATTGGTCATAGAGATCTAACATTGGATACACACCTAGATCCATGGGTTGGTGTTAGAGTGGAAGCTTAATGGTACCTGACAACCCCCGATCTGAGCCGTTGTCGCGGTGCCTAGAAATTTTGTGTGACAACTTTTGTTGGCGTCATTGCAGGGGATAGAGTTTTTTTGTCCTTGGTCTCAACGAAATTTTCTAATATTTTTTCGCCATTCATTAACCCATCACACGACATAAAATTTTCTGGCGTCATTTCATCTATTCATCTTTTCATCATCGTATCTTTCATCATATCACTAATCCTTTCATCTTCTCTATTTGTACCTTTATCACCTGGACATTTCAGTTGGTTTCCTGTTTGGGTGGAAACTCCACTTATTCATCTATTTACACCTAGAAAAGAATCCCTCCTTGATATCCATCTGCTTCTCCTTGACTGATTTTTCAGTTTTTCCCTTTGGGATCTTGGAGCTAAATTCATGTTCAAGTGGCGACTTCACTTATTTCATTTCTTACAAGAATTTCTGCTAGAAGCTCACTTTTTGCAGATCTTTTGATTTTTCTTGAGCAAGGATTTTTTCTCTCTAGCATCCTTTTGGCCCCTCCTATCCCTTTGAGCAAGACATCATGGACTTGTTCACCCCTTGTAACTTTGTTAACATTCAAGGTTATCCAAATTACCTTCCTAACAATGGCATGGATCTGTTGCCTTCTTTCCAAGAAAATCATGCAGTTAGTGCTATGGCTCATATAAAAGCATTTAGCTCTTGGTTGGGTAAATATGCTAGAGGTGTTGACTACAATCACGAGGATGTGAAGATGAGCCTCTTTGTTCTTTCCTTAGAGGAAGATGCTTTGGATTCATTTACAAATAAACCTGATAATTTGTTTAATTCATTGCAATCAATTATTAATGCTTTTAAGGACAAGTATGGAGACAAGAGAGAAGAAAAGCATCTGGTTAGAGATATCAGTGTCATAGAGAAGAAAAAAATGAAACAATAGAGGAATTTAATAAGAGGTTTAATGATATTATTAAAGAATTACCTCAAGATTATAGACCTCCTGACAGGTTCCTTTTTTATTGTTATATTGATGCCTTTGATGTTGATATTTATTATGAGTTGAGGCGAGCTAAAGTTAATGATTATAAGGCTGCCCAGGTTTTAGCAGAGGAGATTGAAAAGGATAAGAAAGCATCCATAATGTCCAAAACTCCAGATTTTGATAGGTTTTCGACAGAATCTAATAGAAAAGAAATTAAATAATTTGATGAAGGTCCTATGCATAAATTGATGCAAAAACTTGAAAGCATGGAACTTGATCAGGAAAAGTTAATATCTAATCATTCTGAACAAATAAGTGTCTTACAGGCTAGGTTGGCCCAAATGGAAGGATCTAAAGCACAAAATTTCCAACCTAGAAATAATAATGCTTTGCAGAAGAGAGGCCCATCTAATGAGTAGAGACCGCCAAATCAACTTGAGTCTGCAACTCCACCTTATTGTAGAGCCTGTAATGCTCTTCATGAAGATATTACTTGCCATGTTGTCAAAAGAATCATAGATAATAAAATTCCAGGGGCAAGCCATCAAATTAATGTTGTTGGTAAGGACTATCAGATGCCTATAGAAGATCATGAATGTCCTGTTAAGGAATCAACTCAGATGATTAAGGATATGAAACCCATTTATACGCAAATGATTCAAAACATGGAAGCTAACCAGATCAATCTTCAAAATAGGATAAATTCCATGGAAGCAAGTCATGCACACGAAATGAATGTCATGGAAAACAAGTTAAAGATCATGGAAGTTAATCATTCTAATTGAGTGACTGTTATTCATAATAATTTGGAAAAAATGGAAAGATCGCACATGTAGAATTTCCAACCCAAGTCAGAATTGTCAACAGATCATAGGCCTCCCAGTTTGCTGAAGCAAGCTCCATCCTATTATGAGGAGACCATTTCTTCCATTTAAAAGTGGTTGATTGAAGGTGACCCAGATAAAAGGAAAATCGAAGGGAATCAGGTTAATACATGTGAAGTTAATCCATCACCCTTGACATAGAAAATGCAGAATGAAGAGAGGCATGTCACACATATCTTGAATACTTCGTCTGAAATTTCTCAAGAAGAATGTTCCACATCATCAACGATAAAACCTGCCATAAAGAAAAACCTAAAGCAAAAAATAAAAAGAATAAGGAAGTGGTTTGATTCATCTGATGACCGCGAGAAACTTGATTTTCGGATAAGATAAAGTCCTATTGTATGCAATATAGGACATGGCACATCTGAGAAGCAGCCCATAGACTTTCCTAAAAGCAGGAAAATGCTCAATATGCACTATATTGAACACATTTGATGCCACAGGGCATCCTTTGTATTGTATGTCTAACCTTACACCTTGTCCTTTCATCATTTCATTTTGTAGTTAGAGTAGATTTACATTTCATGTTAGTAGAATAGTCAATAAATGAAGAGCTTCTATTTTCATGTGTTTAATGTTATATTATGAATTTGGATGGACGCTACTTGTATAATCTTGTGTATTTCTTGGATGCAGATTCTGGATTCTCACATTCCTCCGATGAAGCAACGTGTCCCTTGTTACGGTCTTATAAATTATAGGATCTCAAGGTGATTGAGTATTTTATAGTTGCAATTTCATATTGTACATGAATTTCAATATTCAAATGATTTCCAAAAAAAATGAAAAAGAAAAGAGGGTATGTTGAAAAAAGAAAAAATTTGAAAAGAGTGAAAGAAAAGAAAAAGAAAACCCCACAAAAGAATAATATTGAAAGTGCTGCAAGTCAAAATGCCACTATTGATGGGTTAGTTTGTTCAATTCATAGAATTTAAGCATGATTGAACAAGTTTGAATTTATGTTAAATAGGATGGTGAATACAGACTTACCAAACAGTTTAATCTTGGTAAGTCAGTAGCTAGGTAGAAATGAAATTGATTCAACAATGTAATCTGAATCAATAGGTGAAATAAGGGATAGAGTAGGATAGGTTCTCAAAAAAAGAAGAAGATGATCTGGGTATGCTAGTCTAAATGCACCCTGCAAAAGAGAATATGAAAATGTTATATTAGAAGAAAGGGTAGGTAGAAAAGGGAAGGTGATTTAGGAAAAGGCATGAAAATTTTATCCTAAGTTGTAGTGCAAAGGGATGAATGTTTTAATCCAAAGTTCAAAGGTCTGATTTATAAAAAGCTATTTGTTACATTTCACTCTTATCCCTATGTTTTACCCTTGCATATCACTCCGCCCACATTTCATTTATTTCCCGACCCCACTACCCATTCCTGTCACATCGTATTTAAACCCCCGCCACCTTTCCCGTCATCTCAATCTACAACTTTTGATCTGACGACTGAATCACTCTTCGGCCCCCCCTCACCATTCGCACTTTAATTTCGAGGGGGGGGGGGAGTCCGAAATAAATGGTTTTAAAACATGGACCCTCCGCGACGTGGCAAGCCCTGGCGAGTTTGTACCCCCCCTCACCAAAGCCACTTACCGCGCACTACCCCCTCCGAAAGCGATATTCTCTGCCAAGACAAAAACACTCTCCTGACTGTTATCCCTCCGCCTATCCTATTAAGCCACCTCATCCACCCGCTGCCCATCTAATTAACTCCGCTCCCACCCAAATCAATTCGTTGCATAATTAAATGTGTTTAACCGTTAACCAACAGACACACGCCATGAACAACGAGAAATTAGGAAAAACCATAAAAAGCCTTCTTCTCACCCGTTTCAAACTTTACTGTGCTCTCCAATTACCACCCTTGCAACAATTTTTTCATTTTTACAGGTCAAGCGCAACAGGGAACACTAGCGAACCACAAATCTCAGTTTTGCTCTTTTGTCTCATTGTCTTTCCCACTCCATTTCTGTCTCTGTGCTTTGCAACCTGCATCATCAGCAAAATTAATCATTTATGCAGCTTGAAACAGTCATGCCTCCCAAGAATAAAGGCCAAGAACCCTTCAATCCCATGGTTCACCCTCCGATTGACTTGGATCATGTTAGCCTTGTAGACAAGGACTTTAACATCCACGAGACCCTCTGGGAGTTTGATTTATTCGATGTTTATTGCTGGTTAGAGGATAAGTTAATAGACAGTGTTGATGACATTGGTCCGTGGGACACAAATCTACCCTACATCATTTTACCTAAAACCCATAGTGCCCCATAATTCATCAGAAGATACTGTGCCTGCTATATCCCTAACCAGAGAGCTGTAATTGCCCCTACTGGTGAAGTCTTGTTCACAATTAATGCCCAATACATCATCCAAATGATGCAGGGACCCTCAACAGAAAATACAACACCATTTTCCCGAGAAGTCCTCATAGACCTATACCAAAAGATAGATTTTTCCAAGAGAGCCAAAACCCATGAGTTATTATTGACTGAAAATACTCCTTTACCCAAGCAAAACCCTCCATATCCCTCATCCTTATTCCTTGAAATAAAAAAACAAATAGCTACAGCCCTGTCATATCTCCTCGGGTATTACTCTGACCAATGGATTGATGAGGCAATTATAGGCTTTTTGACTATATTGTCCACAAATTCCAAGCCCTCTATCATGTTTGATTTTAGCCAATTCTTAGTTGACAACATCCATGACCAGTTTGTAAAATTCCATATAGAGGGAGTGTTTAAATATACTTCTGTTATTGTTTACATGTTCTTATATTTTTAGTCAGAAAGGTTTCAATTTTCCATGAAGAAGATGGATGAAGATGGACACCCACAGTTTGTCATTTTTTGGACCACCCTATTGACGAAAGAGAAAGAAGAATACAACTACAAGTAGCTCATTGAGATGTTTTTACATCCAGCCGTGAGTGTTCTAAATGGAACAGTTGAGCCCAGAATAAGTGAATATATTAAAAGAATTATGTAGCTTTAAGATCTGGCCAAAATAAGAGACTGGTATTTATACCAGAATTATATAGAGCTGAGAGTGTATGGATGTGAATTGCCTCCCTAGAAGTTACCAAAATTCCTCCCAATGAGGATTTTTTCCCTAGAGTATATCAGACAAATGCTAAATGTTGATGAGGTGCATTTTGTTTCAGCAAACAAAAAATCACAATTCAGGATCAAGTCTGAAATTGGACCATTCATATGCAACAAAAGGGTAGCAAGAGAGGAAGCTAATAAAAGGCTAAAAAAACTGAAATTTGCTCCCAACTTTACATGGTCTTATGATCCATTTCGGGTCATTTCTAAAATGTGGGTGGAAAACAAGTCTACACCCTACATTCACACTCAAAGGCTAGAAATAGAACAATTTAGGAATCAAATAGAATGGGTAGAGAATGCTTTGCAGGAGGCAACGGAGTAGGAAATATCTACTTCAGGATTACAAACCCCTGTACCACAACACAAACAGAGAAAAGAGGATTAATGTCGGGGGGAGGAGTTCGAAATAAATAGTTTTCAGACATGGACCCACCACGATGTGGCAAGCCCTGGCGAGTTCACACCCCCCCCTCACCAAAGCCGCTTACCACACGTTACCCCCTCCGAAAGCGATATTCTCTGCCAAGACAAAACCACTCTCCCGACCGTTATCCCTCCGCCTATCCTGTTAAGCCACCTCATCCATCCGTTGCCCATCCAATCAACTCCGCTCCCACCCAAATCAATCCATTGCATAATTAAATGTGTTTAACCGTTAACCAACAGACACATGCCATGAACAACGATAAATTAGGAAAAACCATAAAAGGCCTTCTTCTCACCCGTTTCAAACTTTACTATGCTCTCAATTACCACCCCAACAAGTTTTTCATTTTTACAGGTCAAGCACAGCAGGGAACACTAGCGAATCACAAATCTTAGTTTTTCTCTTTTGTCTCATTGTCTCCCCCACTCCATTTCTGCCTCTGCGCTCTGCAAACTTGCATCATCATCAAAATTAATCATTTATGCAACTTGAACCAGTCATGCCTCCCAAGAAGAAAGGCCAAGAACCCTTCAATCCTATGGTTCACCCTCCGATTGACCTGGATCATGTTAGCCTTGCAGACAAGGACTTTAACATCCACGAGACCCTTTGGGAGTTTGATTTATTCGATGTTTATTGCTGGTTAGAGGATAAGTTAATAGATGGTGTTGATGACATTGGTCTGTGGGACACAAATCTACCCTACAACATTTTCCCTAAAACCCATAGTGCCCCAGAATTCATTAGAAGATGCTGTGCCTACTATATCCCTAACTAGAGAGCTGTAATTGCCCTTACTGGTGAAGTCTTGTTCATAATTAATGCCCAATACATCATCCAAATGATGCAGGGACCCTCAGCAGAAAATACAACACCATTTTCCCGAGAAGCCCTCATAGATCTATACCAAAAGATAGATTTCGCCAAGAGAGCCAAAACCCATGAGTTATTCTTGACTGAAAATAATCCTTTACCCAAGAAAAACCCCCCATATCCCTCATCCTTATTCCCTGAAAGAGCAAAACAAATAGCTACAGTCCTATCATATCTCCTCGGGTATTACTCTGACCAATGGGTTGATGAGGCAATTATAGGCTTTTTGACTATATTGTCCACAGATTCCAAGCCCTCTATCACGTTTGATTTTAGCCAATTCTTAGTTGACAACATCCATGACGAGTTTGTAAAATTTCATATAGAGGGAGTGTTTAAATATACTTCTGTTATTGTTTACATGTTCTTATATTTTCAGTCAGAAAGGTTTCAATTTTCCTTGAAGAAGATGGATGAAGATGGACACCCATAGTCTGTCATTTTTTGGACCACCCTATTGATGAAAGAGAAAGAAGAATACAACTACAAGCAGTTCATTGAGATGTTTTTACATCCAACCATGAGTATTCTAAATGGAACAGTTGAGCCCAGAATAAGTGAAGATATTAAAAGAATTATGTAGCTTTCAGATCTGGCCAAAACAAGAGACTGGTATTTATACCAGAATTATACAGAGCTGAGAGTGTATGGATGTGAATTGCCTCCCTATAGGTTACCAAAATTCCTCCCAAAGAGGATTTTTTCCCTGGAGTATATCAGACAAATGCTAAATGCTGATGAGGTGCATTTTGTTTCAGCAAACAAGAAATCACAATTCAAGATCAAGTCTGAAATTGGACCATTCATATGCAACAAAAGGGCAACAAGAGAGGAAGCTGATAAAAGGCTAAAAGAAATGAATTTTGCTCCCAACTTTACATGGTCTTATGATCCATTTGGGGCCATTTCTAAAATGTGGGTGGAAAACAAGTCTACACCCTACATTCACACTGAAAGGCTAGAAATAGAACAATTTAGGAATCAGATAGAATGGGCAGAGAATACTTTGTAGGAGGCAGTGGAGCAGGCAATATCTAATTTAGGATTACAAACCCCTGTACCACAACACAAACAGAGAAAAGAGGATAAGCAAGAAGAAACAGGGAAGAGGCAAAGGGAAGATCAATCACCTTCAATGACTGATACTTCCAGTAAATAATTCGAGATGAAATATAGGACAAGAGCCAGGATAGACATGGACATTGATCAAGGCAAAGAGACAGAGCAGGAAACCATCATCAACATCATAGATACTCCAGGATCTTCTCCAGTGGGAGGTCAACCCATATCCTCCCCTACTACCTCAACTACTATGCTAAATGAGTAACAAGCCCTCCAGACATCCACATCTAGTGCTGCTATAGGAGAAAGGGAGAAGACAATGTTTGATACCTTTCGGGAAATCAAAATGAGGAATGGAATTTTGAAGAATAACACCTACACCAAGTTCTGGAAGCAAACCTCTAGCTCACAGAGCAGATTATTATCAGCCTTTGATTCAAAGAAGGGGAAAATGCACATGGCATTCCTGGAAGCTCAAATTTCAAAACCCAAGATGGCAGCAGACTACAAGCAGAGCTCATTCGAATTTAGCATCAAGGACGTTCATCCTATCAACCAGATGGAAATGCACAAACGTAAAGGTGAAATGATCTCTTCCACCTTAACCAACACAACAATGAATTTGTCTAAGTTGTAGGTCTCCTTAGAAAATGTACGGTCACAACTCAAAATGGAAAAGATCTCTTCTATGTCCAAGGATACAAGGATAAAATCATTGGAAGATTTGGTTGTAAATATAGGATATGACCCTTCAAATTTACAGGCTGTGGAAGATATAATCAAGGATAAAAATGCAGATATATTAGCATTAAAGAAACAGTTGAAGATGTCAGCCACATAAGACCCACTTATAAAAGAAATTGAGGAGACAGAGTCCCAAAAATCTGAGATTATGAAACTCATAATGGAGTAGACTTCCCAACTAAAAATGATGGAGATTGAGATGGAGAAAATGGTCAAAGAAAAAGAGTAGGCTGAAAAAACATCAATTGTTCCTTTAGAGGCTGTACCCCTTACAACCATTCCTGCATCAAAAACTTCAACAACTAGCATAGGAGATGACGCAGATCAACTAGAAAAATCAGTGGATAACATGTCATTACAAACATAGGATATCAAAAGACTACACGCTCAAAACAAGATTTTGCAAGATCAGATGGTAAAGACTGAGATGACTCATGCAACATAAACCCAGAGAAGTTAGAAGGAGATAGAGAGTTTACATAAATCTCTAAAGGAATCTTCCACTGGAAACACCTTGGGTCAAATTAAAGAAATCATATGGACCAACATCACTGAAGCCATGAATGAAATTTGGCCATATATCTAGATTATTTTTGAGAAAAAGGATCTGATTGAGAAAGTCAATAAGGGCATTTCAGATATAAAAAAGGGGTATGCCTTGTCTGTTTGTTATCAATGAAAAACTGATAGCCAGAGATGATTATGTGAAGAAGCTCAAGGAAATTGCAAAGGACACAACAAAATTTTCAAACATTAAAGGTGCTATGGCAGGGAGAGCTTTTCTAGAAGCTGTGAGTAACGATATTTTCATCCAGCACAAAATAAAGCATATCTTCGTGGTCAACCCACATTTTCTAGATACACAGAGGTAGATGAGATCTATGGGAGGGTCTCGAAGATAATTATTCCAGATGAGGATCAGTGGGAAAAACCATGCGAGTTAAAGGAGGAGTAAAGAGTAGCTACATCGCAGCAAACAATTAGATCGTGCAACAAATGTTTCCCAAAAAAAAGTGCCAGATGTCCAGATATCTTCAAACGATTCCACCTTTTTGGTCACGTGGGTCAAAAACATTTATTTTTGTAATTAATAACATATTGCCAGTTTTGATACAACATTATTTGCAGAATTAGTTTAAATACTTCATGCATTCGAAGTATCAAGGGTTGGGCTCTGATCATTGTAATATTTTTCTATTGAGCATTGCACTTTAGAGCTGCTGATACATTAATAAAGAAGACCATTCACAAGATACTTTTGCTATATGTTACTGGTGATGTTTTTCCTTTTGTGACAGTTGTTTCCATTGTTTATCCTTACTGTGTATTACTTTAATCTAATTGTAAAACAAAAAGTGAAGAGTAAGATTTGTTATCTGAACACCTTATTTTTGGCTGTGTTTACAATATAGATGTTTTCTTCTGAAGTCTGATTGAGAAATTATTGAATGCTTTTCAATCACTACTAAATTCACCATTTCTTCATTTCATAATTCATTTAGAATTAAGGATCTAGTAACTGTAACTAGCTTGCCCTGTGGTTACTCTTTGAAAATTTGATGCAACATCTATCCTTTTCCTGACTTCATTTCCCAATGGAAAGTAATTAATTCAAAAATATCACCTATCCATCCAACCAACCAACCAACCAAACAAACAAACATTTCAACACTATCATAACTAGCTTAATATCAATTAAGAAAAAAAGCTAAATTATATAGAGAGAGCCCTCTCTGAAGCTGGCAGGGCTAGATCCCAACTTTAAAAGAGGTTTGATGTTGTCCTATATAATTAGTGGCGACCATACTGGGGAAACAAATTTAAAAAATTGTCATTGCTTTCGAATTCTGAAACCCTGGTTTATAAAACTGTGCATGATAGAAATATTTCAAAAATATTGGTTTTCTTTCATTTTTGTAAATAATCAGTGTGTGTGCCTTAGGTTTTAGTTATGGCTCCCAAAAGAGCTTACACTAGATCTCTTCGTGACCCAAATCATGCAACTATAGTGGATAATCCTGAAAGAATTATAAGAAAAACCAGAAAACTAAAGAATCAAGGGAGAAATAGCCCTCTTTCTAGAAAAAATTCTCTTCCTGAGTTTGATACTATACAATACATTGAATTTGACTTAAAATTCGAACAATGTTTATTCAGTACTAAATCTGAGAGTTGTGTAGTGAAGACAATACTTGATCCATCAATTTTGCAACAAAGTCTAGTTAGAGAAGTTTCTTCACAGACTAAATCTGAGCTTCAGCTTCTACAGGATTTTGATGACCTTCAAGATTTGGTAACAAGCTTTACTTCAATAGTCGAAGACGCTTATCTTCAACAATCAGTTGAATTATCTGCTTTAAGCATAGCAACTTCCTCTATAGCTTCTCAGTCTCCACACCCTAATTCATCTAGTCCTATTACTTTGGTGATTTCCATCACTTCTCCTTTCTTTCCTTATAAAATTACACAAACCCCATCACATTTACCTCTTTCCATTATCCACCCTACTTCACCTACTGCTCAGCTTCCCCCACTTATCGCTAATTCCCCTCTATTCCCTCCTCCACCAATCATGGCAGCTAGGTATGCTCCATTGGTGCTACCTTCACCTCAGGCAAACATGCCACAAGATTATCAATTAAAAATTCCCCAATTTTATGGGACTGGTCTTTTAACAGCCCAACAACATATCGACAAGATGAACGACTATTTTGGCCTTCAGGAAGTAGATGATGAGAGTGTTAAGTTAAGAATTTTTTCTCAAAGTTTAAGTGGAGAAGTAAGGAAATGGTTTAAAGGTTTGACTGCAAACATTATTAATGATCTTCCTTCATTCCATCAGACATTCCTTAATAGGTGGGAAGTTAAGAAAAACCCTCTTCAAATTTTATTTGAATATGAAAGCATTAGGAGGGCTTGAGGAGAAAGTGTTCAGGATTACTGCACTAGATTCAATATTTTATATAATGCAATTCCTGCTCACATAAAACCACCACAAGGTTTAGCCTTAGTCAAATTCCCAGATGGTTTTGAGCTAGAAATGTCTTACCAACTCAGAAATTCAGCAATATTAGAAGAAATGTAGAGGGATGCAGTGAGTGTAGAAGCCAATCTGTTAGCAAAGGGAGCAAGGATGAGAACTGAGAGAAGAGATACCATAAGAGATGAACCTACAACTTCCTCATCTGATGCCAAAATATATGCCTTGACAAGAACTGTAGAAATAATGATGGAGAGGATTAGTCTAAACGAGAGGACTTCTAGAGAAAACCAACTTGTACCTCAAAATTGAAATCAAAATCCCAGTAGAAATACTCCTCAGATAAGACAAAGAGAACAGAGAGGCCCTGATCAGCAGATTAGGCCTCCATTTCAGGAGAATTATTTTGATAAAGATGGGGAAATAGATGAAGAGGTAGAAGAAAACCGAATAAATTTAATGGGTGTAAATGAAGATGATATTGTTTTTCTCACTCAAGAGGAACATGAATCATTCTTATTGACCCAAACTGAACTTGAAGCTGAAGATTCTAATGAGTACAAACAAGGATTTGAAAATGCCATCATGGAAGTCCATAGGTAGTACAATCTTAGGAGCAAGAAAAATTTAGACACCTCCAGTAAAAAGAACACTGAAAACTTTGCCAAAAAGGTCTTTGAATCCGATCCTAAGAAAAATACAGAAAGTCCTAAGAAAGGTGTAGAAAATTCAGGAAACAAGACCACAAAAAGCCTTGCTAAAAGAACAATTGATATTTCTTCCAAAACTACACAAGCTGATGTCCCTACCACTAGTCGACAAACAAAAATTTCCACAAAGGTAGCTGTTGAAAATTCTAATTTTTAAAATATGCTTAAGAGACAAACACCATTCAGTATTGAAAATGAACTTGCCAAATTGAAAATTTCTATTCCTTTAACTGAATTAATAAACAAAAATGTGTACAAGACTTAGGTTATGAAAGCATTAAACATAGGGGAAAACAAAGATAATGTTAATCTGAATGATGATCAACCTAACTTTTGTTTGGACTAGAAGTTGATGGTAAACCACTAGAAGGAGGTGTCCCTCCATTTTATGTTAGTCTCAATGTTGATGACAAGATTCTCCACAATGAAATGCTGGATTCAGGTGCATCTCATAATTTAATGCCAAAATATGTTATGGATAAACTTGGCATTGAAATTACTAGGCCTTACAAAGACTTATATTCATTTGATTCTAGCAAAGTTAGATGTTTAGGTCTTATTAAAGATCTCTGTGTCACTTTAGCTCAAATCCCAGCTAAGAGTCTAGTAATGGACATAGTAGTAGCAGACATTCCTCCTAAGTATGGCATGCCGTTGTCACACTCATGAGGAGCAAAGTTACAAGGAACCCTTCAAATGGACATGTCTTATGCCACAATACCAATATTTGGTCAAAAGAGAAGATTGTATAAGAAAACCTTGATGAAGTATATGGTGAGTAGCCAAGTGAAACACCATAACTACCCCCTTTACTTTGTTCATTCTGACATTGACTCTTTCATTATTTATAATGATGGAGACATTGATACATAAGTTACCAAGGAAGAAAACAACTCTGTTGAAAAACATGAAAACCTAATGCAAATGGTACCACAAAACACTGAAACTGAGCCTTTTTGGAACATGATTTTTGATGGTTCATGTGGAAAAGCAGGCTCAGGGGCTGGTGTTTGGGTGAGTAATACAAAGAATAATCATGTAGAAGGTCATTCCTACAAACTTAATTTTCAGTGCACTAATAACATAGCAGAATATGAGGCACTTATTTTACAGTTACAATTGTTGAAAAGGTTGGGAGCTAAAAGAATTTATGTTCATGGAGATTCTGAATTAATCATAGAACAGATCAAAGGAGAATATGATGCAAAACATCCTAGATTGAGAGCATACATAAATGTAGTGCTTGACTTTATAAGAACTTTTGAAGAATATGATCTTGTAGTCATTCCGCGAAATCAGAATATCCTAGCTAATAGTTTGGCTTTTTCAGCAAGCACTTGTAAGTTGCCTCATCCCAACAGACAATACATAGTGGAAGTTAAACACTGTCCAACTGTAGCTGATAACATGAGATATTGGCAGGTTTCTGGGAATGACAAACATATTGAGAGTTTCTTACAATCAAAGGATGAGTTTGAAGACAGTAGTATAGATTTGGATTGTGAATTAGAAAGTTAAACTGATGTACAAGTTAGTATAGATAAATAGTTTGATGTCTCTGAGGTAAATATTTCAACAAATAAAAGTGTACATAAACCAAAATTGCATGAAAAAGACTCAGAAAAAGAGGAATTTGAGATATTTCATCTTAAGGATAATGTCCTACCTAGAGGTCTTGTCCCATTAGAAGAAATTTTTGATTTCAACGATGTAGCGAAAAAGCCAAAAGTGGAACCCATAGGAGCAAACATAGAAGAGTGTAACATAGGTAGTGAACAAAATCCAAAAATGATAAAACTACAAAATCAATGCCTATTGTTACGAAACAAATGTACACAACCTTGTTCAAAGAATTCATATATGTTTTTGCATGGAGTTATGAAGACCTGAAAGCCTATGACACTAGTATCGTACAATATAAAATACCAATCAAAGAAGATCAAAAACCATTTAAACAAAAACCGCGTAGCATAAATCCTGTCCTAATGCATTTGGTTTAAAAATAAGTAAAGAAAATGTATGATTCTAAAATCATAGTTCCTATTAGATATTCTAAATGGGTGTCTAACATTGTGCCTACAAGAAAGAAAACTGGAGAAATCAGATTATGCATTGATTTCAGAAATATAAACAAGGTCTCATTAAAAGATAACTACCCATTACCAAAAATGGATCACATATTACAAAGGGTAGTAGGATCTAGTAGGATTTATTTATTAGATGGTTTCTCAGGTTATAAACAAGTCTTAGTGTATCCTGATGATCAGGATAAAACTGCCTTCACTACTCTATGGAGAACTTTCATGTATGTGAAAATGTCCTTTGGGTTGATGAATGCTAGAGCTACTTTCCAGAGAGCAATGGACATTGCTTTTTCTAATGAAATTGAACATTTTATTGTGATTTATCTTGATGACATTACTGTCTATTCGAAAAATGATGAGGAACACTTGGAATGTCTAATAAGAGTCTTTGAAAAATGCAGAAGGTTTGACATCTCATTAAATCCTAAGAAAACACTTCTTTTTTGTCTTGAAGAAGGAAAGCTTATTGGTCATATTATTTCTAAGGATGGTATTAGGATTGAAGGTATATGTAAAATCAGTCACCCAAGAAACCTCAAAGAACTTCAGTCTTTTATTGGTAAAATCAATTTCCTAAGAAGATTCATTCAGAACCTTGCAGAACTTCTTAGAAACATAACCAACATGCTTAAAAAAGATTCAGAAATCAAATGGAATATTGAAGCTAAACAATATTTTGATCTAGTCAAACATGCATTAACAATAGCTCCAATGCTAATTAGCCCAGAATTTACCAAAAATTTCATTATCTTTTCCTTTGCCTTTGAACATACTATTACAACTGTCCTATTGCACAAAAATAATGAAGGATTTGAACAACCTATTGCATTATTTAGCAAAGCTTTAAGGGATGCCTCTTTGAAATACAACATTATGGAAAAACAAGCCTTTGCATTGGTTAAAGAAATAAAATATTTTAAAGTATATATTTTACACTCCCATGTTATTTCTTATGTACCTAATTCAGTGGTCAAAGACATTCTGACGCAGAATGGACCTGATGGAAAGCGAGGCAAATGGATTGCCATCATTCTAGAATACAACTTGGAAATCAAGCCCACCAAATTTATCAAAGGACAAGGATTGGCCAAACTGATGGCTGAGTCCAATTTTCAGGCATTGGATATCAACATGGTTTATTCATTGGATGACCAAGAGGAACAGGTGACTCCATGAATTGATGAAGCATTCCTAAACTCCCCCTGGTATGCAGACCTCTTATATGTTTTATTCAACTTAAATGCTCCTGTTGGTCTAACAAAAACAAAAGCAAGGTTTCTGAAGTTGAAAGCAGTTAAATTTTGCATTCTATAAAATGTCTTATACTGGAAAGATGTTGGGGGTATTTTACTCAAATTTTTGTTAAAGGATGATGCATAAAAAGTTATGCAGGCGTTCCATGTAGGTGACTGGGTGGACATCTTTATTGGAAAACAATTGCAAATAAAATCCTTAGGGCTGGTTTTTATTGGTCAAATCTATTCCTTGACATACATAGGATGGTAACTGCCTATCATAAATGCCAAATATTTGAAGGAAAGACAAAATTGTCACCCTTGCCATTAAAGCCTATTTCTATTGAAAGCCCTTTCCAACAACGGGGATTAGATTTCATTGGTGAAATTCACCCTCCCTCCTCTGCCTAACACAAGTGGATTCTTATTTCCATTGACTATTTTACAAAATGGATAGAGGCCACCCCTTCCAGAATTGCAACAGATTCTGTCATTATTAAATTCCTTGAAACTAATATCCTTTCCAGATTTGGCTATCCTAGAGAACTCATCACTGATAATGCTACAACCATTAAGTCCAAGAAAATAGTTGATTTTTGTCATAAATAACACATTAATTTGAGACATTCAACAACTTATTACCCTCATGGTAATGGGTTAACTGAATCCTCAAATAAAAGTTTGGTAAAAATTATCAAAAATCTATTAGAAGACAACAAGAAATCTTGGCATAATAAGTTTGTCAATGCACTTTGGGCTGACAGACTTACTACCAAAAAATCAATTGGAATGTCACCATACCAATTGGTCTATGGAATGGATGCAATTTTTCCATCCTCTTTAGGAGTTCCAGTCATGAAGATCATTCAAGAAAAACATGTTGAACCAAATGATGTACAAAGAAGGATCAATCAAACTATTCAATTACAACGCCAATCTAGAGAAGAGGTCTATAACAGGATCCAAGTTGTTCAGGAAAATATTAAGAAGATCTTTGACAGAAGAACAAAAGCTGATGATTTCAATCTAGGAGACAAAGTGTTGAAATGGGATTCTAGAAGATAAGACAAAGGTAAACATGTAAATTTGACAATATTTGGCAAGGACCATACATTATTTATGATGTCAGCGGAAATAATGCATATTTCCTTAAAGAGCTATATGGAACAGAGATACCTAGAGGTCCTGTCAATGGTAGGATGCTGAAGCATTACTTCTCTTAAGCATACATTTTTTTCCTTCATCATTGTAAATATCATAGTTTTTACAGTTTGTGATTGGGTAACTTATTAGCAAAGGTTGAAGCTTGCAGAGAACACCCTAAGCCTGGTTTGATGAGCTATCATAAAAAAGAAAAAGAAATCAGATGAAGAATTTGCAGAAATGGACTACTCAAGGCTACTGATCTTATGTTCTTGACACTTCACTTGGAGAAGTGCCATCCCAAGCTGGAGCCACTGTTAGGGTACTATAAATTATAGGATCTCAAGGTGATTGAATATTTTATAGTTGCAATTTCATATTGTACATGAATTTCAATAGTCAAATGATTTCCAAAAAATATGAAAAAGAAAAGAGGGTATGTTGGAAAAAGAAAAAAGTTGAAAAGAGTGAAAGAAAAGAAAAGAAAAACCCCACAAAAGAATAATACTGAAAGTGCTGCAAGTCAAAATGCCACTACTGATAATTTAGTTTGTTCAATTCATACAGTTTAAGCATGATTGAACAAGTTTGAATTTCTGTTAAATAGGATAGTGAATAAAGACTTACCAAACATTTTATTCTTGGTAAGTTAGTAGCTAGGTGGAAATGAAATTGGTTCAACAATGTAATCTGAATCAATAGGTGAAATAAGGGATAGAGTAGGATAGGTTCTCATAAAAAAAATGATGATATGGGTCTGCTAGTCTAAATGCACCCTGCAAAAGAGAAGATGAAAATGTTAGATTAGAAGAAAAGGTAGGTAGAAAAAGGAAGGTGATTTACGAAAATGCATGAAAATTTTATCCTAAGTTGTAGTGCGAAGATATTTTATACAATGGAGAAGGAAAATGGATGAATGTTTTAATCCACAGTTCAAAGGTTTGATTTATAAAAGGGTATTTGTTACATTTCACTCTTATCCCTATGTTTTACCCTTACATATCACTCTGCTCACATTTCATTTATTTCCTGACCCCACTATCCATTCCCGTCACATCGTATTTAAACCTCTGCCACCTTTCCCGTCATCTCAATCTACACCTTTTGATCCAACGACCGTAATCACTCTTCGACTCCCCCTCACCATCCGCACTTTAATGTCAGGGGGGGGGTCCGAAATAAATGGTTTTCAAACATGGACCCATCGTGACGTGGCAAGCCCTTGCGAGTTCGCACTCCCCCTCACCAACTCTGCTTACCATGCACTACACCCTCCAAAAGCGATATTCTCTGCCAAGAAAAAACCACTCACCCGATCGTTATCCCTCCGCCTATCCCGTTAAGCCACCTCATCCACTCGTTTCCCATCCAATCAACTAAGCTCTCACCCAAATCAATCCGTTGCATAATTAAATGTGTTTAACCATTAACCAACGGACCCACGCCATGAAAGACGAGAAATTAGGAAAAACCATAAAAGCCTTCCTCCCGCCTATTTCAAACTTTACTGTGCTCTCTAATTACCACCCCTGCAACAAGTTTTTCATTTTTACAGGTCAAGCGCAGCAGGGAACACTAGTGAACTGCAAAGCTCAGTTCTTTTCTTCTGTCTCATTGTCTTTCCCGCTCCATTTCTACCTCTACGCTCTGCAAACCTGCATCATCAGCAAAATTGATAATTTATGCAACCTGAACCAGTCATGCCTCCCAAGAAGAAAAGACAAGAACCCTTCAATCCTATGGTTCACCCTCCGATTAACTTGGATTATGTTAGCCTTGCAGACAAGGACTTTAAAATCCTTAAGACCCTTTGTGAGTTTGAATTATTCGATGTTTATCGCTAGTTAGAGGATAAGTTAATAGATGGTGTTGATGACATTGGTATGTGGGACACAAATCTACCCTACTAAATTTTCCCTAAAACCCATAGTGCCCTAGAATTCATCAGAAGATGTTGTGCCTGCTATATCCCTAACCAGAGAGCTGTAATTACCCCTACTAGTGAAGACTTGTTCACAATTAATGCCCAATCCATCATCCAAATGATGCAGGGATCCTCAACAGAAAACACAACACCATTTTCTCGAGAAGCCCTCATAGACCTATACCAAAAGATTGATTTTTCCAAGAGAGCCAAGACCCTTGAGTTATTCTTGATTGAAAATACTCCTTTAACCAAGGAAAACCCCCCATATCCCTCATCCTTATTTCCTGAAAGAACAAAACAAATAGCTACAGTCCTATCATATCTCCTCGGGTATTACTCTGACCAATGGGTTGATGAGGCAATTATAGGCATTTTGACTATATTGTCCACATTTTCCAAGCCCTCTATCATGTTTGATTTTAGCCAATTCTTGGCTGACAACATCCATGACCAGTTTGTAAACTTCCATATAGAGGGAGTGTTTAAATATACTTCTATTATTGTTTACATGTTATTATATTTTCAGTTAGAAAGGTTTCAATTTGCAACGAAGAAGATGGATGAAGATGTATATCCACAATCTGTCATTTTTTGGACCACCCTATTGATGAAAGAGCAAGAAGAATACAACTACAAGCAGTTCATTGAGCTATTTTTATATCTAGCCATGAGTATTCTAAATGGAACAGTTGAGCCCAGAATAAGTGAAGATATCAAAAGAATTATGTCGCTTTCAGATTAGGCCAAAACAGGAGATTGGTATTTATACCATAATTATATAGAGCTGAGAGTGTATGGATGTGAATTTCCTTCCTACAAGTTACCAAAATTCCTCCCAATGAGGATTTTTGCCCTCGAGTATATCAGAGAAATGCTAAATGCTGATGAGGTGCATTTTGTTTTAGCAAAGAAGAAATCACAATTCAGGATCAAGAAAGAAATTGAACCATTCATATGCAATAACAGGGCAGCAGGAGAGGAAGCTGATAAAAGGCTAAAAGAAATGAGTTTTGCTCCCAACTTTACATGGTATTATGATCCATTTGGGGTCATTTTTAAAATGAGGGTGGAAAACAAGTCTACACCCTACATTCACACTCAAAGGCCAGAAATAGAACAATTTAGGAATAAGATAGAATGGCTAGAGAATACTTGCAGGAGGCAGAGGAGTAGGCAATATCTACTTCAAGATTACAAACTTGTAAATTTATGTAGATTTTCTATGCTTTATGCAACTTTACTTTTAACACAACAATCACATAAACAGTTAAGTAAAATGCTGATAGAACATACCAGTGGATCTATAGAAGACAAACCAAAAACAGAAGAATGTGTTGGTGCGTTACGGCGGTTAGCAGGATGCTTCAACCAACAAAGTCTTCTTGGTCGGCCAACCCAGAATGTGTCACAACAGTCCTCAAATCAGTCACCCAGTCAACTCAAAGTCAACCCCAGAAAAGTCAACGTAGTCCAGAAAAGTCAACCCAGGGCAGCAGCAATAAAGTCAACGCATCTCCAACTTCGATCAACCTTTTGACCTTAATTTTTGTGCCAAAGTGTACGGCCTTCCAAGATCGAACTCTCCACCAAAAATCAGCCAATTCGGACCATGCATTGGCCAAATTCAACGCTGGTCAAACTTGCCCAGAAACCCTAACTTTAGAAATTTCGTCCTTTTTCTAGCTTCAACAACTTCGTCCTTTTTTCCACGTGAGAACTGCTTCTCAGATGCTCCTATCCAATCAGAGGAGGAGATGTGTGTGATGAGTGAGTGAAATTCTCTCCAACGTTGACTGTATATATATCCATCATTGAGGTGTGTGACACATCTGCTGGGGGTGTAAAATTTTAAGGCCAACCTGCACATATTTGAAATTATTAAAGATAAATTCAAAATAAATGTTCTGCTCATCAGATTAAGACCAATTTTATATCGATCTTACACCTCTCCGAAAGAGGAACCCAATAAAAATATTGATATCTTCATATGAGCATCACAACATGGAGTTTGGACCTAGCTGTCCAATTTTAACACTCCCTCTCAACTAGGGAGAACTCCATCCACCTGTGCAAACAAACATCGTGTATCATCCCGCCGTAACTTGCTTTGCTAGCCTCTTTATTTCAGAAAAAAAGTGGAGGTGGGTCACACGAACCTTCATCCCCCTAGGCTGACGGATTCGGCCCGGAGGTACGAAGCCTCTATCGGACTCAAAGAGTCTCCGTGCTTCGAAGTTCGGTTTACACACATATAAAGTCGGTTGGAGGTCAAAAACCTCACTATACTTGATCCCGGATATCAAGTGGTTGGACACGTCACTGCATCCTAGACCGGCGGTAAGGCAATCTCCGATAAAATCATAGGTCTTTTCTACTAATTACACGCTTTTCCCACCTCATTGGCCAAATGAGAGGTACTTCCCATGAGCCCTGAACTCAATGGGTAGGATGCATACGGGGCATAGAAAAAATGAGAGGTGAACCAACTCAATAATCACAACAGTGGGGCAGAAGCACCACAAGGTTCAACAAGCCTAGCCCCGTGAGTGCTTATAGCTCCGAGAAGCTATCCCCAAAGCCCCCCAGAGCTCCCAGAGCTCATCGTCCAACGGGACCCACATCATAGGGTCGTTCCACGATACCAAGATTCTCACGGAAGGTTAGGAACTTGACCTTCCCCAGGGGCTTAGTGAGAATATCCGCGACCTGCTCATCAGTTCCTATATGATCGAGCCTTACGGCGCCTCGCTGTACCATATCCCGGATAAAGTGGTACCTGGTATCAATATGCTTGGATCGGTCGTGGAACACAGGATTCTCAGTCATACGAATCCCACTCTGATTATCACAGAGTATCACAGTGGTATCTAGCACATGTCCAAACAACTCACTAAAGAGCTTCCGCAACCAAACTGCTTCACAACAGGCCATACTAGCAGCAATGTATTCGGCCTCTGCGGTGCTCAAAGCCACCGACTTCTGCTTCCTGCTCATCCATGAGATCGAAGCAGAACCAAGATTGAAGCAGCATCCCGATGTGCTTTTACGATCCACCACACTGCCAGCCCAATCGGCATCAGTATATCCAAAGAGTGTCACGCTCCCGGCAGTGTATCTCAGCCCATGGTTTATCGTGCCCTGAAGGTATCTCAGAAGAATCCTAGCACCAACCCAGTGAAAGTGATGAGAGGGCTCCAACCATCTGTTTACTCAAAGTGTTCTTGTGCAAAAACATATGTACGGATGGGTGTTCAACAAGAACATCGGAGCTACGAGTTGACGATACTCGATGAGATTTGACAACTCGACCCCGGCCAGTGCGCACCGCCACTCCAACTTCTTGAGAAGTTGAGTTCCGGTAGTGTTTGACACGACCATCGATTACCATATGGAAATCTTTCAGAAGCTTCTGGTGAAATGTATTTTCATTGAAAAGGAAAATCTGCGCCCGAGGTCTGCTAGACCTCCGGACTTGGAAATGGTACACATCGGATCCCTGGGTCCGGCTTCATCTTAAACTTGTGACAAACTCCCAGAATCAAGCCACCGAAAGTGGTAAGGCGGTTGAAACCAATTCTCTTTATTTTAGATTATTTCATTCTATCCTATTTGATTCTATCTAAGGTGGGGAAGGCCAACTCCGTTCATCATCTAGGCTCGATAGGGAAGAGACACCATAGGCCCTCTAGGGTAATTCATAACGTCACTTCTCTCTCCTCAGATACTCCCCCCCCCCTGACTGCTCCACCTATCGGCCTCTCTTTCCCTGATCTCGCCTAATCATCCACATTTGGCTACGTTCGGTAGGGTGAGGTAACGAACTCTCGACTATAAGGAGAGGGAATTCTCTTCATTCTTGTAGGATATTTCTCACCAGGTTGGTTCATTTTATCTGACTGATGGCTTGTCTGGCTTGGATTGATCGTTGTTAGGGCAGGATTGCAAGTGTACGGTTAATTTTAGGCCTTTTCGCATGATGATAATTTCGATCAAATTGACGGATCAAATTCTTTTCTTTATGCATAATCTGAACACGAGGGATCAGTTTAGCGGTTTCAACCTACCTGCATTGATTCTGATCGTCCCACTCTCCTCTTGAAGGGAATGGGCGATGGCCCATAATCCCGGGGATGAACAACAGACTGGACAGACAGAAATGATCCTGATCTAAGGCTCAGCCTCCTGGTGAACGGGATGAGGGAAACTACTTTCGGTGGCTTCATCTCGAACTCAGCAGCAAGCTCCCTCTTGCACTGATGAATGAGAGGGTCAACACCTGTTAGGAAGAGGTCATCCACATACAACACCAAGATGAGAGGTTTTCCCTTGACAAATTTGAAGTAAAGGTTTAGATCAGCATTACTTCGAGTGAAGCCAAGCTTCATCAAGTAGCTATCTATCCCTTCATACCAAGCTCTGGGTGCTTGCTTCAGCCCATAGAGGGCCTTCTTCAACTTGCAGACATGGGTGTCCCGATCCTGGAATTTGAACCCCAGAGGTTGCTCCACATATACCTCTTCCTTTATTGCACCATGCAGAAATGCGGTCTTCACATCCATTTGATGAAGACTCTATCCTTGCGTAGCGGCAAGGGCTATAATAGATCGAATGGTGGTATATCGGGCCACAGGTGCAAATATGTCATCATAATCTATGCCTTTCTTTTGAGAGAAGCCATGGGCAACGAACCTTGCCTTGAATTTTTTAGCACTTCCATCAGATCCATGCTTGATCTTGTAGAGCCATTTCGAGGTGACAACTGCTTTGTCCTTTGGTCTTGGAACCACATCCCAGAAATCATTCTTCATAATGGACTCATACTCTTCGTGCATAGCATCCTTCCAGACTTGATGCTTTACAACTTCCTCAAAGGATTCGGGCTCAGATTGTACAATAGTACTCATGGCTGCTAGATACCCTTGGTATCTATTCGGCTTCTTGCTTTCACGGAATGTCCCCCTTGGGGCAACATGTCCCTTAGCATCCTCGAGAGTGTCCCTGAGCCATGATGGTCTCTTTCCTAGTGAAGGAGGTGGATCAATGGGGTCCATCGGTCTTTCAACATCAGGCATTTTTTCATCCTTCGGTTCCTCTTGATTTCCAGGCCTTGCTTCATTATCTTCCTCAGATATCGGAAGGTTGACTACTTTCCTCAGGGAAGTATCTTCATCAAAGGTGACATCATGGCATATCTCCACTTCCTTTTGACCAGGCACATAGACTCTATAGGCCTTCGAAGTTTCACTATAGCCCACAAACATTCCTTTCTTCCCAGAAGCATCCAACTTGCTCCTCTTTTCTTTCGGCACATGAAAGTAGACAGTACATCCAAAAACTCTAAAATGTGAGACATCAGGTTTCTTACCAGAGAAAACCTCTTCGGGAGTTTTGATTCTAGAGCGGAATGCGGGTATCGATTTTGTATGTACACGACAGTGTTTGCAGCTTCTCCCCATAGAAACTTCGACAGACCTTGGTCACATAGCATGGCACGGGAAACTTCCACAATGGTCCAGTTCTTTTTTTCAGCAACACCATTTTGTTCAGGAGTATAGACAGTTGTGGTCTCCCTCTTAATGCCAACTTCTCTGCAAAAGTCCTTGAACTCATTTGACTCATATTCAGTACCATTATCAGATCTCAAAATCTTGATCTTTTTCCCTGTCATATTTTCCATCAAGGCTTTGAATGTATGAAACCACATGAAAGCCTCATCCTTCTTCTTTAAGAAGTATATCCAGGTTTCGCAAGAGAAGTCATCTATGAACGTCATATAATATGAACATACTCTCAAGGATGTCACAGGCAGCATACCAGATAGATCAGAAAGGATCAATACCAAGATATCAGATGTCTTTGTGACACTAGAGGGGAAAGGTCCCCTTGTATGATTTCCTTCGCACAACCCTTACATATACCTTCATGATTGTTTGGAAACTTGGGCATCCCTGTCACCACCTTCCTTGCTTAGGGAAGGGCTTTGTAGTGAAGGTTTCCAAACCTTTGGTTCCATAGTTCAGTCTGTTGAATAGTATCATATGTCATTGCTCCCAGTGGACTTCCTCCAACCTGGTAGAGTGTATCAAATCTAAACCCAATCGAGATAGCTTCCTTAAAGCTCTTCTTCCACATGAACACCTTTCCATTAGTGAATGCCACATTGAAACCTTTGTCTTCCATGGCTGATATAGACACAAGGTTCTTCTTCAATTTTGGTACATAGAGTACATCCTGCAAATGTAGGACTTGTCCTTGAGACAAGTGGAGGGTCACAGTCCCTGTCCCTTCCACGGGATATGTGGCATTATCTCCAAGGATAATTTCCAGATTAGTATCCTTCTCAATCATATCAGAGAGTGCTTCCTTGAACCCAGTGATATGCCTTGAGGCACCACTATCTATCAACCATACATCCATAGTGTCGGGCGGGGATGTAATAGAGAGGGTAGGTACAAGAATGTATTCATTTCTTTTATCAACAACATGTGATTCCTCATACCTGGAGTTTCTTGACCTTTTGAAAGGTTGATCATTTCTGCCAGAGGAAGCCTTCCTTTTTCCCTTGAACCTGTTGTTCCTTTGATTGCCATTCCTTCGATTGTTGTTGTTGTCATCACTATCGGAGAATCCTTCTTGAAAGGGCGTTCTCTAGCATAGTGACCAGGCCTATGAAAATTGAAACATTTTCCCTTCTTTCCTTGGGTCCCCACTTTTCCCTTATTCTTCGGACCACCAGAGTTCTTCTTTCTAGAATGAACAACGTATGCAACATTTCCTCCATTTCCATACTCTTTCATTCTTGATTCTTCTTGAACGCATCTTGATAGTACTTCATCAAAGTCAGGTATCACATTATTATTTATAATGGTAGTGTTGAACACATGCCATTCAGATGAGAGCCCTCCAAGTGCGGTGAGTACCATTTCTCGATCAACTATTGTCTCCCCAATAGCTAGCAGATTGTTCCTGATTTCAGTCAGCTTCAGAAAGTATGATTGGACAGACTCATCCCTGCCTTTTTTCAGATTCTTCAATTGATTCTTGAAGAATAGTACTTGATTCGAATTGTTGGCCTTGAACATGAGGATCAATTTATCATACATCTCTTTGGATGTGCCCAACTCAGAGATGTAGGCCACCAGGCTTTTATGAATGGATTCCCTGATCATCAGATTTTCTTTGATCTCCCCCTTCTTGTACTTTGTTTTGGCAGCAGTAGTAGCAGTGGATGGAGGTTCTTGTATTTTAACCTGCACATAGTCCATGACATCTTGGTTTTCCAATTTAAGATCCAATATCATTTTCCAAGCATGGAAGTCATCCTTCCCAGTCAATTTGTCTTCCTCCTTGAAGCTATAGCTTGTGGAACCCATTATCCTTTCCGGTGATTGCTACAAATAGGGCTTGTCTTCACCTCAGCTCTGATACCATGTAAATTTATGTAGATGTTCTATGCTTGATGGAAATTTAATTTTAACACAACAATCACATAAACAGTTAAGTAAAATGCTGATAGAACATACCAGTGGATCTATAGAAGACAAACCAAAAACAGAAGAATGTGTTGGTGCATTACGGCGGTTAGCAAGATGCTTCAACCAACAAAGTCTTCTTGGTCAGCCAACCCAGAATGTGTCACAACAGTCCTCAAATCAGTCACCCAGTCAACTCAAATTCAACCCCAGAAAAGTCAGCGTAGTCAAGAAAAGTCAACACAGGGTAGCAGCAATAAAGTCAACGCATCTCCAACTTCGGTCAACCTTTTGACCTCGATTTTTGTGCCAAAGTGTACGGCCTTCCAAGATCGAACTCTCCACCAAAAATCAGCCAATTTGGACCATGCATTGGCCAAAGTCAACGCTGGTCAAACTTGCCCAGAAACCCTAACTTCAGAAATTTCGTCCTTTTTCCAGCTTCAGCAACTTCGTCCTTTTTCCCACGTGAGAACTGCTTCTCAGATGCTCGTATCCAATCAGAGGAGGAGATGTGTGTGATGAGTGAGTGAAATTCTCTCCAACGTTGACTGTATATATATCCATCATTGAGGTGTGTGACACATCTGCTGGGGGTGTAAAACCTTAAGGCCGACCTGCACATATTTGAAATTATTAAAAATAAATTCAAAATAAATGTTCTACTCATCAGATTAAGATAAATTTTATATCGATATTAAACCTCTCTGAAAGAGGAACCCAATAAAAATATTGGTATCTTCATATGAGCATCACAACATGGAGTTTGGACCTTGTTGTCCAATTTTAACAAAACCCCTGTACCACAACACAAACAGAGCAAAGAGGATAAGCAAGTAGCAACATGGAAGAGGCAAAGGGAAGATCAATCACCTCGAGTGACTGATACTTCCAATAAAGAATTCAAGATGAAATATAGGAAAAGAGCCAGGATACATATGGACATTGATCAAGGCAAAGAGATAGAGCAGGAAACCATCATCAATATCATAGATACTCCCGGATATTCTCCAGTGGGAGGTCAGCCCATCTCCTCCCCTACTACCTCAGCTACTATGATAAATCAACAACAAGCCCTCTAGACATCCACATCTAGTGCTGCTACAGGAGAAAGGGAGAAGACAATGTTTGATACCTTTCGGGAAATCAAACTGAGGAATGGAATTTTGAAGAATAACACCTACACCCAATTCTGGAAGCAAACCTATAATTCATAGAGAATATTATTATCAACCTTTGATTCAAAGAAGGGGAAAATGCACATGGCATTCCTAGAAGCTCAAATTTCAAAACCCAAGATGGCTACAGATTATAATCGAGCTCATTCGAATTCAACACCAAGGACATTCATCCTATCGAACAGATGGAAATGCATAAACAAACAGGTGAAATGAAATCTTCTACCTTAACCAACACAACAATGAATTTTTCTAAGTTGTAGGTCTCCTTAGCAAATGCACAGTCACATCTCAAAATGGAAAATATCTCTTCTATGTCCAAGGATACAAGGATAAAATCCTTGGAAGGTTTGGTTGTAAAGATAGGATATGACCCCTCAAATTTACAGGCTGTGGAAGATATAATCAAGAAGAAAAATGTAGATATATCAACATTAAAGAAACCACTGAAGATGTTAGCCACAAAAGACCCACTTACAAAAGAAATTGAGGAGACAGAGTCCCAGAAATCTGACATGATGAAACTCATCATGGAGCAGACTGCCCAACTAAAAAATATGGAGATTGAGATGGAGAAAATGGTCAAATAAAAAGAGCAGGCTGAAAAAACATCAATTGTTCCTTTAGAGGCTGTACCCCTTACAACCATTCATGCATAAAAAACTTCAAAAAATAACACAGGAGATGATGTAGATCAGTGAGAAAAATCAGTGGAGAACATGTCATTACAAACAGAGGAAATCAAAAGACTGTAGGCTCAAAAAAAAGATTTTGCAAGATTAGATGGTAAAGACTGAGATGGCTCATGCAAAAGAAGCACATAGACGTTAGAAAAAAATAGAGAGTTTATAGAAATATCTAAAGGAATACTCCACTGGAAACACCTTGGGTCAAATTAAAGAAATCATATGGACCAACATCACTGAAGCCATGAATGAAATCTGGCCATATATCCAGATTATTTTTGAGCAAAAGGACCTGATTGAGATAGCCAATAAGGCCATTTCAGATATAAATAAAGAACTGGGAGACATGCCTGATACAACTAACAAAATCAAGTATTTGAATTCCAAAAATAGATATGAAATTTATGATTTGGGAGTACATGACATGACATAAACCATTTTGGAGGTGAAAAAATTCCGTACAAAAAGGAACTTGTTTCAACAGCTTGAGGAAAAATGTAATGGATTGGAAATTGTAGTTAGCAGGTTTTTCAACAGAATTGAGCCATTAACCAAAAGGGGTCTGCCTTCTCTTTTTTTTATCAATGACAAGCTGATAGCTAGAAATTATTATGTGAAGAATCTCAAGGAAATTGCAAAGGAAACAACAAAATTTTCAAACATTAAAGGTGCTATGACAGGGAGAGATTTTCTAGAAGATGTGAGTAACGATATTTTCATCCAACACGAGATAAAGCATATCTTTGTGGTCAAACCCACATTTTCTACATACATAGAGGTAGATGAGATCTATAGGATGGTATCAAAGATAATTATTCCAGATGAGGATTAGTGGGAAAATCTGTGCGAGTTACAGGAGGAGTAAAGAACAACTAAAACGCAACAAATAGTTAGATCGTGAAACAACTGTTTCCTAGAAAAAAGTGCCAGATGTCCAAATATCTTCAAATGATTCCACCTTTTTGGTCACGTGGGTCAAAACAATTATTTCTGTAATTAATATCAGATTGCCAGTTTTGATACGACATTCTTCGAAGAATTAGTTTAAATACTTCATGCATTCGAAGTATCAGGGGTTGGACTCTGATCATTGTAATATTTTTCTATTGAGAATTGTACTTTAGAGTTGTTGATACATCAATAAAGAAGACCATTCACATGATACTTGTGCTATATGTTACTAGTGATGTTTTTCCTTTTGTGACAATTTTTTCTATTGTTTCTCCTTACTGTGTATTACTTAAATCTAATTGTAATACAAAAAGTGAAGAGTAAGATTTGTTATTTGAACACCTTATTTCTGACTCTGTTTACAATATATATGTTTTCTTCTAAATTCGGATTGAGAAATTCTTGAATGCTTTTCAATCACCACTGAATTCATCATTGCTTCATTTCACAATTCATTTAGAATTAAGGATCCAATAACTGTAACTAGCTTGCCCTGTGGTTACTCTTTGAAAATTTGATGCATCATCTATCCTTTTCCTGACTCCATAGCCCAATGGAAAGTAATTAATTCAAAAAGATCACCTATCCAACCAACCCAACAAACAAACAAACAAAAAAACAAAAAAAACATTTCAACACTATCATAACTAGCCTAATATCAATTAAGAAAACAAAGCTAAATTATACAGAGAGAGCCCTCTCTGAAGCCGGCAGGGCTAGATCCCAGCTTTAAAAGCAGTTTTATGTTGTCCTATATAATTATTCTTGCCAATCCTAAAATTATAGAACGATAACATCCCCAAGTAGAGCTAGATGTTGACCGCACTTTGTCAATGACCCCATAGCAGTACACCCCTTTTTTCGCAAAAGGGATCTATCATGTTCGAGTGTTCGTGCCATTCAGATTTTATTATTCAGCCGACAGTTTCATAAATGACGTAAACCCATTCTGCATATCTATAATGTAAATGATTTCAGTAGGACCATCATGTATGTAACAACCTAGGTAAGCCTAGTATTTTTGTGACGATTTCTATCCTAGGAGATTTTTCTTCTCACTAATTCATCTGTGTCTCTAGACACAAATGATTGACATAGTTTTTCCCCTCCAGCCTCACCTCAAATCTAGGGTGGATTTTGTCTTCAAGATATTAAGTGAGTCATAGTGTTTTTTATCGAGTCTTTGTAAATGTAATTTGGGAATGATCCTAACTAATTGGCTAGATCATTTTATTACAGATTGCTGGGTCTACTAGATCATGTTTTGAGTCACATAATTAGGTAGATTATTGAGGGTCTGTTACTAACGGGTGTTTCCCTCATGATTTAATTTATTAACCTTATGTAAAGAGCATTGGAAAAATAATTAATCCCCTCATGAGTCAATTAATTAAATTTTCTAGCGAACTTAAATTAAAAATCCTAAGCCATAAATTTAATTAATTTTATGTCCTACGTAAAATTAAAATTTTCAAAGGCAAAATTCGTGGGTCCCTAAAAATTAAAATTTTAAAGGTCCTGAGCCAAGGGAATATTGAAAATTTTGAGAAATTTTTTATCCTTGGGCCTTGGTAGTTAGGTTAAAGTCAATTTTTTGAGGTATATAGCTCAAAATTATTATTTTTAAGTTAATTAAAAGAGAATTAATTGAAAAGTGAAATTCCTCAAAAAATAATAATTTCGACGGACGTGATTAAATCCTTTTCTACGGTTGAGATTACTTTGACAAGGATCAGGCGAACTAGCCATTGGAGATTTTACCTATAAATTAGAGGTTAGCATCAGTCTGATTTTTCATCCGATCTTTTGATCGTGAACTAGCTCTTGAAGCTCTCCTGTACTAATTTATGGAGTAATACAAACAAAGTCTTTGGGGTTTTATTTGATGGTCATGTTCCTCTTTGACATTTTATGGTAAATTTGTTCTTCATATTATGTTGGTAATTATTTTAATGAATTGTTGATTAATGACTCTTGTATAGTAATCTATGCACAGATATCTTGCTTAGGTTATTTGATTTAGGTAAGAATTTTAATTGGATTGACTTAGCAAGTATCTCTAACTCTTGAAAATTTCATTTTTATCTTATTTCTCCATTGATTTCACAGTTTAACTTTAAGTGTGCAGAAATATATCGGATTTAGAATTGGACGTTTGGGGAAGTCCTTGGCTGGACCAACTGACTCCCAAGGAAATAAGATCTGAAGAGCCCTCTGAATCTAATTCCCCGGGCTTATCTTAAATTCTTTTTTTGTAGGGTTTTTCTAGGGATTGTGCCCAAATTACAAAATTTATTTTAACTTTTATTGGATTTAAAGTTAGATTTTGATAGTAAGAGCCTTATATCTTCAGATTTGGGAGCGATGTCAGACTTACACTTGTGCATAGATATGTAAATACATTGTATAGATTTGTATTTTTAAATAGTTTAAATATTTAGATTTTTTTTTTTAGTTTTCTGATTTTTAACTCGGGGTTTCAATTTTATATTTTTGTATATTTGCTGGGGTTTTTGGGTTTTGGTTTCTAGTTTTGTTCAGGTGACATTTAAGGGTTTTAAGAGATTTTTTTTTGGATCTGAGACAGATCTAGGCCCTGGAGGGTAAGATTTGATCTTAAGATGAGGATTGCAGGGATATTCAAGTCAAAATTTTCCAGATTTGAAGTTGTTACACAGCAATTTGTCACCGTCCCTGCAATTCCCTATCTTGCACAATTGGAGGGCTCATTCCGTGACCTGTGAGCAGTGACATGACTTGAAACCACTTTCATGACATCCCTCTGAACATGAGCTTTCATTGCCCTGAAGACAACTCCTTGTGAAAAACCCTAAAAAAACCCCTTTTTGCATTGGCGCGGGAAGCCAGTTCAGTACCCGCGCCAATGGGGGAAATCCTTCAAAGAGGGCGCGCCAATTGGCGCTCTGTCCCAGAGTCGCACTCGCGCCAGCCAATTTAAGCAGTGCTTTTTAAAAATAAATGGCGGAAGTTTCATCCTAACAAATTCCTGGACTACTATCTATCTTGAGTTGGGAGGTTTGGCTACGGATTTCCATAGAGAGGAAGTGGTTTGCCACCTCTCATGGAAGCTTCCTTGATGATAGGGCCAATCCCATAATTATAGGGATCCCAACTCCCCTTCCTCCATCTATAAAAGCTTGCTCATCTCCTTTGCAATCTAGTTCCCAAGAGCTTTCACATCCTTATGCTGCAAGAGCCTTCTTGATTCCCTTAAGGCCAAATCCAAGCAAGGAGACTATTGTAAGGAACCTTAGAAAGAGAGGAGACATCCCCGCCCGACAAAAACATACCACAAAGACGTGTTTCATTGTTATTCCCTCACGAAAGGAGAATTCAGTGTTAGAGCCAGGTTGTATCCTCCTTTGATTGATTAATGATAAACAACTATTGGTTATGGTTCCACTCCTGTTATTGATTATGATGATGAGTTATGTCTTCTCTGACTGACATATAGTTGCATATACTGGATTTTACGCTTGCATTTGTTTTGTTTCTTGCGTGTGCAGGTGTCTGATCACGGAGATCGTGAGGATTGTGATCTGCCGGAGCTAAGGAACGGGAGAGCTACTTTCTCTACAAGCGACAACGTTGGATTCCAGGTAATCCTTCATCGCTAGTTAGTTTATTTGCAATTAGGAACCTGCACTATAGCATGTGACGATCGTTGCTAGACCCGGTCTGGGCTAGTAGGGATTGCCTCTGTTCGCAGAGAGGATTTACTTCCACAAAAAATTGGCGACTCCGTTGGGGATCGTCTAGCTTTTTGTTGTTCTGCTTTGTAAGCTATAGACGGAGCCTGAAGTTAGCTAGATAGCCTTCGAAACGCTATTGCTCTGCATTAGCGAAGTAGATCAAAGTTGCTTTAGTCAATCTCCGGTTTAGTTTATGAACTGAACATTTGGAGTATTGTCTTGTCTTTTCGATTGTTTCTCGATTCTGCTTGCTTGATCGGCTCTTTTGGCTGACTCTTTTCGTGATTTTAGCTTTTGGTCAGCTTGATCATCACTGGTCTGCTTTTTAGAGTGCCTTTTTTTATTTTTCCATAGCAAACTCGGCTGACGCGCTTTTCAATGTGACAGTCGCGTCCACTGGCGCATGTTGTCAGAGTATTACTCGCGCCAATTCCATTCTGGCACTATTTTCAGCCTCACAGTCGCGCCAATCTTGTGAGGTACTAGGGTTTGCTCTGTTCTGAGCTTCCTAAGCTTGATCAGTGTGTTTGGTCTTGTTTTTTCGACTGCTTGAGTGTTCTGGAGCCTTGTTTGACTAGCGGTGACCTTCGTCCTTTGGTTGTTTGCCTGTTTCCATTGATTTCACATTCTAGCCCTAGGGCATCTAGGTGCTCTTGTGTGTCGAGCCTCCCTTGGAAGTTTTTGGTTTCTATTTGTTCAGTAAACCTTTTGATTGCTCCTCTACATTCATTTGGCGGTTGTTTACCATTTTATTGCATTATTTGAGTGTTTTTTCTCTTCTTCATTCGAATTTCGCTTTGTCTCGCTTTGGGCCTAGATTACATGGTCCATTTGAGTCTTTGGGATTCTCTTGGTTTTGAGGGACTGTTTTGTCAATTTGGAGATCTGATTGTGTGTTTGCATTGAGTGAAATTTGTTTGTTTTGCTCTTTCCTCATCACTTCTCAAATTTCTCTTTTCATTAGTTTTCATTTTGTTTAGTGCACTTTGCTATTAAACATTGAAAATACAAAAAATCTCTTTTGCTTTCGATTAGTTAGTGCAAATTAAAATCTTTTCGGTGTTATTAGTGATTAGTGACTTTGAGAGAAAAGTTTTTGGTTTCCATTAGTTGCATTAGAGACTTTGCTGGTTGTTCTCTGATCATTTTATTATTGTGTGAAAAGCTCTTAACTCTCTTGTAATTAGCTTTCATCGAATGAAATGATATACTGTGGCATATAGTGTGCATTTAGGAGATTTTGAGACATAACACTCGCTAGGGCCTGAAAACTGAAACGTAATTGAAGATAAACATTAAAATTTATTCAATTTACACTAAGGCAGCATTGAAACATTAACGCAACATTTAGTGGTCTAGGCTAGAGACGTGTTCCGGCGTCTTTAAACCTAGTAGCTGTCATTCGCCTCTTGGCTTTAGACAGCACTAGTACGGACTTGTGCTCCCCGTACTGTCGAGTATATAAAGGGAGACCCCACTAGGTTTCTATCCTTTATCCATAGGAAGCTGAGTCTGCCGCCCTATACCCGTGATACATCGGACACAGCATTCGGGGAGATTTCCTGCACGTACGTTAAGTCCTTGGTTGATTTCTCTTTCATTTTGAAACCAAGGTGTATATTGCAGTTCACGGTTATTTGGTACACCCTTTGCCTAGTATTCCTGAGTAGTCATTTGATCTTTTCTGACTCTTTAAATTTGAAAGGATTACCAAGCGCTTGTCCTTTCATGCTTGCTTCAAAACTGAAAGAGATAGAGTCACCTTTCATCCGTTTCTCGACTCTTAAAACATGAAACGGTGAAGTTTCTAAGTTTCAATGTGGTAAAATAAATCACCCACGATCACACGCCCTGTTAGATTTTTCTTTTTGGCCATTTGATTGTGTGTCTTGACTCTTTTTCAGCCCATGTGTGTTGTGCTTGATCTTTTGTCATTGTTGTCACAGTGGCAGAACCTTCCGTTTCGTCTACTGGTAGTCCATATACGGATGATTCATCAGAGGCTTCCCAATCCTCTGCTAAACATCAGCAGCCCTTTGGAGGACCAGTTGAGTTCAATTGGCCCTTTTCCGACCCTTGGTCTGGATTTGGAGTAGGGGAAGATTTCCCTCCTCTTACATCGGGCTCACCTTTTATAGCTGTTGTTATTCCTCCTAGTCCTCGCCATCTGTTACGAGATTTAACGGCAGGTTCAAATATGAGTGATTCTCCTAGCGAGGAAATCCCCACGTCTGGTGAATATTACCAGTTATTCCCTCGGCAGTTATTCCCAGAATACATCCCTGAACCATCTGTTATGTCATCACCCGGTCCCTCATTACCAATAGGGTATAGATCCTTGGGTCAGATTATTGTCGCCGCTGCCTCTATGGGGGTATCATCTCCTTCTATGAGGCTGGTTGTTCCTTCATTGGGGATGTCTCCTAAGACACCCATTATGTCATCCCCTCAGGTCACTTCTGTACCCTCCAGGTCCACTGTCTGTGTGGCCGCATCTGCACCCGTTGTTACCACTCAGTCCGTAAGGACCACATCGCTTCCCTAAGACGTCTATATAGCATCTGCTATGCTGGAGAACATCTCTCCGGAGGAGTATCAATTTTCCTTGCAACAATCGAACCCCGAGGTTGGACAACCCCCTCAAGATCTCAACCGCTCGTATTTTTCGCATTATGCATAGGATGGTACACCCGTGTACGTATTTCCATATCAATACGATGAGCATGGGAACCCTTTACGTTTACTCACTCCTGAGGCTCAACTTCATGCTCAGGGTTTACCGTATAACCAGGATGGACAACCTTATAACCTGCAAGGACAACCTTTTCAAGGCCAACCTTCGGGCCAGCCTGGCTATCCTTATGACCCGCAGGGACAGCCCATACAGGGCTACCCTCCGGGCCAGCATGGGCCATTATACGGTCCGCAAGGACAATATTACAACCCTTCAGGTCAACTCGTGCAGCCTCTCCCTGGAGTCCCACCTGGGCAACCTCAAGGACTCACAGGTCAACCGAGGTACCAACTAGGGCCGGTATATGGTCCTAGGGGGCAAGTCCAACCTTCTCAACCCATTCAACCTCAGTATCCTCTTGGTCCCAACGTTGCACATCAGCCAGGACCATATTATGGTCCTGTTGCAGGTCAAACCGGTTATCAGCCACCACCTGGCTCAATTCTGCCACCGAGCCAGGGCAATCCGGCCTTTCGCTGTTCTTCCTCAACGACGGAGTCCTTGACACAACTTCGACACCTTTGTTTATCAAGGTCCTTTGTTCAACGAGCGACCCATTAAGCCAGTCGACACAGCAACCGGAGACGACTGCACATCTGTCATACTGTATGACAGGCTTATTCAGCCTAGTCCCATGTGACCAAATCAATCGCTGCACCCTAATTATCAAGCTCAGCAGGGTCCCACCTATCAGCAACCCACTCAGCTTCAAGGCGGTTACTATTCTCATGGTCAATACTGACCAAATTATAGCCAGCCCCAAGGTTCTAACTATTACTCTCAACAACCCGGCTACACCTATGCTTAGCAGCCAAATACACACGCTGCTCAAACGGGGCCGACATATAATCAAGGTCCGTACTCCGGTTATCAAGCCTTGTACACTGGTTACCAGCAACCAAATCAGACTAGTTATACACCCTATACCCCCTACGGTCAGAATCCTGCTGGACAAAACTCATGGGGGCAGGGATATTCTCAACCAGCGTGGAGTACAGGTACTGGTCCTTATCAAGGACCAGGCATGCCGTTCAATCCGCAATTTCCGTTCTTGGCTACCTTGGAATTATCGGATGTTTCGAAATTAACTAATGATCCGATTCTGCATAATTCTTATTGGCCTTCGGTTCTGACCAAGATACCCGGCGATTGCCCAAAATTTGAGGGTAAAGCTGGAGAGGACCCCCAAGCTCACGTAATGACTTACCATCTTTGGTGTTCTTCCAACTCTTGGGTGGACGATTCGATTCGTCTACGTCTCTTCCAGCGTACTCTTACTGGCGCTGCTGCCAAGTGGTATATCGAACTACCTCGTGGCATCTTTTAAGATTTCAATACGTTAGCCATGGATTTTCTGACTCACTTCCAGTTACCGGTCTGTTACGAGGCCGAGACGCATCTCTTGACTTCGTTGAAGCAGGATAGAGCCACCCACATCTCGGATCACATTCATGAGTGGCGACATTGTTGTAGACTGATCAAGTTTGATATACCTGATCAGCTACTAACTCATTGGTTCACCATGTCCTTCGTTAACAAAATCGCCCAAGATATTGCTATGGGGGCATGTGTGACTAAAGAACAAGCCATAGCGCGTGCTCAGTATCTTGATCTGGTATACTCTCAGTCCGGCACGCTGTATGATATTTTGACTGATGCTCCACGCCCAGGAACCTCTAAAGCTCCACCTACCCCTGCGGTGGATGGTGATATTGGTTCCGTATCTCAGAATTCTTGAAAATCTTCGAATGGGAAGCAGAAGTCCAATTCTTCCAACAATTCTGCTTCTCCCACCCCTCCAGATTCTAGCAAAACTGCGGAGGTCAATGCCGTTCAGGCCAATCCCACGGAAAAGGCCTCCAAAGGAAAAAGAAGGGCAAAGGTAAATCCAAATCCGATGCTCCAAAGCTAGAGTCTTCCAAACCTCGTACTGATGACGGTTACCAGCGCAAACCAAAGTACCCTTGCCTCATTTGTGAAGGAGATCATTTTACTAAAGATTGTCCACGACGATCTGAAATTAGTCAACTTCTCAAAGGCTCCAAAGGGACTACGACAGTTCTTAAAGAACCGTTCCCGTCTTAGTAGACTCAGATGGTTGAACAACCTTCACCATCTGCACCATTTGGGTCCCAGGTCTTTATGATGAATGGTGCTGCACCTATCTCCATTGCTACGCATTCGAAGGATTATGCTGGATCACGCCAGGCAGCTGGGAAGGAAGTTGTGGATGGCCCACCTCCCCCACCTGTCTTCGGTCCATTGGAAATTGAGAAGCCTACTGCTGAACCTGTTGTGAGGCCGCCTTCTAAAGGTGTTCTACGAAGATCTTCCTACAACCCAAATGCCCGTTCCGCTCAGCACTACAGTATTGTTGAGGATTTGGCATAGGCGCCTTCTGCTATCTCTGCATTGGAAGTTCTTCAAAGTTGCCCGTCACAACGGAAAGATTTATTGTATGCAATCGGTGGGATCGATCCCATTGATTCTAATCTTCTCACCTTCGACTTAGAAAATTTCACCCCCCGACTTCCACATCAGATCGCTCTTGTTCTTCAAGTCAGGATCAACGGTCTTAACATCCATAGGGCCGTTGTGGATGAAGGTGCTTCTACCTGTGTCATGTCGTCCGCTTGCCGGAAGGCCATTGGCTCTCCAGCCCTTTCATCATCTCCCAATGCCTTAGAGGCATTCGATGGTCGGGAATCAAAACCCCTGGGTGTTCTCGAGAGTTTACCGATTACCTTACAGGGGAAGACAGTCAATGTAGAAGTAGAAGTGGTTGACGCCAAGCTTAACTAAAATATACTTGTCGGCCGCCATTGGACTCACGCCATGCTATGCGTGCCATCCACCCTCTTTCGACTTCTTAAGTTCCCTCACGAGGGAAAAATCGTTACGGTGGATCAGTTGTCTTTCTTCACCTCCACCTCCGAGAACAACATTCCTTACGTATGTCAGATCCCAAATCCCCCTGACAGTGTAGGACCCGGTCTCTTCAAAGACCCCGTCCTCATGGGTATTTTTACCACACCGCCACCACACACCGCTCAAGTTAATATGATCTCTAGGTCTGACGACCCATGGCTCATCCCTTCGCCTGAGCAGGTGTTTGATTTTGGAGAATCGATGCCCTTAACTCCAGTAGAGATTAATTACTGTGAAATCGTCGCCGCATCTGATCCTCCCCCTCCTCAGCATGCTCCTTCGAGCATGGCTTTAGATGTCTACTCTCAATTCCCCTGGCTCGGCGAGGCCGACTCGCCTGACCCTCTTAAAGAGATTTTTCCTTCTGACGAAGCCATTGTTGAAACAATGTCCCACAGAATGGGTTTCAAATATTGTCCCTATAGGTAAGAAACAGGGTACTATAAGAGTCTGTGTTGATTACCGTGATATTAATCGCGCCTGTCTGAAGGACAACTACCCCACTCCTTTCATAGATCAAATCATTGACGAATGTGCTGGGAGTGAGATTTATTCCCTAATGGACGGCTTTTCCGGGTATAATCAGATAAATATTCTACTTGCTGATCAACACAAGACTGCATTCATCTTTCCGTGGGGTAATTTTGCTTATAAAAAGCTCCCGTTCGGCTTGAAGAATGTTGGAGCTACTTTCCAGCGTGCTATGTCTTACGCGTTCCATGACATACGCCATATCGTTCAGCCTTATCTGGAAGATTTTCCAGCTCACTTAGCTCGGCGAGAGGACCATCCCGAACACCTCCGCCAGGTTTTCCTTCGTTGTAGACGCTATAATATCCGACTAACCCTCATAAATGCGTCTTTTGCGTGGATTCTGGCCGTCTGTTGGGGTTCATAGTCTCCAAGGATGGGATTCGCCTCGACCCTCTAAAGGTCGAGGCCATTGTCAATCTCCCATCACCCTCTTCGTTACATCAATTGCAGAGTCTGCAGGGAAAAGCTAACTTCCTACGACGCTTTATACCGAACTACATGGAAGTGGCCAAAGGATTCACGCGTCTTTTAAAGAAAAATGTTCCCTTTCGTTGGGATGAGATTGCTCAATGATCCTTTGAGAAGCTTAAGACGTTACTTGTAAATGCTCCATTGCTTCATCCTCCAAACTATCACCGTGATTTCACTCTATATTTGGCCGCCGCGTTTAGCACCATAGCTATGGTTTTGGTGCAGGATGACAATGATGGCAATGAACACGTTTTCTATTATCTATCACGAAACCTTCTTGACACAGAAACACGTTACGCTCACGTCGAGAAGTTGGCATTAGCCGCAGTACAAGATGTGCAACGTTTTCGCCACTACATCCTGCTGCGTACCGTTACCGTGGTTTCGGATTGCAACCCCATGACATATATTCTATCTCGACAATTACTGGGGGGCAAATACTCCAAATGGATCGTTATCCTTCAGGAGTTCAACCTAGAGTTTACTACTGCTAAGTCAACCAAATCACTAGTTTTCGCGGATCTCATTTGCTCCCTCCTGATAGACTCCACCCCATCTCACTCTGAAGAACATATCCCAGACGAAACCCTCTTCCTTATCAGTACTTGAGACCCATGGTACGGTGACATTATTGTGTATCTTCAAACATCGACGTTCCGGTCTGAGCTGACCAAAGATGCCCGACGTCGGATTCGGCATCAGTCTCAACCCTATCGCATTGTAGGAGATACTTTCTACCGCGTTGGAGTAGATTCGGTGCTCCGCCGGTGCTTAACGCTCGAAGAGGCTAAAAGAGTCTTGAATGACTGTCACAGTGGCGCCTGTGGCGGTCACATGTCCAGATATGCCACCGCCCAGAAGATTCTATGTGTGGGCTACTTCTGGCCGTCGATATTCAAAGACTGCATTGTTGCAGTCCGAAAATGTCCTGCGTGTCAGGTTTTTCAGTGCAAGATGCGCGCGCCACCTCTCCCTCTGCACCCTGTCATTACCGTCGTCCCTTTTGCAAAATGGGGCGTAGATTTCATGACGTGTAACCCTCATTCGGCCGGGGGGCATGCATATATAATCGTCGCTGTCGACTACTTTACTAAGTGGGCCGAAGCGATGCCTACACTAGCCGCCGATGGTAAGACAACTGCCCAGTTTATTTTCAACCACATTATTGCACGTTTTAGGGTCCCTCAGGCCATTGTAACTGATCATGGCACTCACTTTCGAGATGATATGATGGCCGAGCTGACATCAACATTGGGCTTACAGCATGATAGCTCAACGCCATATTACCCCCAGGAAAATGGTCAGGTTGAGGCTGTGAACAAAGTTTTGGTCACAATGCTTCAGCGAATAGTTGGTATTCATAAGTCCAATTGGCACCTCCAATTGTTCTCAGCTCTATGGGCCTACCGGACGTCAGCAAAGAGTGCAACCGGATTCACACCATTCTAATTGGTGTATGGTCTCAAAGCAACTCTTCCGGTTGAGTGCGAAATTCCTTCTTTGAAGTTGGCTGTGGAACTTTTGCCTGATAATTCTCCTGAAGAAGAGAGTCTCTTGTATTTGGAATGGTTGGATGAAACCTGCCACTTGGCTGCTTTAGTCATTGAGGCACAAAAGAAGTGGGTCAAAGCTCACTTTGATCAATCAGTTTCTCCACGTTCCTTTGTTGAAGGGGACCTTGTCCTCCTATATGACAAAGCGCACGACAAACTTGGAGCAGGAAAGTTCCACCCCATGTGGCATGGCCCCTACATAGTAAAACAAGTATTAAAAAATGGGGCTTATGAGCTCATTGATTATGAAGTAGTTCCGTTGGCGCAGCCTAGAAATGGGTTGTACCTTAAGAAATACTACGCTTGAAGTTATTTTTAGTGTGGTGTGTGTATATTCATTTGTGTGCATGTTTGGTGTGGTGCGCATGTAAGCATCTTTCTGCTGATAGGGTCTTCCTGATTGTGCAGATGTCCATTACTCCGTTTGTGGGTTTCGCGGATGGTGCCTCTCGCAGTACCAGGAATCTATCTTCGGCAGCCTAGGTAATTTATGATCCTGCTGGTGAGTTGGTTAACTTGCAAGGTGTATGTCTGGGTCCTGCTACAAATAATATCGCGGAACATAGTGCTGTATTGGAATTATTAACCGAGGCTGCGGACCTCGGCATTCGTGAATTACTTGTGTATCTAGACTCACAACTTGTAGTATTACAACTTAACGAAAATTATTCAGTAAGAAATCCATCCATTTTACGTCTGTATCTGCGTATTCGTCTGCTGGAAAGAAATTTTGACTATATTACATATCAACACATACCTAGACATATGAATACATTAACAGATGTAGTAGCTAATTTGGTTATAGATAGACATTTGCGCAATTTATAAACAAAACATCATCACATGTAAAAAGATCCATCCAGAAATAGGTATGTATATATATATGTGCCGAAATGTTTACATAGTGTGCATCACATAAAATCAAAATATACATGTTCGTCTTAATACAGTCAGAGACGACATGTCTCTCAAAATATTCATATGAAAAGCCCTAATGTCTAATATGCATGGTGCTTGTGATAACAAGTCACCGCACGCACTAAACGTCTCAGTAGTCGGTGGAGGTGACTGGGCACCCCCATAGTGTGTCGCTGGTATGCTAGCGGAACATCTGCTAGCCGTGCATAGTCCAGGATTCCCCGGGCAATGCCCTCCAGGTTCTGAATCAGTTCACCTCCCTTGCCACCCTCAACCTGAGGGTCATGTTCGACATGGGTTCTCCGCACAATGGGCGACATGCCCGTGGGCCTCTCTGGGCCGACATCTGCATACACATAACAAATGTTATTATAACGGACATATATTACCAAAAAATTCATAAAACATAAAAAATCAAAAAGAGTATCATACCCAAATATTCATCCCAATCCTCCCCCTTCGGGAGCGGAAGATCAGGATCTCCGGTGAAATCGGTCCCGGCATAGGGCCAATCCTCGACCACGATCAGCTGTCGCCGTAACCACACAAAAAACTCCGGCCTCCAAGACATCTGTTGGCCTCCTCTTGACCTGGGCATAAGTGCTGCCCAACGAGCCATCCTCGGCTCTCGTGGTACCGGCTCAACAACTATGGCCCCTTGGCCCTGGAAGATAGGTAATCGTTCCAGGATGAATGATACCAAAATGGAACCGTAGCCAAACTACTTTAGTTTGACTTGCTTGCATCTTGTCAGCTACCTCTTAATATTGGTTGTCACCGCTATAGCCCAATCGAACAGTGTAGGACTCATACACTCAAAGGCTAGTATGAGTTGGGCCTTGGTTGCCTCATGTGGAGCTTGCGATCCTGCAGCTCGTGTAATGGTGTTTAGCACTACTCTAAGTTCTAGATCCTGGACAGTGTGGATGTCCACCTTCCCGCTTCCTGATCCGGTTCGTGCCCTCGGGCACACCCTCGCCATTACTTGCTCCATCTTTTCCCCAGATGGTCTGCTGCCTGTCAAGATGGGCACCGAACCTCTGCGCGATAGTCTGGTTATGAAATATATGTCGGAAACCTCAAGTTCCAACACTTGGTCCCGAAGCTTAAACACTTCTTCATTTTCGTCCCATATACTGACCAAGTATTGTAGTAGCTCAGGTTGAGCTCGTAAGCAGGGCGTCAAGAAGAACTTTTTGAGTCCGCAGCTCTTAACTGCATTCATACAGGCTTCATTCTCCATAGCCAGTTCATCCTCTTCCCCATGCTCCCTCTCCTTCCATTCGATAACCATTATGCCTGAGTAACCTGCATCAACATGATCAAAAAGCCTCGATTAGATCTCTGTTATGCTTGAAATTTCATTTGGATAAATACTTAAATCAAAAAATCCAAAAGCGGAAAAATTGAAATTCCTTGAATTGTTGTGACCCCTTTGTAAACAAAGGCCATTGGCCATGGGAAACCTGGTCCAAGTATGGAAATGCAACCAAATGGGTGGAGCCCTAAGGTACTAAGGGCCTCCACATAAGTCTAATACATAATAAAAACATATAAAAAATGGATTGGAATGGAGCTTAAGGAAACGCCTATTACCTGGAACAAACGCGGAACTGAATAACGTCCCGGATCAGTCGTAGTTGCCGTCAGAAGTTTTCACACAAATGGACCACTGCTGCTCTCCAATGAGGTAAATAGTAAAAGTAATTTTTACCATTTGAGACTTATTAATAACTTTTTGAAATCTAAATAGGTTTTAAAAGTCATTTTTTATTAATATTTTAATATATTTTGTCAAAAATGGATTTTACACTTGCCTTTATGTGCAGCAACAGGTTTTTACACAACTTAAACGGTGACACGAGTTGTATTTTATACTTTTTCGGACTTGGTAAATACACGAAAAAGTCATTTCGGAGTCATCTTTCAGCTCTTTTCTGACTCTCTAAACATGAAAAGATTGTCGAGGCCCTTGTCGTTTCGATCTCGTTAAAGTGGCCACGAAACGACATCTGTTATACGTTTACCTTTTTGGTGGGATAGTTGTTACGAAGAATACCCTAGCCTCTTTTGCAACTAGGAGGTTTCTCGGACACTAAGAGGGTTTCTCGGACAAAGTTTTCTCAGACAAAGTTTTCTACCTTTTCGGATCTGAGAAACTATTTACGAAAAGGGACCTTTGGAGTTTACTTTTCTGCTGTCTTTTCAAACTCTCTAAATATGAAAAGATGCCGAGTTCTTCCTTTGTCAGACTCGTTAAACCTTGATGACATCAGATTCAGTCGTAATGACGCTATTCGAGTCCCTCCTTCCTAGGGCTCGTTAAATGTACTAGGATGGGCTTATACAGCGAGCATATGGTATCCTCTACAAGCTTGTGTAAAATAAAGAGGTACTCGCCAGAAATGGTGGGGAAAATGGAACCAACATCATTGTCGTGTCGGCAGTATGTCGCTCTTGAACATGGAACTTGTCTGCATTCGTGTCGGGTTGGGGATATCTCATCTCATTTTTTCACTTGCCTCCGTGGGTTTGGGTGATCCCTTTTGACCTCTCATCTCCTCTTTGCCTCGTCATCATGACCTTTGATCTGTTGATGTCAAATACTGCCAAATCCACTGTCGTGCCACCGATATGTTCAAGAGAAGTTGACCTCTGCAAATATCAACCTTTCTCTGATTCTCATCTGATCCTAAGTCACAAAGACATGATGTTCCTCTGTCTCGTGTCGATGATGTGGGAAACACTATGGCCCACCTTCGATCAAAGTCACTTCCTGTCGACTTCAACTCATTATCCAGGAAGCTGATCTAGAGACTCCCTTTTGGTACCTTGGAGCCTGCATGCCTCAATGGTAGGTTTTTCACATTCGACGTGAGGTTTTCATCATTGGCCTCCGATCGAGTGATTCTACGGGTGTTCGACGCCAGCTCATTGATTCACATGATGTAGATTGTACCTATAGTACCTTGAGGGCCATTGTCATCATTGGTGGTACCTCTCGCGTACGGTAACAACTTTCATCATGTTGGTAATCGGACGATGTTCTTACATGTTCGCTTGACTCGCAATAGCATGCTTGAACTTGTGTTGTGTTCAGATTGAGATGGAGCGCAAGACCCTAGATTGTGTCTGTTGTAATCCAGGCTGCGAGTTTGTGGATTAGTATGATTATTTACATGACTCACTTACTGGATGGCTGCGACCATACCTGAGTCTGTTTATCGATCCTCACTGGATGGCTGCGTCCATGCCCTGGATCCGGATTATTATATACTCTGTTATGGATGGCTACGCCCATACATATATGCGAGATATCAGGTCGCCTTATACGCAGGTTTCTCGATGGCAGTGTTTCCAATGATATGAGCCGTTCTCGTAAAGCATTTCACCCCCTCTCTCTCTTTAAGACGGCCTCATGCTTTAGGGGCATACGGTACACAACAATTTGTCATCGTCCACCACCAGCAATTCCCATCACTTTGGTGGAGGGCTCGTTAGTGACTTTGCTTAGAAGTGACGAGGACTTGAAACCACTTTCATGACATCCCTGCGAACATGAGCTTTCATTGTGACAGGCTCGCCCTTGAAAAACCTAAAAACACCTTTTTTGCATTGGCGCGGGGACCCGTTCGGTACCGGCATCGTAAATCATTCCAAAGAAGGCGCGCTAATTGGCGCTGCGTACGGTCGCACTCGCGCCAACCATTTTAAGGAGTTTTTTTTTTAAATAAATGGCGGAAGTTTCATCCTAACCAATCCATAAACTGGTATGTAATTTGAGTTGGGAGGTTTGGCTCCGGATCTCCATGTAGAGGAAGTGGTTTGCCACCTCTCATGGAAGCTTCCTTGAGGATAGGGCCAATCCCATGATTATAGGGATCCCAACTCCCCTTCCTCCATCTATAAAAGCTTGCTCATCTCCTTTGCAAGCTAGTTCCCAAGAGCCATCAGAGCCTAATGCTGCAAGAGCCTTGATTCATTCCCTTAAGGCCAAATCCAAGCAAGGAGATTATTCTCGAGACATCCGAAGAGAGAGGCTTGTCCCATCCTCGACAGGCTTTTTCGAGACGTGTTCCGCTAGCGACCCTCCGAAGGAGAATTCAGCGTCAGAGCCAGGTTGTATCCTCCTTTGATTGATTAATGATAAATGACTATTGGTTATGCTTCCACCCCTGTTGTTGATTATGATGATGAGTTATGTCTTCTCTGACTGACATATAGTTGCATATACTAGATTTTACGCTTGCGTTTGTTTTGTTTCTTGCGTGTGCAGGTGTTCGATCATGGATATTGTGAGGATCGTGATCTGCCGGAGCTAAGGAATGGGAGTGCTACTTTCTTTACAAGCGACAGTGTTGGATTTTAAGGTAAGCCTTCTTCGCAAGCTGGTTTATTGTAATTAGGAACTTGCGCCATTGCGTGTTATGATTGTTGCTAAATCCGATCTGGGCTAGTAGGGATTGCCTTTGTCCGCAGAGGGGATTTACCTCTTCAACAGAAGTCTCTGGGTAAAATTAATTACTGGAAAAATTAAGTTTTTAGTTTTTTTTTTTGAGTTGCACCATCATGCCTGTGATTTTTTGTGGGTTGCCTTCATATGCCACACCTTATCTTTGCAAATTTACGTTGTCTTCCTTGCTCCACATTGTTTCATCCTGTGACCGCGTTCCTTTCCTTTTCACGTTGTTCCCTTCTCCCTCACGCTGCCTTTTTTTTGAGTTTCTCCCTCATACGCATTATGCCCTTGCCCACATCTGATTTCATTTTCATCCTTCCTCACGCTGTCGACTCCATCCTCCTCATCTCTCTGCAACCTCCTCCTCCCTCTCGCAGTATCCTTTCCATCCTTGCTGCCCTGCTCTCCCTCCTACCGGCTTCCATTCCCTAGCGCTTTCCCTGCACGCTACTCCTTTTTGATCTCATCGCATTCCCTGGCTACATCAAAATTCCTGGGTGCAACATCCGTTTCTTCTTTCCGTCATCTCCTTTACTCTTCGACTTTTATGCATACGCTTCCTTTCCTAACCTAAGTCAAAATAAAACATAACTTCTCATTTATTTTTTAATGTTTGTAAAGTTTTGATTTGATATTTATTTTAGGATTTTTGAGTTTGTTTATAAAACACATAACATTAGAGTTTGGCTTTATGAGATTTGATTTCCTTTTTTTTAGGTCGACTTTTGTTTTTGCTAAATTTTTAAAATTTTCACATTTTTTTTAAAATTCTTTGTTGTATTTAAAATGTGGAAAATCATTTTTTAGGTTTATCTTATGACATTAGGATTTTGGGTCATTTAGATGATAAAATTTTTAGGCTTAGCAGTGGAGAAATTCCTATGGTTGACATGATTTAATTTTTAAAATATCCTAAGATTAACTATAGGAGAAAAATTAATTTTTGGATTTGCATTATTTTAGAATATCATTTAATCCAGAAATTGTTTGACAAAGTGTTTATTTAGCATTGAAATTTCATGGTGCTTCTTCATGATTAATTATTGAGATTTAAATGCTAATTACTTTCTTATGCTTTAGTTAAGTTTGATGATCATTGGCATCTGAATTTTGGAACGTTTTCTATCGATTAAAATAACCTAATGTGTAATTAAATCTTGTTTCATTTACTTGAATTTGGATATTTATTGAATATTAATGTTTGGAAGATTCTTTCAAGTAAGTGTGATTGATATCTTATTTTTGTGAATCTGTGACGACTTGCCTATCTTTTAATTGAGTAATTTTTCACATATTTATAATTGAGGCTCTCACTTAAATACTTAGTGGTCAGATCAGATTATTTGTAATCTAAGCGCTTTAGGATTTTAACATCACCTCTCATCTTCAAAGCTTGTTTCATCTCGCTCCATTTTCAAATCACTTTCCTTGCATTTTTCATTCTAAGTTAGCATTGCATATAGGATGGTTTTTCATCTAAGCAACAGTTTCTCATCAAAAACTTGGTTGTAATTTCCTTAGCAAGATAGTTGACTCCATAAGGAACTGGTATGAATCATTCAAATTTAATCAAATCATTTAATCTTACTATATCTTTTAAAAGTATTTGGTCATTTAATTGTGTCTCATGAACTGGTTGGTTCCCAACTAGTTCTCATTCATTCCATTTTCATAGGCTCTACCCCCCTTAGTCTGCTATAAGGATACAACTCAATTTGAGCCGTTGTCGCAGTGCGTAGACATTCGGTGCGACAACAATACCTATAGAGGATGAAACTTGGAACACACCTTATTCCCACTCGATTAGAGTACCTTGGTCAAGTATCTAATCGGTAGCATTGCATGTGCTGTGACTCTTCATAGAGTATATCACTTTGAGATCTTCCATGTACCTCTGTATATATGCAATTATGAATACCTCCCTAGTTAAGAGGGAGTGTTGAAATATGTAACTAGTGTCGGTCTTCATAATTGTACTTGAGTTATGATGTAATGTATTTTTAAAAAGAAAGAAAAATAAATTTAATTATTATAAAATAAATTGACTTATTAAAGCATGAGTTTCATGCTTGGGTCAATTTTTTTAGGCCAAAACCTTCATTGTAGGCTTCTAGGGTTTATGTCAAGAGTCCTTGTCTTTTTCAATATGTAAAAGACCCTTCTTGGGCTTCATCTATCAAAGAAGAAATTTATTTTTATGTAAAATAGGTCATTTAGGCCTCCTCCACCAAGTCGGCCTCAGCCTGGACAAGTCGGCCTAATTGAGGGACAAAATCTACTATATTAAAGGTAGAAAATCGATCTCATTTGAAGTACATTATCAACAAGTTCGATTTGCAATTGTTGGGGACATAAAAAGGTGCGAAATTCAAGGAGAAGGAAAGAAACCCTAGTGGAGAAGAAGGAGGTCTTTATCAAGCATAAGAAGTCAAAATTCTCTCTCTTCATCTCACACATATGAAGTTACTGGGTTGCTGGAAGTGACGAAGATGCAATACTATAGCTAGGCCTAAATTATGGAGTTGCTGGGGGCCAAAATTTTGGGTTGTTGCTGGGTTGTTGCTGCTGGACAAGAAACAACTACTCAAGTTTGTTGAATCATACTAGAAGGCTGACTTGGTGGAGGAGGAAGGTCTTTTGGTCAGGTCTAAGGTCTTGATCTATCTCAATTGGATTAGTGGAAGAGTTTGACTAGGTTTTCCCCTAGAAATGGGTTTTAGCCCTGATTGAGTTACTATATCTAGTGTCACTGATCTTCATGTTTTGATTTGATGATTGCTTGATGAAAATAAGATAAGAGAAGAACAGGAAGAAGATAATAAGAATACATGAATAACTCAAGTAATTATCAACATAAGAAAATATTTCTGCCTTTCTGATTTTCTAACACCTTTTGCCATCTGAATGTCTTCTTCGATGCATACATAAAACTACTTCTTTCTTAGGCTTCATGCTATGCCATGTTTCGTCAGGTCTTTCATCTGCTTTGTCAAGATTTAGTAGAGCTTGCCTTGACCTATAACCTTGGTTCCTTGGTTAGAAGACTTATGAAAGAACAAGGAGGAAAAATATAAAGACAAAGACAATAGTACTAATGAAGAAGATGTGAAATACTTATCTCTTGAGGAAGGTTGACTCCCTCTTACTCTTTTACTCCTTTTCATCAAACCTTGCCTTCTTGTCAGCATGATATAATCCCTGTCATTCTTAAGAACTAGGTCCCTTAGTGGAAACAATTAGAATTTAGCTAAGGTTTCTATCTCTAGGGTTTCTCCTTTTATTTCATACTTTGCTAGGGTTTACAAAACCTAGATGTCAAGACCTGTCACATACAAATGGTAGATTTCTACAACCACACTTAGAGAGTTAGTTGCAAGACCCTAGATACTTTAAGGTATTCAAGATTGATTACGTTAGGAATTGCAAATTCTATGGAAACCCTAGATCCTTCACATTTATCAAGAGCTGTCATCCATGCATTACTATCATGCTGAAAAAACCTATTGATATCATTACAAGACCTAACATATTATCAAACTATTTCATGTAATTGTCTCTAATATAAACCTTTTCATGGTCATCACCATGATCTAAAAGACATAAATTATACGTACCTCTCTTGAATTTTACCGATCCTCCTTTTGCAGAGACCTGGGTTTGTACCTTAACTTTATTCAACAAAAGAGACAACTTCTTAATTTTGTAGAGATGATCTTCATTGATCTTCAGATATACTGCTTAAAAAACTTACATAGTTTTTGTTCTTTATATGATCTATATAGTTACTCTTTCCTTTTCACAAGCTGCATGTCATGACAGAGTACCCTTTATACAATTTCCATAGTTCAGATCGGCTAGATATCGTGACTGCCTCAAGTATTGATACGCTTTGATTCACCATTTGTTCATATAGCTTCAACATCCTTTTTTCTTCAAACTAAGATATAAACCAAGTCATTTTACCTATTTCATCTAGATGTCTCGACCACTAGTGGTAGAAATTGTCTTATTTCAAACTTATGTATGAGTGTCAGAAAAGAGACGACTCAAATTGTTTCTTTTGCTTCATATTACTTCGTTCCTCAAGTATGGTGCTATGCAAAGACACAACTTTGGATATACATGTATTTCAGAGAGAACCTAAAAGGATAGAGATCAATCCTTTCGTATAAATTGAGGTCCTAGCCTCTAAAATATGTTACCACTGTAGTATAGCAATGAACCTGGAAAAACCAAGGACACATATCACAAAATATATGAGATACAATGAGCTATAATACGCCAAGCATGGAGTGCGAGCCACATGATATCTCTGTTGTTATATGCGAGCTTTATGATGAGAGCCACAAAAATTGAATGTAATTCATTGTTATAAAGAATTAAACCATCAATACTGCATGTAGTGACATCAATGTAAAGCGAGATAGAGTCATTGATTATGAGCGAAAGCAAGCCCAAAACTTAAATATTTAGTCATTGAGCATTGTGCAAATTACCACAGGTGTGATCGAATCACCAAGGATAGGAGCTCCAGAATTTTCAATGAACCATAAAGATATAGCGTGATCATAAACTGTGAGACTTTATGTATAATGTATGCCATCCACTGCTTATGTGATGTCAATTTCGGACCATAGTATAAAGCATGTGAGTCATTGTAATTTTATACGAGCCATAACTAACATGTGTGATGACACTGTGCGTGTTGGAAATACTGAGAGGGGGGGTGAATCAATATTTCTTTTCAATTTTTAATTTTACCAGTTAGATCACTTATATTTAAAACACAAAATGAACAATGATGGAATAGATACTTTTATTAATTTCTCAATAAGTAAAGTACAATAATGATATAGGGCTCCAACCCTAGATGAAGACTCCAATCTTCCAGGCTCCAACCTGTATTGTGCCAAGCACCGACTTGGTCTTTCCAAGGCTACAACCTTTTCAATTTGAGGCACCTACCTCTAGGGATCCAACCCTATCTTTGGTACAGGCTCCGAATTGGTTTCTTGAGGACTCCAGTAATTCTCTCCTTCTTTGACATAAATGGCAAACAAGGTACCTTAGTACTCCCCCTGTCAAGTTGCTTCTTTTCTTCATGAATAGTAGTCCTTCATAGGTATGTTACTCCCCCTGTCATGGTGCTCTTCCTTCTGGTAATGTGGTCCATGATAGATGTTTTTACATTTCTTCATGTGATGAACCAACTCCCCCTTCCTGCATAAACTCCTCTTGCTCAAGAAATATTGCTTGCTTTGTGATCTAATGGAAAAAATCTTCAACAATGGTTCACCGGATGAGAAGGGATTATGTTCTTCAATGCTCCCAAGAAATGATCTAAAAGATGATTGTCCATGTATGGCCCTTTCGTGGAATGATCACAAACTCCCTTAACTATATGCATGGTCTCCTTTTTGGCAGATTCTTACCATCAAATACTTGGAATATCACATCCGCTTGAATGTATTCATCAAATCAACAACATGTGTGGTTGGATGGATTGTTCAAGAGACTTTCAGATCCAATTTTCTTCCTTTTCCACACTTGTGTAACATTCTTCTCTAGCTTGTTTGTCATGGTTTTAGGGACCCAAGTCAAGTTACACTCACGAGCCATATGTCCAATTTTATGGCAATTGAAGCACTCCATCTCGTTCATGAATGAGGAATCATGACTTTTTTTTGCAAAATTGATTCTAGGGAGTTGACGGGAACCATTATATTTTTCCTTGTGGTATGCCCTACAATCCTTTGCCATATGCCCAAAGTTTGTACAAGAATAGCAATAACCAAAAAATATACTTTGGTACTTGGAGGATGGAGATTGCCTTGATGTTATTCAAAATTCATTCTGCCTTGGGATCCTCTGATGATATCCATTACCTCTTGCATCCTTGACACCATCAAGATACTTTCTTGAAGTAGGGTTTCTTCCAATGTCATCTTGACTCATGCTTTTGCTGGAACTGGGGACATCAATATTTCTTCCAAGCTTTTCCACATCCTTGTGGTTTAAAGCATTAGGGTTTGCATTACTTTTGTTTGAGGGTTCACCAACATAACCAAGGCCTGATTTATCAAGGGGAGACCTTTGATGACTTAGGATGTCATCTAGGGTTTGAGAGCTTTTCAAGTTCTTATTTAGCAAGTCAACTTCCTTTTTAAGAAATACAATTTCTCCTTTCAACTTTTCACAATCTTCATCTTTCATAACAAGTTGCTTCTTCATTTCTTCCATCATCCTTGTTGCTTCATGTGCTTCGATTTTATGGGAGATGATATTTGATTTCATTATGAAGACTTCTTCATTCTTCTTTGCTAGACTGCTCTCCATTTCTTCTTTTATTCTTGTAGCTTCACATGTTTCAGCCTTGAGAAGATTGATGTCTGATTTTAGCTTCAAGATTTCTTCATCCTTTTCTTTTAGTTGGCATATCATGGTGTTTCTCTCCTTTTTTGCTTCATCAACTTTTCTTCTATGAATGCCAAAGTTTCCATCACCTTCTCGGATCCTTGTGCTTGTTTCCTTGCTTCTTCTAGTTGAGATCTAAGAGAGGAGACCTCTTCCTTGTATTGACCAATCTTTGCTTCAAGATTGTTCAAACTCTTAAGTCTTTGTTCAAGGTGGCTTGACAAAGTTTCTTCCCTTTTCTTTGCCTTATCCAATTGATTTGTCATAGATATGATTTATTCATGATGCTTTCTTTTGTTTTGATGAAATTCCTCTTTAAGTTTGGTGAGCTCCTCATCTCTTTATTGTACTTGAAGCTTGAAAAAGTCAACTTCCTTCCTTGTCTTGTCTTGGTTACAATCTTGTGCTTTCTTCTTAAGTTCCTCATTTTCCTTTTTCAAACTTTTAATCTCTTCCATGGAAGACATAATTTTATTCAGGAGATCTTCTTCAAAGTCTTCTTTGTTCTCTTCATCTTCTAGGTCTTCTTTAGCCTTGTTGTCATCTCTCTTATCTTCAACTTCCTTGATGGATTCTGGACTTCTTTCTTGTTTCCCATCATCTTCTTGACTAGAGATCATTGTCAATGCTCCTATTGAGTGAAGATCATGAAGTTTGTCCCATATGACTTTTGCTGACGGACATTTTTCAAAATTGGCCTTCATAGATTTTGGTAACCCATTCAAAATTTCCTTCATTGATCTTGTATTGTACTCCTTGGATTCTTCATCCATCGTGTAATTAGTAATCACTGATTTCCAAACTTCAATTCCTTGAGTCTTCAAGAAATTCCTCATTCTTGCCTCCCATATATCAAAATTTCCATTGAACAGTGGAGCCTTCACGAATTGATTGAATTCAATTTCGATGGTTGAGGAAGACACATCTTTAGGAGGATTGGAGACTTTCTTCCTTGGCTTTTCCATTTGTGTTCTAATGATCAACCTTCAAGCTATTAGGCTTTAAGTGAAGGTATTGGATCTGATACCAATTGTTGGAAATACTGAGAGGGGGGGTGAATCAATATTTCTTTTCAATTGTTAATTTTACCAGTTAGATCACTTATATTTAAAACACAAAATGAAAAATGATGGAATATATACTTTTATTAATTTCTTAATAAGTAAAGTACAATAATGATATAGGGCTCCAAGCCTAGATGAAGAATCCAATCTTCCAGGCTCCAACCTGTATTGTGCCAAGCACCGACTTGGTCTTTCCAAGGCTCCAACCTTGTCAATTTGAGGCACCTACCTCTAGGGCTCCAACCCTATCTCTGGTACAGGCTCCAACCTGGTTTCTTGACGACTCCAATCCTCTGGGCTCCAACCCTATCTTCCAAGGCACTGACCTTGTCTCTATGAAGCTCCAACCTCTTGAGCTCCAACCCTCAACTTCACTTTGTCAAACTATGTTTGGTTATTATTCACGGCTCCCAAATTCTTCTTCAACGAGCCCTGTCACACCAAGTCTCCAAGTCACATCATTAATGACAACCTTTTCTTCACATGAAGGTGTCTCCACTGCTCTTCATGACACCCACGGTTACCTCATGATTTCTTCAATGCATCATGATCTTCAAGGGTGTCTCCAAGACTTTAATCAATGCTTGGTGATGTATTCAATCAATTGCACACGTTCTGCACAAGGTATTCCAAACAGCTGCAAGTACAAGGACCACTACAAACTCTTCTTCAAGGCTTCAAATCTGCTCAACAAGTTTGTTCCAGCAAGGTTTAAGTCTGCACGAAATGTATTTCAAGGGCTATCCTGATAATGACTTCCAAGACACTTCAACTAATATTCCTCAAGGTGTCTTCAAAATGGTTCCTCCAAATGCTTCAAGATCTGTTCAATGATCTGCTCCAACATGCCCACCATCAAGATCTTCTTCACTTGTACATGCCTCCAATTTCACTGTCCATTAATGCTCATTCATTATTCATCATAGGACTGCAATCCAAGCATGTGGTCACAAACCCACTGTTTTTAATGATGATCCATACTGTTGAAGGCTTTCAAGTTTCCACAGATAGGCAAAAACATATATATCAGTCCTCCACACCTTTTATCATTGATTAGTTATGAGATATCCGAGCCAATACAGATTTGATGTATCAAACCACAAAATTGTCCTATCTGAGCTTAAAGGAAGTCACTGTACTATAATCAAGATAAAGGTTCAATGATACAGTCCTAAATAACAATGCTGTCCCAAAGTGTGCTTGCTGTCACAGGTTCAAAATAGTACACCATAGGGTGAAATTTTCATTCCTAAAGTGTTGTCCAAATAGCCGAAATTGTAGGTTGTTACAAACCTTTCTCTAGGTTCAAACCTTCCACAAGAGAGTTGTAGAGATATACGTCCTAGCTGTAAAAAATTTCGAGCCTCAGAATACTGTTTGCTGTCCAAGGTATTATAGGTCTGAAGTTTTCTCAGATCACATCCTTTAAAGATATTACATCACCCTAAAACTCATGACTGAGCCCTCTTCTTTCACTGTAAATTTACCACAGATCCGATCTTGTAATGAGCTCCCACAGGTAGCTACCATCCTCCTTCAGGTGATTGTCTTCAGGTTAAGTATACAGATCTGACGCCTTAATTATCTGAGCTTGAAAGATAATCCTAACAACAAAATTGCACAAACAGACTTCTTCATTATCTCCTTCACTTCCTTGTTGTTCTAGAACTCCTCTCTGAAATAATCATCGAAAATGATGCTTGAAATGAAGTCTTTCAACTTGTATTTATATAAAATTTCGACCATTATTAAAAAGACACGTCTCTTGGTGGGAGGCCGACATGAGTAGGCTAGCACAGGTCAGCACAAGGACAAATTTATTTCTTTAACTTGAAAAATTCATATCTCCCAAACCGCTTGGAGTTTCGGGCCAAGTAATAGCTCATTGGAAAGACAAAATTATGCTCTAAAAGATGGCATAGGTATCAAATTGAGAGGCTGCCTCTAAGATAGTAAAAAAAGCATTTTTTAATGTGACTGGTCATTAATTAGTGCAGAATTTGAGATAGGGCAGATATGCTTCTCTTGTTAGGCTTCTTCATGGTTTTCTCTTCTTCATTGTTTAACACCTTCATCATAGGATCATGGTAGGACATCAGCAATGAGTGTATTATATAGTGGCACAATGATATGTTATAGGCAGTATCATTAGGAAGGTATCTTTCAATCATCAATCACGTCATCTCTTAGTCTTCCAATCTTCATCAAACACCATCATTAAGTGTGGTCATATAAGAGTATAACATCATCACAAGTATGGCTTCATTAAGTATCATTCTTCACATCATGGGATTGTACTTAGGGACTAGATCACTAATCAGAAACTTGGGACCTTATTAGGGCAAGACATCATCATCTAGAACCAGGCATCTCAAGAATATTGACATCTCAGTCAAAGCCATGTTGCCATCAATGAAAACCTTGATTAACAATGCAGACCTCTGTGAACTGTAATGTTACATGCCACAAAAATATGTGATTTATCTAACCATAGACCTATGCAATGTCAATACCATTGCGAATCATTGTAAACCATTATTAGATGCGAGTCATCAACGTGTGCCAAGAATAACATTCCACAAATTTCAGATATAACTTATGAGCCGCATGATATATTTGTGTAACAAATATGTGATTCATTGATTGAGTGAGCCATAGAGGGATAGTGAACCGTAGAATGAAGTAATGTGCCATGATTTAAAGAGCCACAGAGAGCTATACGATCTGAGTAAAATGAGCCAAACCATTTATGTAGAATGAAAATCATAAAACAACAGCTGAGCCACAAGCTACAAGATCCGAACCTATCACTCAGTGATGCTGACAACAAAAGAGATCGAGCCATAAAGAAAAGAGCAAGACACTGATATGAGTTTTTGTATTGTATATTGTGATTATATGAAAACCATACAATAGGTCTTTTGCAAGCCTCTTCATCCTTGATAATTTCGTTTTCAATCACATAGGGTTATTTTAATTTAGGCTACCACAAATATGTGTATCAGGAACGTGTGCAGACTTCATGTTAATGAGCCATATACGAACCACAAAGAATTATAACTAGCACAGGCCATGACAAAAAATGTGAACCTCGTCCTAGAGATAAAGAAAAACCATGCTACAAAAAATACATGTACTGAGATTATATTCATTAGATCAATGGGCCATACCAAGAAAAATCGAACCATGGTAAGATGTGTGAGCCATTGTAGCATCAGACTTTGATCCATAAGCTAACATATAGTGATGTTCAACCTTCTTACTTCAAACCTTAGCTATGATACTATGTTGAGAAATCGAGAGGCTTATGAATTAAGGAATATTTATCGTTCTTTGATAATTTCGTGTGAATTTTTTTGTCTTCTTATTAATATTTATTATGTTTCTTTATCAAAAAATTATCAAAATATAAACATGAAGACACAAAAAATTAATGAGCACAAGATATAGGCTCCATGCCAGGATGAAAACCCCATAAGGGGGCAAACCCATAAAAATTTCTCTTATAGAATCAGATCAAAGTGAGATATCCAAGACCCATGATCACAAAGACTCCAACCTTCTATATTCCAAGTCAAACCCCCTCCTTCACATAAAATCCATCAGCAAGAGACCAACAACAAATCTTCAACAAAATATGTAATGAGGCAAAACTTTCACACAATTAACTACAAGAAAAATACTTCAACTTTAGACTTCAGCCCTTGATCCAGGTGGATATTGGTGTCCACCTACCTTTTCCACTTAGGGCCCCACCATTGCCTCTTTCAGTTTTTCAGTTTCGGCACAACTTACTATTTTTAGCAGTTTTTCGGGTCCTGAACTTCCGGAGCCGTTTTGAGGCCCTAAACAATGTTTTTTGGGCATCTTTCCGCGATGAATATGATTCTGCTCCAAAATTGATATTAGCGATGAAGATTGTAGTCCTCGGATAGATATTTCTAACGATGTATCATGTGCGTCAGACAAAGATAGTATGTCAAAGTTACATCCCCGGGAAGTTGAAACACCAACTTAACCAAACGAGGCCCATAGTTTTGGCACTTCATCTCCTAAGTTTAGGTTTTCGGACATTTAGGGTTTTCCATTGTTTATAGATAATAAATAAGCCCTCAAGCCTCATTGTAACTCAGTTCATAGGCCTGTAGCTGCCACATCTCTTCTCAGAGATAAGCTATCAGCGCCCTAGCTAGTTTATTTCCATTCTGCCTGTAAGCAAATTTCAGTTCTTTGATATTAATGAAATGAAGGGATATTTCCGCTGCATATTTGGAATTATGGTTATATATGTATTCTTTTGCGTTCCTACATAAATTTGAATCAGTGGTATCAGATTGGTTTTCTTTTTCTCGATCCTTCTTTGCATGTCCCCAATGAGGTCGAGGTATAAGGAGTTAGGGCTCGATTTGGTGGAACCTTTGCAAGATCAACCTCGCAAACTCCGAAGAATGCCCATGGGGGACGAAAAGAAAGATGAGGGAGTAGGAGATCCTATCAAAATATTGCTCGAGGAGGCCCTCGAAAAACAAAGGAATGTGATGATGGATAACTTTGTCCAGATCCTTCAACGACTGCCCACCGGCGGTGCATCTGCATCCAACAACCACTCTGGAGGCTTGACTCCCTTTAAGGTACAAGTAAACTTTGACATTCCCATATTTGAGGGTCAAATAGATGTAGATGCCATAGATAGATGGTTGAATCTATTAGAAGGATATTTCTTGGTTCATTACTTTTCTGACCGGGAGAAGATTATTTTTGCACTCCTTAAAGCTACCCCCCATGTCAAGGACTGGTGGGAAACCTGCAGTTGGAAAAAGGCTGAGACAGAACCCTCTCTGTTCTCAGCCGTACCCACTTGGAATTATTTTCAAGATGCCATCAAGGAATAATACTATCCTGTGGGGAGCTATTAGGACAAGTACATACAATAGATCACGCTGCGGCAACAAAGGGATCAAGATGTGCATGAGATGATGAATCTGTTCCATACCCTGCGCACAAAGTTGGGTATTAAAGATTCAGAGAAACATTTAGTGCTAAAGTATCGCAGTTGTATGCACAAATACATTCAGGAGGAAATGGATTTCCTTGACATCTCCTTGCTTGGGACGACATACCGGCATGCTGCCAAGATTGAGCAGAAATTCAAACAGAAGAAGCGAGAATTTGGATCTGTGAATCAAAAGCAAGGGAAAGGTGCCCCCAAACCGCAGAACAAAGGACAAAGCCAAGGCATGGCGGCCCAAGAAAACTTTCCAAAGCCATAAGCAAAGAACAACATCGCGAAGCTAAAGAAGGACACGAGAAAGTGGTGTGAGTTCCATAGGATCTCCATTCACAACACAAGTGAGTGTTAGGGAAAGCAGTCGCTGGTGGACGAGATGAGGGCTTTTGAATCAGATGCATGCTCCGATTCTGAATCAGATCCTGACAAGGGAAATGACAAAGGGAAGCAGATTATTGATGCGAAGCCCAACGTCACTGTTGCCACTACGAAGATCCAGAAGGAGGAACCAGAAGATCCAGAGGAGGCAGAGCATCTCTTCCACTCCCAGATGTGGGTAAAGGGTTCCCCGCTACAGTTCATTGTCGACAATGGGAGCCAAAAGAACCTCATTTTAGCGGATGTCATGAAGTGGTTGGGCTTGCCGACCACAACGCACCCACAACCATACACCATCGAGTGGCTTCACTAAGGATGGGATCTCCGCGTCAGCCAACAGTGCTACCTTCCCTATAGCATAAAGCCCTTCACGGATGAGGTATTGTGTGACATTACTCCTATTGATGTTGCTGATGTGTTATTAGGCCAACCATACTTGTGGAAGCAAAATTTTGTGTATGAGTCCTGGCCTCATGCTATTATTGTTACTTTGGGAAATAAGTTGTACAGGATACCAGAGGTACCACCGCCTCCCACTATCTCTTTGGTTACTACAAAACAATGCAGTAAGCTCATTTCCCAAACCAGGAAATTTGTTTTCTTGATGATCTGCCCCCAGGGCAAGAAGAAGACTGTGGCCACGAACTCTAGACATGGCTTCTATGCACGCCAACAACAAATGGACAAGGTTGTGGAGGAGTACGGGGACATCTTCACCTTACCCACAAGGGTGCCTCTACACTGTCAGGTCAAGCACCCTATTGACATGACCCCAGGTGCGCCACTACCCAATGGACCAATCTATAGGTGCTCTGTTCTGGAGAATAATGAAATCAAGAGGCAGATTCAGGAGCTATTGTAGAAAGGTCACATCCGGCCAATTTCATCGCCCTGTGGGAGCTCAATCGTGTTGGTACAGAAGAAGGATGAGACTTGGAGACTTTGTATTGACTATCCGGTGCTGAACAAGATCACTGTCTGGAATAGGTGCCCAATCCCACGGATTGATGACCTTCTGGACCAACTCAAAGGGGAAAAATATTTCAGCAAGATTGACTTGAAGTCTGGGTATCACCAGGTACTAATCGAACCCTCTGATGTGTGGAAGACTGCCTTCAAAGCCAAGGAAGGCCTTTTCGAATGGCTCATCATGCCTTTCGGGTTGACAAATGCTCCCGCAACCTTCATGAGGTTGATGGATGACATATTGCATCCATTCACCAACTCATTTGTAGTGGTGTACTTGGATGACATTCTGATCTTCAGCCAGAGTTGGGAAGAACACCTCCACCACATCCGACAAGTCCTCTAAACACTACGACAACACAAGTTGTGTGCCAATTTGCAGAAGTGCACTTTTGGCATGACCCAGGTTCAATATTCGGGATACATTATTGATGAAAGGGGGGTGCATGTGGATCCATCCAAGATCCAAGTCATTCGGGATTGGCCAGCCCCAACCACCCTAACAGAGCTTCGCAGCTTTCTGGGTCTTGCTAATTTGTACCACAGGTTTGTGTTGGGATTATCTCATATCACTTGGCCCTTGAGTCAAGTCACCAAGGGAGGAGCAAAAGAAAAATTATTTTGGTTAGAATCTCAATAGAAGGTGTTCGTAGAATTGAAACATCGCCTTTGTTCTGCGCCAGTGCTCACATTACCAGACTTGCAACAACCATTTGAGATCGAGACAGATGTCTCTGATGATGCTATTGGGGAAATTCTTACTCAACATGGGCATCTAGTGGCATATCACAGTGAGACATTTTCCGACAGAGTTCAAAAGTATCCCACTTATGACAAAGAAATGTATTCCATTGTGCAGGCTTGTCAACAATGGAAGCATTACATTTTTGGGAAGGAGACAATCATCCACACAAACCAATGACCCCTACAGTTCATACAGACACAAGGGAAGTTGCAGAACGTTCGCCATCAAAAGTGGTCCACATATTTGCAACAATTCATTTGAACATCAAGTACAAGAACGGTAGCACCAATAATGTTGCATACTGCCTCATCCGACCACTGATCGTGGCCATAACCACTGTTCTCAACTCTTGTGGGCATGAGACTTCTGATTGGCTGCTTCTCTACAAGAGCGATCCAGAATTTAGCCACACATACAAGGCACTCTTGGGGGGTACGCAAGTTCCAAATTTTCACCTCCAAGATGCACTGTTGTGTCACCTAGGACACCTTTGTGTTCCTTCAAGTGAGCGTGCCAAGATGATATGGGAAGCGCACTACAGTCGAGTCGCTGGGCATTTGGTGGTCGAGAAAAAAGTGGCAGTATTGCAGAAGTATTTCTATTGGCAAAACCTTCGACAGGATTTCGGGAAGTACATCAAATCCTGCACTGCTTGCGCTATTTCCAAACCAACCATCAAGAAGCAAGGGCTCTATACTCCGCTACCTACCCCTACTTGACCTTGGGAATTCATCTCCATGGATTACATTTTAGGCCTTCTTTCTACTAAGCATGGAAATGATTGTGTTTTTGTGGTCATCAACAAATTCTTAAAGATGGCCATTATGGTGGCCTGAAAGAAGAATATCACAGTAGAAGCCACTGCTAAACTCTTCTTTGAACGAGTGTGGGTGCACTTTTGGATCCCACAGTCTATCATATTAGATTGCGACAGTAGGTTCCTCAGCACATTTTGGTCCAACCTCTGGTCAATGTTGGACACCAAGCTCGCCAAGTCCGCAGCTTTCCATCCCCAAACTGATGGCCAGACAGAGGTCATCAACAAGATGATTGTACACATTCTGTGCATGTACAATTCAAATCATCCATGCACATGGGATGAGAGCCTCCCCTATGTACAACACAGTTATAACCGGGCTCTCCACAGCTCAACCGGCCACAGCCCCTTTTAGGTGGGCTTGGGATTCCAGCCACTATGTCCCATTGACGTAACCATGCCATTTGCGGCTACTCAGGCCGATTCGGCTCATGTCCAGTCTGAAGTTGACAAAGCGAACAACTTCATCGAGTGCATTCAATACATCCGCCAACAAGTTCATGACATATTGGACAGAGCCAATGCTAAGTACAAGCAACGACATGATCAACATCGAGTGCCACACAACTTCCAGGTGGGCGAAAAAGTGTGGCTAAATTTTCAAAAGGAGTGCCTCACTGGACCCCACTGCAAGCTTTTCCTGCTTCAATATGGGCCATACACCATCACCAAGGCTGTAGGGAACAATTCCTTCGAGCTCAGTATTCCACCATTCCTTGGTCTGCACCCAGTATTCAATGTAGATCGCCTTCGTCCCTACTTCCCACCTCTACTAGACACCTCTGACATTATAGAAGAACTCACACCAAAAGAGTTAAAACCAGACTGCATGGAATAGACCACCATAGATTGTATCATCGACATGAAAATAAAGAACACTCACCAACAGAAGATCCAACTGTATCGGGTTGTCAAAGCTGGCCAACTCCTGCACCAAGGCAAGTGGTTCACCAGGGACCAAGTTTAGTAGAAGTTTCCTCATTTCATAGAGGAACTCAATGCAATGGGGACCATTGCTTCCTAAGGGGGGAGGAATGATCCAGGTGGATATTTGTGGGCACCCGCCTATTCCATTTGAGGCTCCACCATTATCTCTTTCAGTTTCTCAGTTTCGGCACAACTTACTATTTTTAGCAATTTTTTTGGGTCTTGAACTTCCAGAGCTGTTTTGAGGCCCTAAACAACGTTTTTTGGGCATCGTTCCTGCGGTGACTATGATTCCGTTCTAGAATTTATATTTATAGTGACAATTTTAGTCCTCAGATAGATCTTTCTAACGATGTATCATGTGCTTCAAACGGAGATAGTATGCCAAAGTTACGTCCCCGGGAAGTTGAAACACCAACTTACCCAAACGGGGCCCATAGTTTTGGCGCTTCATCTCCTAGGGTTAGGTTTTCAGACGTTTAGGTTTTTCCATTGTTTATAAATAATAAATAGGCCCTTGAGCCTCATTGTAACTCAAGTGAGAGGCCTGTAGCTGCCACATCTCTTCTCAGAGATAAGCTACCAACGCCCTAGCTAGTTTATTTCCATTCCGTATGTAAGCAAATTTCAGTTCTTTGATATTAATGAAATGAAGAGTTATTTCCACTGCATATTTGTATTTATGGTTATATATGTATTTTGTTGCATTCCTGCATAAATCCGGATCATCCCTCCTCTTCTTCTGTGATATTTCAAATTAGATTGTATGAATTGTGTGTCCAAAATGAGCTCCAAATTCCTTCTATTTATACTTGTCCAAAGGGCTTCGAATAAACACGTCCATTGGGGCAGGGCAGACTTGACAGGTAGGCCAACTTGGCATCTAGAGATAGTTTTGACACAAATTACAATTTGAAAAATTATTTTTGCTTTTTATTTACAATAGGTCCAAATAGGACTTTGACTCTTTGACTCAATAAATCCTAGAAGAATGAAGAACATGCTTATCTAAAATAATAATTTGACTTGAGCATGAAATCCATGCTTGAAAAACAAAAGTTTTTCTTTTCTTTCATTTTGATTTTTGTTGGACACCTAATCCTCTATGGGTAGGTGTGGAAGCCGTACAGTTAAAGAGGAGTCTAAGTGACCTTGAAATGTGGAATCCAAGGGTCACCCCATTGTATTATAAATGCACATCTATGGTTAATAGAATGCATCTCATAGCTGTGTTTAACATGGTATTAGAGCAGGCGAATTCCGATCCTGCTCCAAGTTTGAGCCACTAGTTTTGTGGAAAAATATGTCATCGTTCATAACTACCTCTTTGACCTCTTCCCTTGCCGAAATGAATCTCTCATTCTACCTATCAGTTCTGCTGCTTTCCACTCTACCCACTTCATTGTTGCGCACCTATTTCACATAAACGCCCCTTCCCCTTGCCATTTTGTGTTGTGCTTTTTGCATATATGTTAGTGATATTACTCAGACAAAAAAAAGGTATCAGTCGTAGAGAATTAGTTTTTAAAGGGAAAGGTCGTGAGGTCCAGTGATTTTTTAAGTGGAATAGGAATCTTTTGTTGAAACCTTGCACAGTTAACGCTTCATATAATGCTCACAAAATGATACTTCTTCTTTTGGTAACTCTATCCTCACTTGTGCTCTGTATTTACTCTGAATTCAAATTGTGCTCTGACTTTACTTTGAATTCAAATTTTCATATATCCTTGATGTAATTGATTCCGAGATTATAGCTGAAACCTATATTATTCTTGTGAATTTTAAAACTTTCTCTTTTGGTTGGGTGCTGGTTCTATAAGTGGGACAAGTTGAATTCAAAAGAAACCACTTGTGGATACAACACACATAAAAAAAAGTATGTTTGTAATCCAGAAATAGCCACGCATATTCATTCTCTTATAATGTATACTGACATACTATGCACACATGAGGAGCATCTCTAAAATTGTGTGATTTATAGAAAAGGTGGGCATAGTCCCTAATATTAGAGAATCCAACCCCTAATTCCACAGGCTTTTTGGTTCCTATGTTGTAAAATTAAATTGAAGATGCCCAGGAGTTGATCTCCACCGTCTCCATCTGGGAAATCTGCAATTCCTTCATGCTTTCGGCCCTCTCCTTCGATCGTCGGTGCCTCAACATACCACACCCTATGCTTTTCCCACTGGACACACTCTCCTCCAAGACACCACACAGTCTATCACCACACAGTCAAGCACAACACTGCATTGCCCTCTCGGCTCTCCCTTTGCAGTCAATCACCGTGGCTCTCTTCTCCTTCCTGTGAAAAAACCCTTTACTCCTGCGTATATTCTTTCCTGTGGCTCGGCCTAAGTCCAACCCCCCCATGCTAAGATCCTTTACTCCTTTGCTCGGGCCTTTGCTAACAGTCGGCCCTCCCCGGCCTGTGGCACCACATTTCGACCCTTACCACCTCCCTCCCACCAGCCCTTCCACTTCGTTGACCCCTACGACATACCTACCACCGACCCCTAACACCTCCCTCCAGCTGGCCCCTTCGACTCCATTGGCCCTTCCATCTTTAGCACCCTAGTTTCCTTGAAACCGCCTGTCCATTCAATACACAACACTCCGGTTATGTAATATATAACGCTCATTCATCGCCGCGACAAAAATCTACTGGTAATACCTCCAATGGTAAATCAAATGGCGTATAATGTGTTTTGAAGATCATGTAAATGGTGTATTTGAATTGAGTGCTTGAAATGTTCGTGTTGAAATATGACACATAAGATCTATATAGTGCGTTGAAGAGTCCTGCATTTTGATACACGGCTATTCCATTCCAATAATATGTATAATGCATTCTATATTGTGTTCATATTGTGCGTTGGTCATATGATATATGGTATGAAGGACATATGAGGGTGATATATTATATGTGACAATGTATGCGAGGTTTGTGGAATTTTCATAAGATATTGAAGTACTAGCATATGTAAATACTGCATTCCATTGGGATTTTTAAGGTATCAAGAATTTTGTTCAGATTATTGTAAAGGAGACTATTTTGAAAATTAAAAGCTCTTTGGAACCAATGTCATTAGATAGTTCCTTTTTAATGGCTCGAATTGATAATTTATTAGAGTTATTAAGAACTTTAATCATGTCCACTTCTAATAACACAGTCCAAATCAGCAAGAACACTCTCATAGATATTAAACCCTGTCTACAAAATGCACAAGAAAACATTGAATTTTTGCATTTGGAGTCCAGCAAGATGAGCTTCAACAGAAGAGTTGTCATTCTGAACTTGTTTTCGTTCAGAGCATTGAGATAAAATCCCATCAACAATAAGAAATTGTTCATATCACTGAGCCCAGTACAAGATAAGATTTGAATGCAGAAGAAAAAATCCAGCCTGCACTTCCCATGCCCATCATCATACCTTGGGAAGGGCTTGTCCACAACAAACACAGAATTGGACTTGGATATGACAAGGGTGTGTCATTTCATATTCCAGACTATTCCAAGCCCATCAAATTTCAGAGTGCCAAATTTCTTCATGATAGCTCACCTTCAGCGGTTCCAGATCTTGCTCCTCTTCCAAAGTAGCAACAACAGATTGAAAAATGAAAACACTATGATCGAGTTGGCCATATGAAAGATCATTGTTTCGATCTTCACCCATGCAAGCACTATGGTCGACACACCCATTATTCACATAGATGCTTCAGAAACAAGCCTCCTACAAGAAAAAGATTCATCTTGGATGGATTGATTCTTGGCAATGGGCATCAACAGGAAAGAAGATATTTAAGTCATATGTCAGAACTTGTTCTAGGATATTGAACAATCTTGCAGTTGAGTTTTCAACATCATCTCACATTGTACCTGACAGGGGGGGAAATGGTGGTCATTTAAAAGCTTCAAAGCCACATCAAGCGAGCTTGAGCCATAATCTCTCATTCCAGATTTAGAGTTGTCGCCAGAGACACAACAGTTCAGGCGAGCTTGAGCCACAACTTGTCATTCCAGATTCAGAGTTGTAGCCAGAGACACAACAGTTCAAGCAAGACTGAGCCACAACCTGTGATTCTAGATTCAGATTTGTAGCTAGAGACACAGATTCCCATGAGCATGCATTTGGTTGGTGGTCAGCCTTAAACCATCTATGTGAGGTTGATATTCTTCCTCTTCAAAGAATTTGGGACACTTCCTCTAGCAGAAGAATTCAACTTCTTTCCATTTTCGGTAGAGTTGCGGGAACTGCACTAAGCGTTCTAGAGTTTGTGGTCATCCTTAAACCATCACAGGTTATAGACCTCCCTTCTTCTAGGTTGAAGGCCCCCCTCTTCAAAATATGAGGAGCACTTCCTCTAGCAGATGACGTCATCTTCTTGCCAGATTTGGAAGAGTTCCAGGAACTGCACTAAGTGTTCTAGTGTTGGTGGTCATCCTTAAACCACCTCTTTATGCCAACATTTCAGAGATCTCATTCAGCCTAAGTGCTGCCATGCATACTTTGCATATTTGTATTGCAACTCTCTTCTTGGACTCACACATACCCGTTCGGATTAAGGGGGGGAATGTTGGACACCTAATCTTTCTTTGGTAGGTGTGGAAGCCGAATAGTCAAAGAGGAGTCGAAGTGACCTTGGAATGTGGAATCCTAGGGTCACCACATTGTATTATAAATACACATCTATGGTTAATAGAATGCATCTCATGCATATCTTTCCTACTTGTGTGTGTTTGAAACAACTATGTTTAACACTTTTACATAAAATATATAAGCACATAATGATAATGAAAATTATGAAGACCAAACTTAGTTACAACTTTCAACACTTTTCCCCCATTTTATTCTAGGCCCAAGCCAAAGCATCAGGCTCATATTTCAATGTAATACAACCTTTCTGAGACAAATCTTGTAATTATAATTATCCAATCATTCATATGGTTACCTTCTAGCCCTAAAGATTCAGTAGAGTGCCATCCTTTGGTATTTTATTTGTCTTCTACTGTACTTTGATGCAAAGAAAAGAAATTGTTTGTTCTAGATATTAGTGTTTACTGTTCCTAAGGGATATCTTTGTATATTTTTGGTGAAGAAGAAAATATCATTTGATCCATAACTTTAAAAATTTCCTATACTCAACATCCTTGAGGAAGCAATGCTTTATATAGTGCCATGAAAATGAAAATATTAGCATTGTTGATTATACTCACATTTCCCAACTTGAGATGTAATAATAGGCTATAACCATTATGTATGTTAGGAATAATGACCCTTTGACATGGTTATTGTTATTCACTTTTATGTTGCAATGTAATGGTCACTTAGGAGTATATTTGTGTGACCAAGGTGTGTCTAAGTTTGAGGTAGACTAATGAATCTTAGGTGATGGATTCTACACTATGTTGATATGCTATGTAGAAGAATAAATAATGTGAGCCGTCATAACATGTAAGAGTGTAAGGATTGTGTTACACGTTATTTTTTCACCATGACATTTGACTGCCCATAGGTCTATCACCACCTATATCATATTCCCTTAGAAGTCAAAAACCTTAATGTTCCTGAATCAAGTCTTGGAATTGGAGAAAAGCTCTGTAAAACCCACACGTTTTTTAGCCTTTTCCTGCGCATGCACTGCTGTTTAGTCTCTAAACTGTGGCAAACCGCACACGTTTTGATACTATTACCTACGCACCCCCGTGAAAGGCAAAATAAAAGAAAAAGTAAATTCTAGAAGCCTAGCTGGTCGAATTATCTCCCAATTGGAAGCTTCTAGAGTCGCGATCAGTTCGAGCTTTATCCCTCCACCCATGGAGCTTATCCCTTGGTCCATGGAGATCAAATCCCTTTATGAGAGGAATCCATCCCCCTCTTCATGGAACTGAAACTACCTCCATTTCCCTATAAATTGAGCTCAAGTTTCATTTTGAACGGTAGATTGTAAATTTAATTGTTGAAGGGAATTCCCAAGAGTGTATAATTTTGACACTAGTGAGTTTTTGTTGGCATGAAAATGACCACACCCTTATGTCCATAACTCCATGCTGGTATTCAGAGAGGAAGGCTTATCAAACTGAAGGAAAAATGATTGTTCAGGACCCCAGGAGAAATCTGTATGACATCAAGGTATCAGGTCGTAAGATTACTATTTTTATTAAAGATAATACATATGGATCTCTTTTTCTCATTGAGTTTTTCTTATGCTTATTAATAACAATAATAATCCAATTTTAAGGTCACAGCCAAGCTAGACACCAAAATGGTGTATGAGACCCCCTTGTTTGTGGGACAAGGGACCCACCTCCCCGCAGCGATTTGACTGCTAAGTCTACAAAGGCATACATACTCTACCCCCCTCTGGTTTTGAACCTGTGACCTCTTCGGAGGAAACACATGCTCTTAACCATTAGGCCCACTCAAGCTGTATAACATCAATACTTAGACTCCTTGATCACTAAGTTGGGTTAGCTTTTCTTGATTATTATATGTGGAAAATGCTTTGATTCTTTTTTCTTGTCTTTGATTACAGGTTCTACTTATTGGAGAAACCACTTTGGAGCGACGGGATAAAAGACTACATCGAAAGTTTGGATTTCAAGGTAGGGGCATGTCCTCTCTACTTTCTTATAGTAATTTTGAAATGCAATTAATCTAGAGAAAAAGGTTTCTAAATAGATGTTTGTTTCTAGCGACTCGCTGAGTACTAGGGAGATCACTCTTGTCTGCAAGAGGGATTAGTCCACATAACACAATGGCGACTATACTCGGGAACTAGAGCTTAGTTTTCTTTATTTATTTTTAGTTTGAATTTTAGAGTTTTCTAATTTTGACTTATTTGAGTCGGGTTGGGTAGATAACTTTCAAGAATCCCTAAAAAAGAAAGCTGATTATTTAATTTTTGAAGTTTTTCCTTGTCTCTGCAGTTTTCAGTAGAAAACAGTGCGACAATCTGCACAGGTTTTAGTTAAAAATAGTGCGCATGCGCTTTTTCTTCCATTAGAAACTGTGCACCCCTACAAAATTTTTGAAAAAATTAAAATTCTCTTTTTTAGATTTAGATCACCTGATTCTTTGTGTTTGCCCCAATCTATCTTAGCTGTCAAATCTTGTGTGAGAATTTATTTTCAACAACTTTTGTGTTTGTGTGATTTATCATCCTATTTGCATTTTATAAGTGAGAGTTTTCCCTACTTTATTGCTGCTCCATACAAGATACTTTCATTTACCTCAACTTACTGGTATGATGATATTGTCTTTTTGAGCCATTAGGATCTTTGCAAACCCTAATTTTATGAAAATTGATTCATTTTTCATTTGCAAATTTGGAAGAGCTTTTAGCTTACTGAAGCCTGATATAACACCAAATCATTTTAGGATGTTTTCATTTTTGCTGAGATAAGTAGAAATTTTTCTTACTCTGATCACAAACTAGGAGAAAACGTCCTCAAAAATTTTAGATAGACTTCAAAATTACATTTTTTTCTTTGATTTTGAAATTTATGTTTTTAGAGTTTTTAGAAATTGTTTTCTTTTGGGAATGGTTCGTTTATTGAATTGTAGTTTTTGATTTAATTGTTCAAGGAATTTCATTTCAAAAGAGTAATTGATCATTCTTGCAAATTGATTTCTCTATGAAATCGTATTCTTTTCAAGGATTTTGTTTATGAATGAAAGAATTGCGACTTTGGAAATTGATAACCTCTCAATCTTTCCCTTAAATAAGATTCATTGAAAAGAAGAGTTTCACTTATCATTTAGATGCATTTAGAGTATTTTTGAGTCGGGTCATGAACATCATTAAAGTTTCAACTCCATACCTTTTGTCTTAAGCAACAACCAAATTAATGCAATGCGTTATTAAAATCAATTTAGATATTTTACATTTTCTAGGGCTTATTCCACCAATATAGCTTAGGCTAGTGTTTTGGAATAGGTTGTAATTAACATTCCAAAACAGTTTAAAAAAAGAAGTAGAATTTTGCGGTAGGAAAATCCAATTGCAGCATTTGTGTTCTAGGAAGCTCTTCTTAAAAGAGTCGAGCACAAGATCATGTCAGAACCAGTGAGGTAATCGTACCTATCTCATTGAGAAAGATAGCAGATGTGCACGTAATACAAACAGTAAACCTCAGATTAACCATTGTCGAGGAGCCTTAGGGGTCACTTGAAGGCAAACCTTGGATTTACCATATCAAGGAGCCTTCAAGGGGATTGAGTTTGATACTATGCCCTTGCATGTATATCGGATCGTAGACTGTTCCCCCAGGCACATTTGTTCTATTGGTGACCTTAGTGACTATAATATTCAGGATTTTTCCCAAGGTGATGGTGGAGGGAAGGTCCCACTGTACCTGGAATAGACGTCAGCTAGACTCACTTAGACTTTCCAGAGGGTACTCTTCACTTCGAGATTGCATAAGTGGAGGGAATTGCACCAGACTGTTTCATTAAGCAGGTTGTCGGAGTAACTGTTCCAACCGCCAGTTTTCCACATTAGAACTCTACGATGTTGGATTTCATCACCAACTAGTGTTTTTAGTGTGGAAACATACTGTTTGTGTGTGGATTGTCTCTTAGATTTTGTAGGCATGTGTTCGATTTGATTGTTTCCTTAGGGACTTTAGCTCTATTTTTTTGACATTTTTTTTGATTTTGTGTATTAAAAATTTAACCGTGGTTGAATTACTGAGACACTCCCCTAGAATGTAGGGGAAACCCCTTGAGTACACACCAAGTTAGTTAGAAAATCTTAAATCTGAAAGAGGCCAACCATCAGGGACCGGATCAACTGAACAAGAGGAAACATATGTAATAATACATCCTGATTACGAAGTAGATCAACCTCAAACAAAAGAAAGTTACCAAAGACAACCAGAAATTTGTGAACTAGTTGAAGTTGCATCTACAACTAGTGAATGATTAGCTACTGAACCCGAAATTTTTGAACCTAAAACTAAATCTGCTACATCCGAGCCTACTTTGGAGTTCATAACCTGAATCCCTGGTCATCCTCATTCACCTCAAGTGAAGCTTCACATCACTGAGAGCCTTCCTCCTGGCCTCATTAGTATCGAAGAGATTACTAACACAGAAGAAGAGGTTATACTTCCTTCACGTCAAGAATCTTTAGATCTAAGGCAAAGTGAATCAATTTAATATTATAGGCCTTTCAAATAGGATCTTTGGTATTCTTAGTTAACCAACTTTCTACATAATTCTGGTCTCAATTATTTTCCACCCCGTATTCCTTTTTACACCATACCCAGAGGTAATTACAGACCTTCATTAAACATGTCTGGTGAGTCATCCATGTTTTCTTCATCGCCAGAAACTTTTTTGTATCGTGGTCCAGCCGTTCCTTCAGGATACCAATCACTTTCTGGTACTTTCTCTGGAGCATCTCCCTCTCCCAAAAAAATTGAACAATCACCTGGTCCCAATGAATCTCATACCGAAATGGTGAAAAAGGAACAAGTCTACATGATGTCTGGAAATATTCCCATCCCTGACCCTCAAGGTATAAATTTACCACCTGGGGGGCACCCTCAAGGTAGCAATTTACCGCCTAGGGGGCACCCTCAAAGTAGCAATTTACCGCCGGGGGGCAACCTCAAGGAAAATATATACCTAAAGGGAAATACTTTATTCTAGTGCCACAACCTCTTCAAGGACAATACCCTATGTCAGGGCAACAACCTTTTCAAGGACAACAACCTCCTTTGGGGCCGCAGTTTTATCAAGAACAAAAATTCTTTCAAGGAGGTAAATATTTTAATGGAAATAACCCAACAAATTATCAAACGTATGTTCCAAGTTATCAACCTGGTTATGGTCCACCTTATGCATCACATACTTCAATGGGAGCTCCTGATTATGGAGTAAACATAGTGTGGAATCCATCATTGAATCAACAAAATTTTCAACCTACCATACAAGTACCTTATAATCAACCTGGTCAGCCGATTGGTTACACTGAAACCTAGCAACCTATCCAACCTACCCTTCAAGTTATACCTTAGATATCTGCACCTAGTAGTATTTAACAACCTGGTATGATTACATCTAGAACTCCTGTCCAAACTAATACATCAACTTCTGTTCAACAACCTAGTACACCTATCCCTGGAGTTTCTACAACCCCTATTTCTACAGCCCCTTAAGTATCACAACCAATTCCTCAAGTCATTGCTCATTAACCTAGACTTACTGTTCAGACTATTGTTCAAACATCTGTAGGGCAACCTGGTACATCTACAATTGTAACAAGCCAACCTTATATGGGTCATTTTTTTTATCAACCGTATCAAGGGTAGTAACAATATGGACCCGTAGGAAAAAATCCTATATACCAACATCAACCGTACCTTGGTTATACATATAAGATACCAGCTCAACCTCTGTTTGGTATCGCTGACCCTGGTTATCTCGGAGGCATTCCGATCCCAACCACACATGCTATTCCAGGCTATCCTAGATATCCTCCTCCTGGTACTGGTATCGTACCTCAAGGTTATCAGTTTGCTCAATAGGAACTTAACCGTCGGTTACCATTCATTGCAACTTTGGACTTACCAGATTTGTTGCGCCTCACGAACGATCTGATTTATTATCTTCCGTTTTGGCATCCAATGCCAAATAAGTTTCCTAGTGATATTCCTAAGTTCTAAGGTAAATCAGGAGAAGACCCCTCAAAACATGTCATGACTTACCACCTTTGGTGTGCATCCAACTCTTTAATCGATGATTCCATTCGATTAAGACTGTTTCAAAGAACATTGATAGGCTTAGCTGCAAAATGGTATATTGAACTACCATGTGGCTCATTCAACAATTTCAATGCGTTAGCAAAAAATTTCTTAACACACTTTCATTTTCCAGTCCGTTACGACAATGGCACGGAACTCTTAAATTCATTAAAACAAAGTACATTCACATACATTTTAGATCACATACATGAATGGAGATGTAGATGAAGTTTAGTGAAATTTTTCATTCCGGATCAAATCTTGGCAGAATGGTTTATCAAATCATCACTTCCAAAGATTAATGAAGATGTAGCTAAGGGAGGTGTTGTTACAGAAGAACAAGTCATAACTCAAGCACAGTACCTAGACCTTATATATACACAGTCTGGTACTTTATACGAAAAATTTTCTGACTTGCCATATCCCTGTCAAATACTGCAAATCCTTCAGGTTCTCATGCTGCAGACGGTGTAATTGGTTAAGTTAGCACTAACAAGAGTAAGAAAAAGTCATCCAAATCTACTTCTCCCATTATAACTTTACCAGATTCACTTAAAGGAGATTCTTCCCTTGAAAATTCTACCGACATTCATGTTGTAGAGTCATCCACAGCTAAATCTAAAACTGGTAATAAGAAGAAAGGAAATAATAAAAACAAACAAACTACATCTCCCAAAGAGAAAACGAAAAGAACGAACCAACTGATGAAAAAAGGAAACCTCATTATCTTTGTCTTATCTGTGACGAGGATCACTATACCAAATATTGCCCACATTGATCTGAGGTCTCCAAGTTTGTCAAAGGTTCACCCACACCCGTTGTATTGAAGGATCCTTTTTCCACTCAAGATAGTAAAATGATAGGATCTTCTTCAAATTCATTGGCATATATTTTAATGACGTCTTAATTTATGGTTGCGACATGATCTCAAGACTATGGAACTAAAAATCCTATAATTGGTAAAGAGACAGAAAATTCTAGTCAAACGCCAACTATACCTCCTTCAATTTCTGAACCACTTCAAATCGAGAAACCTAATCCTGATCTAGTGATTAAACCGCCTGCTAAAGGTGTACTTCGAAAGTTATATTTCAATCCACATGCGAGAGCTGCTCAGAATTACAACATTGTTGAAGATTTGGCGATATCCCCTTCAGCAATGTTAGCCTTAGAAGTGCTACAATCATGTTTATCACAAAGGAAATTACTATTATCAGCTATTGGAGCTATTGATCCTCATGATTCAAACCTCATGGTCTTTGATCTCGAAAATTTTACACCAAGACTCCCTCATCAGATGGCTTTTTAGATTCCAGTATTAGTCAAATCCAAACGAGTTTTTCATACTGTTATTAATGAGGGGGAATTCACATGTATAATGTTGTTAAACTGTTGGAAAACCCTCGGTTATCCAACACTCAACCAATCACTGAGAATCCTTAAAGCCTTTGATGGAAGAGGATTTCATCCATACGGAATACTCTAGGATCTACCTATAGAAGTAGAAGGAAAAAACGTTAATCTAGACGTGGAAGTTGTTGATGCCCCTCTTGATTACAACCTTCTTTTGGGTCGTAGTTGGTCTTATGCCATGGATATTGTCGTTTCATCAGTCTTTCGGGTAATCATGTTTTCTCATAAAGGAAAGATTGTGAAAATCGATCAGTTATCGTATTATTCATCCGACCCTGCTTCTACAGATAGTATCCAACATGTTGGAAAAACGACTATCCCATACGAAGATGTTGGTGTAGGACTAGTGAAGGATTCTGCTCTCATGGGAACTTTATCCATACCTCAACCCTACGTACCACGCATAATTTCCAACATCAATATGATCTCATCAATCACTATACCATTTGGCGACACTTGGGTAGTGCCTTTAGAATTAGAATTGGACTCTTCCAATGGCGAGATGCCTTTGAGTCCTTTTGAAAATTCATAACTAGCAGTACAATCGTATTCCGACACACTTTCAACTACTCCTGATCAAATGAATGTGATCAACGAAGAATCATCTTCTCTATCAAGCTCAGACTTGACATCATTTTCTGATCCCTTTCAACATGTGTTTCACACTGATGAAAGTATTTGAAAATTTTTGTCATCAGATGAATTACCCTGGGATGATCTACATCATAGATATTCATTTTTACCTGATCTCGATAAGTTTGAATATTATTTTTTGTCTATTTTTACAATTGATTACGTCAAGGAACCACAGAATCCCATCTCGATCACACATTTGGATTCTGAGACTAATTTGGGAAATATTTCTACAACAGTTCCTATCAACATATCCGTTAAACCTGGAATTATTGAAAACATTCATATAGGTGCTTCTTGTACGATGGAAGAGATTAACACTTACAAATCCCTATTTCAAAAATTCTGAGACATTTTTGCCTGGTCTTACGAAGAAATGTCAGGAATCGATCCTAATATTGTAATTCATGAAATTAAGACATACCTGGATGCCAAGCCTATTAGACAAAGATTACGTCCAATACATCCATGGAAAGCTACTTCTATTACAGCTGAAGTTGAAAATCTATTACGAGCAGGATTTATTTATCCAATTCCATTGAAAAATTGGGTATCTAACATAGTTCCCGTTATAAAGAAACAAGGAACTATAAGAGTATGCGTCGATTATAGGGACATTAATAAAGCATGTCCAAAAGACAATTATCCTACACCCTATATCGACCAAATTATTGATTATTGTGTCGGAAATGAAATTTTCTCATTTATGGATGGATTTTATGGTTATAATCAAATCAACATACTCCCCCCCAATCAACCAAAAACAACATTTATATGTCCTTGGGGAACATTTGCTTATTGCAAACTACCTTTCAGGTTAAAAAATGCTGGTGCGACTTTTCAAAGAGCTATGTCTTATTATTTTCATGATATCAAACATATTGTACAACCTTATCTGTTTGACTTACCTGCTCATTCTTTACACAGAGACGATCATCCTACACACTTACGAGTTATTTTCATGTGGTGTAGGCATTACAAGATTCGTTTGAACCCACACAAATGTGTTTTTTGTGTACAATCAGGAAGATTACTTGGATTCGTTGTATTGAAATATGGCATTCGTGTCGACCTGTCGAAGGTTGAGGCCATCATCAACTTACCTCCTCCTTCCACACTTCACCAACTCCAAAGTTTGCAAGGGAAATAAATTTTTTTACGTACATTTATCTTGAACTATGCTGAGTCAACACAAGGTTTTACCCGGTTGTTGAAACAAAGTGTTCCTTTTATTTGGGATGATATTGCTGATAAATATTTTGATGCATTAAAACATGCTTTGACCCATGCACTGTTATTGCATCCACCCAAATACTACTAGGATTACTTTTTATACTTAGCTGCCTCTGATTCCACAATTGGAATGGTTTTGGTTCAGGAGGATGAATCTCACAATGAACATGTGATCTATTTTCTAAGTCGGAATCTCAATCCGATGGAAATCAAATATTCGCATGTGGAGAAATTGGCCTTGGCAGCAGTTCAAGCTGTCCAACGATTTCGTCACTTCATACTGTTACGTAAAAAAACTGTGATATCTAATTGCAACCCGATGATGTATATCTTGACAAAACAATTATTCAGGTGAAAATACTTCAAATGGATTGTCATCCTACAAGAGTTTGGTTTTGAGTTTGAGAAATATAAATCAAAGAAATCACTGGTGTTTGCTGGGTTTATGTGTGACTTTCCTAATATTGAGACAGAAACTGTGGTAGAGAATCCCATCACCGATGAATCTCTGTTTCTCAGCAATACATTAGACCCATGGCATGGAGATATTATTATATATTTTCAAACCCAAATCTTTCGCCTTGAGATTTCACGTTCAGATCGATGAAGAATCCAATATAAATCCCAACAATACAATATTTTTAGCACCACTCTTTATCGTCGTGGTGCAAATTCTGTTTTTCGACGTTGTTTAACTCACGAAGAGGCTGAAAAGGTTTTGAATGATTTCCACTTTGGAGCGTGTGGTGTTCATATGTCTGGGTTTTCCACAACCCAAAATATATTGCACGCTGGTTATTTTTTGCCGTCCTTATTCAAAGATTGTATCATTGGAGTCCGAAAATGCTACAACTGCCAAATTTTTGATCGAAATATGCGTGAAACTCCATCCCCTCTTCACCCAATCATTGCTATCGGTCCTTTTGAAAAATGGGGCATTGATTTCATTACATGTAACCCTCACTCGGCCGAGGGCCATGGGTATATTATTCTCGCTATAGATTACTTTACCAAATGGGCCATAGAGATGCCTACATTCGCGGTAGATAGAAAAACTGCAACTACTTTCGTATCCAATCATGTGATTGCCCGTTTCGGTGTGCCTCAAGCTATTATCATAGACCATGGGAGTCATTTTCGAAATATTATAATGACCGAAATTTCCGATCAACTTGGCCTGTGCCATGATAATTCTAATTTGTATTACCCACAGGATAATGGTCAAGTTGAAGCTGTCAACAAGGTTTTAACCATCATTATTAAACGGATTATTGGAACTCAAAAATCAAATTGTCACACCATGTTTTTTTCGGCACTATGGGCATGTCGAACTTCTGCAAAAACTGCTATAGGGTTCACTCCTTTTCAACTTGTCTATGTTTTAGAAGCTGTGTTATCCATTGAATGAAAAATACCATCACTCAAATTAGCCATTGAATTGTTACCAGCTACCTCTGAAGAGGAGAAACACTTTCTATACTTAGAAACATTAGACGAGACTCAACACACCGCTGCATTGGCTACTGAAGCTCATAAGAAACGTGTGAAAGCTTAGTATGATCAAAGTGTTAACCCTCGCATTTATTCAGAAGGTGACCTAGTTTTAGTATATGATCAAGATAACGATAAGCTAGGCACTGGAAAATTCATACCGATGTGGCATGGTCCCTATATTGTAAAACGTGTGCTTGCAAAAGGAGCCTATGAATTAATTGATTATGACAGGGTCTATTTAGATAAGCTCAGAAATGTTCTTTATCTTAAGAGATATTATGCTTGACTTGCATGTGAGGATCTTTCTTGTACAATAGTTATACTTTTTAGAATAGTGTGCCTTAGATTAGACAAGTATGCCTAAAAAAGTTTTTCTGTTACTACTATCGCTGCTTATCTTGATTACTCTTGATATTGCAGATGTCGACATCCCTTTAAACATACATTGGTTTTGCTGATGGTGCCTATCGTTGTACACAAAATATCTCTTCTGCAGCTTGGGTTATTTGTTCACCCACCGATGAGTTGATTTCTATTCATGGGATATGCCTTGGTCAAACAAAGAACAATATTGAAAAATATAGTGCAGTCATTGAGTTACTATCTGATGCCATTTATTTGGTATTCAACGTTTGATCATTAGGTTGGATTCACAACTCATTGTATTACATTTAAACAGAGTTTATATGTAATTAGAAATCCAGTTTTATTAAGATTATTTTTGAGGGTTTGTCTATTGGAATGACAATTTGATTATATCGAATATCAACATATTTCAAGAAATTTAAACACATTAGCCGATGAATTAGCTAATCGTATTCTAAATATACATTTGCAACATTAAAAAAGTAAACCAAAACAACATTCAATCCATGTTGAACAAGATACTCAGAGAACGAAAGTAGTAATATCATTAGCATAGATAGGTCTGTGTTCAAAAAATATTACATCGTCTATGATCATAGGTTCAAATAACTTATGATCTAATGGATACTGATACAAAACAAAAAAAATGTCGATGTACAATGATCATCCACTATCTGTGATGATGATCATGGTAATAGACTATAACACGCGCCACCTTGTGCGGAAATATCCTAAATGGACCTGGAACACCTGTCACGTGTCTCTGAAGCCAGAGAGGGATATCATATGTTCTTATATCAGGAATGTCTATGGTCAACGTCTCAAGGTTGTGTTCCATGTATGCGAAGATCTCTGCTGCCTGGTCCTGTGGAGGTGCTACAGGTTGTGCTTCCCAGCTATCAAAGCGGCAAAGTGTTGCTGGTCGTTGTGGACCAAAATATGCATTTAAATATTTTTGTCAGTATTGGAAGATAAAAAACAAATAAAAAATTAGATTAAAGACATCAAAATAGTTTACTGACCTATCTCATGCCACTATGCCCCTGGAGGCAAAGATGTTTCAGGATCACCCTTATAATCCATTCCTGCATAAGGAAAATCTTCAATGACGAAGACTTGGTTCCTAAGCCACATGAAGTATGTCAGAGTAAACCAAACTACTAAGCCACCCTCGCCACCATGGCGAGCCATTAGTGCCACCCATCGCACCATCCAAGGTTCTTGAGGAGCCCCACTATCTACTGGAATTAGTTGAGGAGCGAGAAGAGGAATTCTCTTTAAAGCAAATGAAATGAGAATGGTTCCATATTCGAAGTTTTTCAACTTCACATTCTTTGCTCTAGTCAATTGGCCTTTCATGTTGGCCAATAATCCTTCACACCAATTAAATATGGTTCCTCCAAGACACTCGAATACTGTTTGCATTTGTGACTTAGTAGCCACATGAGGAGCTGCACTCCCGCACAATCTAGTTATTGCAAATGCTATCACTTTGAGATCCAACCGCAAGATAGTTTTAATACCTATGCGACCATCCTTCAAGTCTGCCTCATTACAGCAATATTGTTCTTTGTAGCTGGCAACGAGAATACCTCCCTGTTTGGCCCCCAGTAAGGATATGATTCTTCCTCTTCAGGACAATCCAGTAAGGAAATAAATGTCCTTTAGCTCAATTTCGAGTCGGTGGTCACCAATTATGAAGCATTGGTCTTGAACATCCCACGTATTTACAAGCCAAAAAATTAACTCCACTTGTGCCTTCATTCCTTGGATAGCCCAGAATTTATATAAACTACAATTCTTCAGTGCATGCATAGTTACAGGGTCATCCATGGCTTCATTATCTATAAGCTCGTGTTCACATTCTCGCCACTCCAACATGGTTAAAAAAAATACAAATCAACACATTTAACAGTTAAAACCATTTGGAAGAGAATTTGAACCATTTTTAAAGAGAATTTGGATTTTAAAAAACGTTCATGGCGCCTCTGCAGGTTCTGTGTGCAGATAGTGCGGACGTTCGCACACGCTCCATGCAGAACTTGTGGCAACCCGATAATTTTTTCTTTAAAAATTTATCGAGGTCTACGGTTATTGTATGCATTGCTTGCAGACCCCTGATAGTGCATTTTAAAACATAAAATTCTCTTAAAAAATGAAATAAAGGCTTAAAATGAAAAATGAAGCGAATAGAAATGTAGCTAAGGATAATGTGGATTACCTGGTTCTAATGATTCGAGAAATGGACGGTTTATTCTCCCGATATCTGCTCCATAAGTTTTTTAGCTAAAAGCTCTCAATATACTGCTCTGAACACAAAAGGTGAAAATGATTTGTTTTAACCCCTTTTTATAGTTTTTAAATGAATAGAATATTATTATTTTATTTATTTTTCACTTTAAAAGGTCATTTTTTTAAATATTTTTACTTTTTGAAAACATGTATGTGTAATCTTGTGAGTTTTTGTGTAGGATATAAGATTTTTTGGTGAAAATAATTATTTTGACACTGAGTATATTTTTATCACTTTTTTGGGCTCTTTAAAATTACGAAAAAGTGAAACCCTGGATTTCTCTTTTAAGCCCTTTTCAGACTCTCGAAATTTGAAAAGATCGCCGAGTACTTGACTATTCAAACTCGTTAAAGTAAATGAGCAGTTGTCCTTTCAGAGTAAGTTTACCCCTTTTCCAGAATTAATTGGACTAATTACGAAAAAGGTATAAGTTGAATTATCATGGTCAATAGAGTTCTCTCCTGCATTAGTTTATCCTTTTTTGGGCCTGAGAGTCTAAATTTATGAAAAAGAACAGCCATGGAGTTTACTTATGTTTTTCTTCTGACTCTCTAAAATTGAAAAACATCGAATTTCTCCTATACTGGACTCGTTAAAATTTAACAGTCAAGGACCTGCCGATTACAAATAGGACTGAACCACTCCTTCTTAGGGTTCGATTTAATACTAAGATGGACTCATCCAAAGGATGATCTTACACAAAAAAACAAATGTTATCCTTCTCAAGCTTGTCAAAAATAAAGAGGTACTTGCCAGTAATGGTGGGGGAAAAAGAGAGAAAAAGAATCCAATTGTCACCCTTTTTTAAAAAGAAACATTCCACTCTTGAACACGACACTTTGTCACACTTGTACCTGGTTTGGGAAATATTTTGTCTAACAGTTAATCGAACCACATTGAAAGTCTTCAGTTAGTTTCTGGGCATTAGCTTTAGGTCAAATTCTACCAAGCCATCCGCAGTGTCGTTATGTGTTCAAGAGAGAGTTCAAATAAACCATTCATTGCAAACATTTGTCTCCATTCACGTTGACCATCCCTGAATCAGTCCTTGCAAAAATTTCTTCAAAACTTGGTCTAATGGTTTTTTGTCATGGACTTTCCTATGACGGGTCACTTTTTATCGATGTCAACTCATTATCTAGAAAGTTGATCTAGAATCCTAACAGTTCCTTGGGATCTGCATGCCCTATTGGTAGGTTTCTCGCCTTCGACGACAGGTTACAACATTGACCTTCGATCGAACGATTCTATGAGTGTTCGATTGCAAATAATTCATTCAAACTTCATAGATTGTACTGGAGTACTTTTGAGAGCCATTGTAATTATTGGTGGTTTCTCTCACACTTGTTAATGGTTCACATCATTGACCAATAATCAAGTGGTTTCTACCATGTTCGACTTCGACACAATCAATCACATGGATAGAATCGTACTAGTTCGGGAAGTGGAAATCAAGACCCTGGATCTAGTTTCCACCATCCAGGCTATGAGGAGTTTTATTATTCATGATACAGTAGACTGCTCATGACAGATGGCTGCGCCCATACTGTGTCTACTTTTGATGTAGTATTGAAACCATGTTTGTACCAAAACATCTAGTTAGTTTTGATCTGAGTATGTGAATGCCTATCTCAATGATGATATATATATATGTCTTTGCATTGGATTTTTTTACAGGTTTTCAACCAGTGTCTCCAATCCAATCCTCAGAATGATAAAGAACTTCACTCTTCAAAATAACCTCAGACTTCGCACTTTAGGGGACAATATGTTACACGTTATTTTGTCACCATGACATTTGACTATCCATATAGGTCTATCATCACCTATATCATGTTTCCTTAGAAGTCAAACACCTTAATGTTCCTGAATCAAGTCTTGGAATTGGAGAAAAGCTATGTAAAAACCTTAAAAGTATACCTCCACACTTTTTCTAGCCTTTTCCTATGCATCCATTGTTGTTTGGTCTATAAACTGCGACAACCCCCACACGTTTTTCTACTATTACCTGCGCACCCCCGTGAAAAGCAAAATAAAAGAAAAAGTAAATTCTAGAAGCCTAGCTGGTCGAATATTCTTCCAACTGGAAGCTTCTAGAGTCACGATCAAGTCGATCTTTATCCCTTAACTCATGGAGCTTATCCCTTGTTCCATGGAGCTCAAATCCCTTCATGAGAGGAATCTATTCCCCTCTTCATATAACTGAAACTACCTCCATTTCTGTAATATTTCTAAATTAGCATACAACTAATTGGAATATTAAATTTTGATTTTTCTCTTAGATAGAGGAATAAGAGGGTATGGAGACCCATAAAGCTCCTTAGTAGGAACAAAAGACACTACTAGTGTGAATGGAGGTCATATAAAATCTGGATTGAAGACCCTTAGGTGTGAAAAGGGGTTGGAGCATGAAGACTGGGTCAACTTTGACCAAATCAAACAACGTTGTTATGGAGGAGTGACATTCATGGTGGGACAATGCAGTTTTGGAGGGAGATTTATTTCATGGAGGTAGTGAACTAATTGAGTGGGGCCAAGGGTGAGGAAGCTCATAAATTATATAAAAAAGAGGATGGCAACCATATGAGGTTATGTTTTGATTATTATTTTGATATGTCTGTTTAGAATTTGTTTCCCTCTTCAGTTGTTTAGTTAAGATTGCAGTGCTAACCTCTTTCCTTGAGAGGCCTCTTGGGAGAGTATTTCACGACCTTTTCCACTATCCGGCATCAGACCAAGCTATATCTTTGTTGTACAACACAGTTTCTATAGAGTATTGTGTTGTGTTGCAGGGTGTAACAATGGGGAATTTATTTAGGTCACTTCCTTGCTTGATTTCAATTGGAGGAAGGTTTCCTTCTATTGATAGACTAGCAAGGAGAACCCCTGAGCTATATTTCATCATCCAACATCAGGCTAAGGTGCTACTATTAGTTACAATGCAGTTTTCTGAAGGAATTGCGTTATTTCTGGGTGCAGTTGCAGTGAAGGGTTTGGAGCCCTAGTTGGGGGAGATAGATCTTCAGTGAGGGGATCAGCTGTTCATTTGGAGTATCAACAGGAGGAGTTTTCATACATTTCCATATCAGATCAAAAACCTCCTATCATCTATCTAGTTGCAGAGATTATTCAGCCTTAGGGCCATATTTGTATTTCTGCATTTTTGTGTATTTCAGGAAACCCTTTCCGGGTTGTATTGGAAATGTGTTTGGGAGCATAGATCTTTAGCCCTAACACTTTTTGAGCTATATAACGGCATATCTACATTTTTATATCATTTCTGTAGTAGTGACATATTTGCTTAGAGGAGGCTTGTTTTGTATTGCTTGAGTGACTAGATCCTCAAGATATTGTGCCTATTATTTGTTGATATGTTTAATAATATGGCTGTACATTTGTCTCATATCATGGTGTATTGATTTATTCACTGGTATTTCTAGTTTTGTGTTCATATATTGCTGCTTTCCCATTTGGGAATATTATAGTGGTATCAGAGCATAATCTTGGCTCAAATTATGTATCTCAGCCATTAGGCTATCAGGAGAATAAGAAGAAGGAGAAAGATATCAGGATGATGGAAATAATGAGTTTTATCTCAACTCTTTTCAGATCTAAGAGGGACCTCACCAAGGAGTTCAAGCAAAGAAAGGTGGAGAAAAGCAATGAAACCACACTAGGATTTCAAGATGAGGAAGGTCCATGTAGTTCCTATTAGCAGAAGAAAGAAACAGTATTGAATAGAACTCCAAAGAAACATACTATGCCATTTTCTTTTGAAGAAGACAAAAGGCATGGAGATGGAGGACACTTAGATCATGAGATTCTAAGTGAGTATCTCATAGAATATAAGTCTCAACCTAGAGCTTTCAAGGAGAATCTAACCCTCCCACAGTTCATTCAGCTCAAAGAAGAAAGAAGACATTGCAACAATATATTTCTATTACCTACATTTGATGGGTCATCCACATGTACAACAAGAGCTTGGGGAATGGAGTTGGATGCATTTTTCCTGCTACATCCAGTAGTAGAGAGAGAGTCTGTTGAGATTGTAGCGTTTCACCTTGAAGGTGAAGAAAACATTTGGTGGTTCAACCATTTGAGTCATGCAAGAGTGACTACATATGCAGACTTTACTCAAAGGTTGATCAAGAAGTTTGACAAGAAGAAATCAAAGGAGAATAAACTTCCACCACCACTTGCTGCAGGAGCACTTGCAATGGTATTGATCTCTTGACTTTAGAGTCCCATGCACTTTTCAGGAGATGCATGAGGAGGAGGAGACTTGTACCAACACTGATGCAGCCACAGAGGAGCATCCATCACCATCAGTAGTTGGAGAGGTCATCATATCGGAGGAAGGAAACCTTGTAGCAGTACAATATGTTCCAAAGCTTTCAATTTCCTGTTATTTCAGCACATCATATTGAGGATTATGGAAATATGCTATTAGGGAAAATGCATGGCCTAGGGTCAAAGCGCATTGCTGATTTGGAGCAGCAAACTATCACTGTGCTGAGGACCCTTGATGTGTTCAAGGAGGAGATATACAATCATCCTAGTGTATCATTGTTGAGCTGCCCACAACTCTTGGGGTTTGAGTGTAGAGTTTTGGAGGATGGGATGAACATTGCCCTGAGAAAAGCAATGCAAAACTATGTGTTCAACATTGAGCATAATCTTGAGATAGCATATGCACCATCATGGAGATCAGCAACGCTGTCAATGAGCAGCAGTGATGGGTTGGGGACCCAACTGATATTGAGACATTCTGATGACCAATAAACTTGTATAGCATTGGATAGTCAAATGATTGATGAGAGACATCTTATTTTTCATTGTTATGATGGATCCTTCTTGATGAGAATTTCACAACTCAATGAGAAGATTTTGCCTTCAGTATACTTGGATCCTTATGGATTCAACTTGGTCATTGATGAGTGGTCTTCATTTTGAGATCTCCAGAAGGTTGTACTTCAATATCCCATGAAGTAAAAAGATATAAATCTGATTTGGGAGGATGGTATTCTCCATTGGAGGAATGCCAATTCTGGGCATGATGATAGACACTCACCATTGGTTGGATAGGTGATGTTGATAAGCAAGAGGTTGGAAAGCCACTTGTAGATCTATGACATAGGGCAGTAGGAGGCAAGGCTGCATTGGCTACTGTTGAAAGAGTTTGGTCATCATATGAAAAATTCTATTTCAAAGAGTATGTTAGTTGGGACTTGGCATGGCACTTGCATCATATGGCAGAAAGTAGATTGGATGCATTGTGATGATATGGAATTCTTCATGTCAATCATCATGTTTTCACCTCATGATTTGTATGATGGAGGTGTGAGGAGGCAGCAAGAAATCTTGTTGATTTGGCTACTCTTGGGAGAGTATGGGATGAAATTCTCCCATACTTTGCAGGATATTTCAGGAGAAAGTAATGACACAATGCAAGTGCAAGGAGGCTACCCTTCAAAATTGAAGGATCAAGAGGTACTTCCACACATAGCAGCATGTTGGTGGATAAATTTGACATATGGTATGTCAAATAATGGAGTCATGGAGTGGTAAGAGCCTTATCACTAAGGCCAACAACGCTGTCACTTGGAAGTATGTATCTATTGATGGAGTGTTCCAAGGGGAGTGTGCATCCCTTCATTTTACAGACCTTTATGAGGATATTCTCATGGGAGGGCTCATCTATGGACCTCAATTTTAGCCTACTCAAAATTCATGGTAAGAAATATATTTATGTACTTATTGATCATTTCATAAAGTATTTGCATTCTCTTACCATCTCTATACAATGCATTGCTCCACGAGAGGGCATGCTCCTATTTGGGCTTCATGGTCATTTTGGGACCAACATATATGATGGAGGAAGCCATTTCTCGTATGGCTTTGGGCAAGTGTTGTGCTATTTCCTATATGCTTAGTTGATGTACAATGCCATTTACTATTTACTAGTAGATGAGATGACATGCACAACTAGAAAATTGTTTGGAGACAACTTGCCATATTATGTTCTGAAACAACAGTTAGAAAAACTCCACTGTGACTACTTGGGATACTGTTGGTACCTTCCAACACAATATAAAACCTTCAGTACATCTCTCATTTGGATTCCATATGATGATAATGTCATATTCACTTTGTATGGAATGGTTTGGGCTCATGAAACTAGAGGAGGGGTCTTTGGAGATCTAGTTGTCCTTTTGTATCTTGAGGGAAACATTATTGCAGCCCAATATCAATAGAAAATCTACTATTTCCATAATTGGAGAGAGAAATAACATGGGGTACGCCATTGGGTCTACCATGTTCAGTTATGCAACCCACCTACATTGCGGGAGCCAAAGGTGGAGTAATTTTCATGAGTTGCCATGTTGGAGAGTGACTAATTTTGTATGGATGATAGCTTGGGGATGGAGGCTTCACATGGGAATGATAATTCCCAATATATTTCAGATTCCATGCCTCAAGAAGGCCTCAATACCACATATAGTTTCTTTCATGGGTATTTTACTTCTTCATGATGATAGCTATTTGGGATGGTCACCAAAAGCTAACTTGCATACTTGGGAGGAGCAACTTGGAGACTTATTGATGAGACAATATCTTGTTCATTAGAGGAAATTATCATATGAGGATGCTACAGGAGGGAGAGGAGAGGTTCTTCAGTTCTATCCTTGCAGTTTCTTGAGGACAAGCAACATTTGGGAGGGGAGGACTGTAATATTTCTAAATTAGCACACAATTAATTGGAATATTAAATTTTGATTTTGGTCTTAGATAGAGGAATAAGAGGGTATGGAGACCCATAAATATCCTTAGTAGGAATAAAATACACTCCTAATGTGAATGTAGGTCATCTAAAAGCTGGATTGAATACCCTTAGGTGTGAAAAGGGGCTGGAGCATGAAGACTAGATCAACTTTGACCAAATCAAACAACGTTGTTATGGAGTAGTGGAATTCATGGTGGGACAACACAGTTTTGAAGGGATATTTATTTCATGGAGGTAGTGACCTAATTGAGTGGGGCCAAGAGTGAGGAAGCTCATAACTTATATAAGGAAGAGGATGGCAGCCATATGAGGTTATGTTTTGATTACTATTTTGATATGTCTATTTAGACTTTGTTTCTCTCTTCAGCTGTTTAGCTAAGATTGCAGTGCTGTTTAGCACAGGGTGTTCCCGAGCGGGAATACCACCTCTTTCCTTGAGAGGACTCTTGGGAGAGTATTGCACTACCTTGTCCACTATCCGGCATCAAGCCAAGCTACATCTTTGTTGTACAACGCAGTTTTTGGAGAGTATTGTGTTGTGTTGCAGGGTGCAGCAGTGGAGAGTTGATTTGGGTCACTTCCTTGCTTGATTTCAGTTTGAGGAAGGTTTCCTTCGACTGGTAGACAAAAAAAGAGAACCCCTAAGCTATATTTCACCATCCAGCATCAGGCTAAGGTGATGTTATCAGTTACAATGCAATTTTCTGAAGGAACTGGGTTATTTATAGGTGAAGTTGCAGTGAAGGGTTTGGAGCCCTAGTTGGGGGAGATAGATCTTCAATGAGGAGATAGGCTTCTCATTTGGAGTATCAATAGGAGGAGTTTTCATACATTTCTAGATAAGATCAACAACCTCTTATCATATATCTAGTTGCAGATATTATTTAGCCTTAGGGCCATATTTGTATTTATTTCAGGAAACCCTTTTTGGGTTGTCTTGGAAATGTGTTTGGGAGCAGAGATCTCTAGCCCCAACACCTTTTTAGCTATATAACAGTAGATCTACATTGTTGTGTCATTTCTGTAGCAGTTTATGCCCTAAAAATGCGTTGTCATGGCTCAGGGCACTTGTATGGTAGCTATTTTACATGTAGTGACATATTTTCTTAGAGGAGGCTTGTTTTGTATTGCTTGAGTGACTAGATCCTCAAGATATTGTGCCTATTATTTGCTGATATGTTTAATAAGATGGCTGTACATTTGTCTCATATCATGATGTGTTGATTTATTCACTGCTATTTCTAGTTTTGTGTTCATATATTGTTGCTTTCCCATTTTGGAATATTACAATTTCCCTATAAATTGAGCTCAAGTTTTAGGTTGAAGGGTAGATTGTAAATGTAATTGCTGAAGAGAATTCCCAAGAGTGCACACTTTCTAGACTAGTGAGTTGTTGTTGGCATGAGAATGATCACACCCTTATGTCCATAACTCCATGTTGGCATTCAAAGAGGAAGGCTTATCAAATTGAAGGAGAAACAATTGTTCAGGACGCCGAGAGAAATCTGTACGACATCAAGGCATCAGGTTGTAAGATTACTCTTTTTATTCAAGATAATACATATAGATATCTTTTTCTCATTGAGTTTTTCTTATGCTTATTGAAATGAAATCAATACTTAGACTCCTTGATCACTAAGTTGGGTTAGATTTTCTTGATTATTATATGTGGAAGATGCTTTGATTCCTTTGTCTTGTTTTTTATTGCAGGTTCTACTTATTGGAGAAACCACTTTGGAGCGACGGGACAAAAGACTACATCGAACGTTTTGATTTCAAGGTAGGTGTATGTCATCTCTACTTTCTTATAATAATTTTGAAACACAATTAATCTAGAGAAATTTTTTTACAAATGGATGTTTGTTTCTAGCTACTCGCTGAGTACTAGGGAGATCACTCTTGTCCCCAAGAGGGATTAGTACACATAAAAGATTGTGGCATGAATCATAACCAAATATGCCATGAACACTTGGCATGGAGGAATACAACCAAATTTAGAAAATTGGTAGAGAGACCAAATAATATTTAGTTGTATCCATATGCCCCTTGCATGACAATTCATTTAATGAAATGGTGTGTTATGGTTCCTTAGGCTATATTATGTTGAAAAGTGTAACTGGGATCGGTCTTCATATTGACTATGTAATTATGAATTTATGTAAAGAAGAAGACAAAGATAATAAAATGTATTTTTGTACTTGTTTCATGGGTTTCATGAGCAATATTTTATTATAGGTCAATAGACTTCTTGATGTCTACTAGGGATTGTCTTCTATTTAGAAGTGTAATTAAGAGTCATGAATACAAAGTGTCTAGTCTGAAGATTTTACTCCAAGACCTTGTGGAAGAATAGCTTATAACAGCCCTCAAGACTCCCCCCATATTTTGTTGATTTTTTAAGCATCCGAAAGTGTTCCAAGTCTCAAACTTTGTTGGGAGGCTTGGAAAGCAACATTCCAAAGAACCCAGAAACAGTTTGTGGAAATTCCACTCGGTGCATGACTTATTAATAATTAATTATTTTAATGAAGAACCAAAGCCTAAACTTAGGGAAATGAAATAATTAAAGGGTATTAATAAGTTAGAGTGTGAATCTTCTAGAAAACATGGATCCAGTCAAATTTTTAATCTTATCCCTTGATTAATCTTCTAATATGGGCCGTTGGTTTTCCAAAGAGAATATTACAAAAGAAGGCTTGAGGGTCATTTGGAAAACAAGCTAGGCATACACTCAGTACCCGAAGGAGATCAATTCTGAAGTAAGAGAATTCGATTTCATTGGGAGAGTTGTAGGGCGAGGAGTTTGCAGAAGCAAAAGAAGGAGGGAGTGAGCATTGATCGAGATAAGGGACAAAGGGAAGTAGTGGGCCACTGGAGGCAAATTGAGGCTACAATGAAGAGAACCCACACAGTCCCTACACAGAATTATGCAGTCCAGCGTTGGGACTGCATAATGAATCATGTAGACAAGCATAGGAACCAACATGGGCTGATCAGGGTGTCAAAGAATTGTCTGAGGGAGCCAAAAATTCTGTCTCAAGTGTTTCAGATTTTATCTACCATTATATTTCCCTGTAAATATATCATTTGTTGAAGAATTAATAAAACCCTCATCTGCTGCACCGGTTTTCCCGAATTGGGTTTTTCCGGGGACAATTGTCCAAAAATAACTGTGTACATGTGATTGATTCTTGTGCTTATGTCCTCTACTATTTATTTCTCTGCATATGTATTTGTGAATTTTACAGTAGTATTTATTTCGATATTTGTTAGAATATTTCTGAAAATAACTTATTGAAATAATAAGTAGGAGGAATAAATCTATCACTGCAATTGTATAGTTTTCAGTTTGAAAATTTCACATGGTATCAGAGCTAGAGATTAATAACAAGAAGGGAGAATCAACTAGTGAATAGAAATCTACTGTTGCAGCAACAATGCAGAAGGGTTCATGCAGTTCTCCAGGAAGGGAAAGAAGCATGACAGAGCAGATGGATCATGATGTCTCTGTATTGGCATCCATACTTGAGGAAGATTTTGCTTGTGTATCGAGCACTGCATCTTCTGATGTATGGTATATTGATAGTGGGGCCTCTGCTGACATGACTAGAGTACAGGACTATTTTTTCGACTACCAAGAAGAGCAGATGAATTTCAAAATAACCATGGGTAATAAAGAAAAAGGCACTCTCATTGGGAGAGGTGCTGTAGTTTTTTAGACCGACGTTGGAAATAGAATCCAGGCCACTAATGTTTTGCATGTGTCGGGTTTGGGGATGAAATTTCTCTCAGTTTCTTAGCTTCAAAACCAAGGATATGATGTCTACTTTATTGGCAATAGAGTCTACGTCAAACACCCCAGTTGGAAGAAGAAGGCATAGATCGGGGTAAGAAGCAACAAACTGTACAAGTTGCAGCTTGAGTCTCCAATGAAATTAGTAGACAACGAAGATGAAAGGGACATGAATGAGCTATGGCATAGAAGAATGGGGAATTTGCATCATGGGGTGTTGAGAACTCTCTAGAAGACTGTGACAAGTGTTCTAGAACTGAGCACTAAACAAAATGATTTATGCAAGGGGTGCGTATTGGGAAAATATGCCCAGGCAACATATCAGAGAAGAAACAATAGGGCCAAGGGTGTATTGGACTTGATACACTCAGAGATCTATGCACCGATGTCCACTAGAGCTCTTAGTGGTGCCGAGTACTTTGTCACCTTCATTGATGACCATTCCAAGAAAACTTGGATCTACTTCTTGAAGACCAAGGATGAAGTCTTCAGTCAGTTCTGTTAGGGTCCTATAATAATAGGATTCATAATTTTGAATTGGCTTTGTTAAAATCTTGAAATATTGTACATACCTTTACTTTTTGCAAATGTATTCCCAAATTAAAAATGAAAAGAGGGTATGTCCTAGAAGAACAATAAAAGGAAAAAAAGAAATAAATATCAAAAAAGAATATTAAATATGAACTCCATAAAAAATAGATCATGAAAGTGTTGCAAGTTTAAATGCCACTACTTTAGTTTAGCTTTTGCAAATCAGATTGCGTGCAGCTTGTTAAAATGCAACAATCCATGATAATCAAACAACTCATACTTGATTATTCATGCTTTAAATTTCATGTTGATAGATAGAGAATAAAGATCTAACTAAACTATTTAATCTTGGTAGATCAGTAGTTAGGTAGAGAACAATAAGGAGCTCAACAGTTTAATCTGAGCCCTTGGAAGTAATAAGGTTAGAATTAGTTAGTTTGTTGTTTTAAAAGGAAAATAAAAAGTGTCTGCAAGCCAAAATGCACCCAAATAAAGGAAAAATGGTATAATAAATTATGAGTAGGAAGAAAACAATTTCACAAGGCATGGATAAACATCATTTGGCATATTACTAATTTCCCTCCCCACAATGTGTTCTAGTACTAAATCCTTCAGTCATAAAGACTCAGAGCATTTATCTGACTTTTGGTGGGACCAGACCCACGTCTTAATGACTGATTTTCACCAAGGTATTGGATTCCACCTCATTGAAACCCTTTCCCTTCATAAAAAACCCTTTTCCCTTAACATCACTCATTTTATCCTACTAAAACCCCTTTTCCTAAGTCAAAATTCATATTCACCTTTGGAAAAGTAGAAAACCCCTAAAAATGCACTTATCCTAATTTTTCAAGTGTAAAATGTTAACATTGGTCCCCCACTATGAAAATTCCACCTAAAATCATGTTTTAACACTATGATCCTAAGTGTATTTTATTTGCCGCATTCATTTCATTTTTAAACACTAACATAATATATTAAATCTTGTATTTTAACCTTATCTCGTATTATATTTAATGCCATTTATTATTATATCCCAAACCCATATTATAGTTCTAACCTATGGTTCGTTTTCACCCATGTGATATATTATACCCGCGCTCCCATATGTTAAAACTATCCCTATTGTATATTACCCCGCCTATAGTAATATTGCACTTATATTCATTGCATTTGTTAATAAAACCTTAACCCGCCTATCATATCACACCTAAAATATATATTAAAACCTCATGTTTTAATAAATAATCCATACCCACCGCATAAATAATCCTGGGCCCCACGCCTAACACCCCGCATCTTCATCATATAATCCCGACTATTCGCTTCCCGTTCTCCAGATCAAATGGTGGAGATTCACCATCGCATAGTTCTCAGCGCGATTGACAATGAATCAAAACCTTGCGATATAATTTGTTTTGAACCTTTCTCTCCCCTCCACACACCCGAATTCTATTGGATCGCATCGATCCTCCCAATACCATTTAATTCTTTTCTTCAATGTAATAACCGCCAATCTGTTTATGCCTATTTCAATGATACCACGAATATTTGAAGTCTAAACCATTCTTTGCGATGCGCTGCCCATCCGTTCCTGCATTTTTTTAAACCACCATTTGACCTGTGCTATGCGGTAGACCAAGAAGATCAATCCCCGCACCATTGCGTTGAGCCACCATTGTTCTAAAAACCCTGATTTATTATCTAAGATTGAATTGCAAAGTTGGAAAGGTTGTCTTAAAAGCAAAGTTGAACCTCCACAACCAAAACTTATTCCATAGTTTTCCCCAATTCAAATGAAATCATTGCCCAACCTATTCAAACCTGTGTTTCATTAACTATTGGTTTATTTTTGCAGGTGATCGAACAGAACTTGGATAAATAGTCTAATACTAGTTAAGACCCGTTTACTCAAAAAAAAAAACTCACAAGGAAATGAATTCAAATGATTTTCCTTAAACGAAAGATTCCAAGCAACATAACAGAAAGAAATCATTTACTAAAAGAGAAACAAATTTGCACAAGTGGTCAGAATAGAGGATGAAAACATTTCCATCAGCAACTCTCCAGGACATATTTTACTCACTCTTACTGTAAAAGGTAAAAGTGAAAAGGTAATAGAGCAATCAAGGTAAAACAATAAAAGTAAAAAGGGAGATAATAATGGTTAAACTAAGATGAAAACAATTTTACTAGCAAAAATGAAGTTTATCTGAAGTAAAAGTCAAAACAGTTAAAAGAACAATAAGGTTAAAAAATGAAAACAGAGCAGGAAGGGACATTTTCTAGAATTTTTTTGTTGAAGTCATAGTTTTGCAGAAAATATTGTGGCCAATCCAAGATGAATTTTGAAAACTTGGAGGAGGTTTATGTTCATAATATTCCAACCTACAAAAAACTATCTCACTTTATGCACAAGTATTAAATAATGAGAGACACATGCACATCTTCACAGCCTATTTTTTCAGACTGTGCAAAGTTATGTTTTACACATCTTTTTACAAAGCTTATTTTAAACAACAAGAGTGAAATTTCAGGAAACAGAGAGAGGTTTATATCAATAAAATATTTATCTACAATAACCTCTTTCAATTTTTACATATCTATCTCAGATTGAGATATAAAAAGGTATCACTAGACCCTAATTTTGCGGAATTTCTAGAGCAAAACACACAAAGGAAGGAGATAGTTAGTGACTTGGAAGCCTCATCATCAACCAAGAGTTTCTATAAAATTTGAATTTCACTTCTTTGTCACCATCAATCCATAAATATAGTGCCAAATAGATTCATTAGTTTTGAGTGTCCTTTATTTAAGTTCTATTTATGTAAAACAATTTGAGATATTTGTAAACCAATCTTGATACCTTTTCAAGATATTCTAGTTTAGAATTTGTATAAATACTTCATCATTTGAAGTATTGAGTGTGGATTAATTGCTGAACATTTCTGTAGTTGTAATATTATGAACCTGAAGGGTTTTTTGTATCAATTTCAAGTCAGTAGACTGGATCACAGGAAATAAAACATCATATTACAGGATTCCTGTGTTGGGCCACTGCAGTGAAGTATTTCACTTGTTATTTTGTCAAATTTTTATGTTTTCTATCCATTCATGAATGTGTTCTGAATCTAAATGATAAATCAGGAGTTATATTTCAGAATTTGTTAAAAGCACTCTGTTTTGACTGATTATCATTTAAATTTTTTTCTACTGATATCCAGACTAGGGAACCCTTAATTTCTCCCTGATTTCAATTGACCTCTGCATTTTCACTCTTTATCCGGGTTTAAGAACCCTTAATTGCTCTTTATCCCGATCAAAACTATTTCACCATAAAAATTTCAAGATCTGAAGTGACTCTGCTATCTTGCCCTGTAAACGTTTACCTTTAGACCTTGATTCTGATCTGACCGCTTGACACATTGACTCCATTTGCCCAATGGAATATAGATCTATATTTATCCATATAAGTAAGTGATTTTCCCACCAAATCAAATCAAAACCCGAAAACCAATTTGCCCTATATAACTAGCCTAAAATCAGATATAAAAAACCAAGTTAAATATTATAGAGAGAGCCCTCTCTGAGCATTAGGAAGGCTAGATCCTAAAGTTTAAAAGTAGGTTTGTGGTTACCTTGTTGAGTTCTTTCTTTAACCTTGGGAAATTACTGAGTGATAACAGGTTCAAAGAGTTTAAGGCTTTGGTAGAAAATATGACATGGAAGCGGATCAAGGTATTGCGATCAGATAATGGTGGTGAATACATAGATAAATAATTCACTGGATTCTGCACAAAGGAAGGCATCAAAAGGGAGTGGATAACTCCATAAAATCTGGAGTAGAATGGTGTGGAAGAAAGGAAAAACCAGACTATTTTTGAAGCAACAAGAGCCATGCTGTATGACCAAGACATGCCCAAATTCCTGTGGGTTGAAGCGTGTAATACAACTGTCTACATTCTGAACAGGATTCCTCACGCTGCACTATGAAAAATCACGCCAAAAAGTGTCTTCACTGGAAGTAAGCCTGAAGTGAGTCACTTTAGGATCTTTGGAAGTACAACTTACTGTCATGTGCCCAGTGAGAAGAGGAAGAAGTTGGAGATGACTGCCAAAAAAGGGTATATGGTAGGATATAGTGAGAATGAAAATGCATATCGCATCGACATTGTTGAGAGTAGGAAATTCGTGGTGCGAAGGGATGTGAAGTTCATGGAGGAGAATGCCTTTAGAAGATCCCACGAGTGACCTTCTGCTACACATTCTGAGGAAGAGCCTCTAGTACAGCCCCAACAACTAGCAACAAAAAATTCAGTTACCTCTCCAAGGCATAGGGATCCAAGGGACATGTCTCCTGAGAATTTGCAAGAGGGAGAGCTGATAGATCCACCCACTACCCGTGGGAGAACAAGTAGGCAACTTCAATAGATTCTAAAGGATGCAGAGTACTTTATTGGAATCCACCGGAATGAGAAGAGACATCGTAAGCAGCCTGAGAGGTATCAATTCTTGGTTGCTCAAGTTGGAGAACCTTCCAATTTTCGGGAAGTAGCTCAGCACCAGGTGTGGGTTGATGCAATGGTGGAAGAGTACAGTTCCATCATGAAGAATGGTATCTGGGAAGTGGTCCCCAGAGCTTAGGAGATATCAGTTGTAGGATCTAGGTGGATCTAAAAGATCAAGTATGCTGCAAACGACAACATTGAGAAATTTAAAGCTAGGTTTGTGGCTAAGGGGTATGTTTAGAAGGAAAGAATTGACTATGAAGAAACCTTCACTCCAGTAGCCAGGTATACCTATATCAGGTCCGTGATATCCCTTGCTGCGCAAATGGGATGGGAAAATCACCAGATGGACGTCAAGACGACATTCTTAAACGGGGTGATAGAGGAAGAGGTGTATATAGAACAACTAGAGGGATTTGAGACACATGATCATCAGACTCATGTGTGTAGATTGAAGAAAGCGTTATATGGGTTGAAGCAAGCTCCTAGAGCCTGGTATGGTCGAATTTAAATCTACCTGCAAAAGATGGGATTCGTCAAGAGTGATTCAAATCCCAACTTCTACTATCTGAGAGTAGGGAGTGAGCCGTTGATACTGGTTTTGTATGTAGATGATATATTCTTGACAGGATGATCAAGGCTCATCACAAACTGCAAGAACAATTTGGCTGAAGAATTTGACATGAAGGATCTAGGTCGGATGCACTATTTCTTGGGTTGGAGGTTTGGCAACAGAATGGGGAGATCTTCCTTGGTTAAGGAATATACACTGCAAAGATTTTGAAGAGATTTCAGATGGAGGATTGTAGACCCATGGAAACTCGAATGATCACCAACTGGAAGAAAATCGACATGACCGAAGATGATGAGGCTGATCCTACACTATATAGGCAGCTCATAGGGTCGTTGATGTATCTGGTAAATACAAGGACAAAAATCTGTTATGTTGTAAATACCCTCTGTCAGTTCATGGTGGAACCGAAGAGGGCACATTGGGAAGCAACCAAGCATGTTATTAGGTACCTTCAAGGAACAATCGATCTTGGATTGAAGTACACCAATAGTAATGATGTCAGGTGGAGTGGTTTCACTGACACAGATTAGGTTGGAAGTTTAGTAGATCAGAAGAGTACCAATGGGTACTATTTTAGTCTAGGATCATGAATGAACTCCTGTTGCAGTAGGAAACAGAAGCCTGTATCACCGAGCTCAGCAGAAGCAGAGTATATGGAAGCCAACGCATCTTTGTGCGAGGCCATATGGCTTTTAAAACTGTTAGTGAACCTACTTAAGGAGAAAATGGAAGCGACCAACATCTTATGTGATAATCAAAGTTGCATCAAGCTCTCTAAAAATCCTATGTTTCATGATAGGTCAAAACATATTGACATCATGTGTCACTTCATCAGGGACTGTGTACAATGTGGAGCTGTTCAGTTGCAGTACACTCCAACAGGAGAACAAGTGGCAGAGATCCTCACAAAAGCTCTAGGAAAGACAAATTTTTTCTATTTCAAAGAGAAGATAGGGATGATGAAGAATCCCTTCCAATATCAGGAATGGATAGAATCAATATTCAGAGGGAGCTGTGGTACAGATGCAACAGTGATAGTGGCAGTGTCAAAGGCAGCAGTACAGAAGACAACGACACAACAGATGAGGGGCAGTGTCCAGAGATCAACAATGTAGAGGGTGCTTCAAAAGCAGAGAAACATGCAGCAGGCATATTGTTGGAACACCTTCCTTGCTAAGAGGGAGTGTTGATTTTTGTAGCATTCAGAAGTGTTCTAAATCTCAAACTTTGCTAGGAGGCTTGGACAACAACATTCCAAAGAACCTAGAAACAGTTTGTGGAAATTCCACTCGGTTCATGACTTATTAAAATAATTAATTATTCTAATGAAGACCCTAAGTCTAAACTTAGGGAAATGAAATAATTAAAGGGTAATAATAAGTCAGAGTGTGAATATTTTAGAAAACATGGATCAAGTAAAGTTTTAATCTTAGCCATTGATTAATATTTTAATATGGGTAGTTGGTTCTCCAACGAGAAGATTATAAAAGAAGGATTGAGGGTCATTTGGAAAACAAGACGAGCATACACTCAGTACCCAAAGGAGATCAATTTTGAAGTAAGAGAATTTTATTTCAATGGGAGAATTGCAGGGTGAGGAGTTTGCAGAAGAAGAAGAAGGAGGGACTCAGGATTGATTGAGATCAGGGATAGAGGGAAAAAGTGGGCCACTGGAGACAACTTGAGGCTGCAGTGCATAGAATCCACACAGTCCCTATGCAGAATTACACAGTCCAACGCTGGGACTGTGCAGTGAATCATGCAGACAGACACAGGAACCAGAAGGGGCTGATCAGGGTGTCAGAGAATTGTTCGAGGGAGCCGGAAATTCTGTCTTTTGTGTTTCAGATTTTATATGCCATTATATTTCCCTGTAAAGATATCATTTCCTGAAGAATTAATAAAACCCTCATCTGCTGCACTGATTTTCCTGCATTGGGTTTTTCCGGGGACAATTGTCCAAAAATAACTGTGTACATGTGATTGATTCTTGTGCTTATGTCCTCTACTATTTATTTCTCTGCATATGTATTTGTGAATGTTGCAGTAGTATTTATTTTGATATTTGTCAGATTTCTAAAAATAACTGATTGAAATAATAAGTAGGAGGAATAAATCTATCACTGAAACTGTATAGTTTTCAGTTTGAAAATTTCACACATTCAACGTTGAAGATAAGCTTATTTTACAATGAGGAATTTAGCCTATTTGCAATAAGGAATTTGGCCTACAATCTTGGTGTAGGGCCAGCTTAAAATCTTATCAAAGCACTGTATATATAGCATGAATCATGACTCATTTGATACAACAAATTAATGCGGATGCTCTGTATAATATAGCGGATTTTAGATGAGATCTAGTGCAGTTAATAGACATAAACTTGTGTGATAAATTTTGGGATAAGTATGTGATAAAGAACATAATAAGAATGCAGATCTGTGACTGCAATAAAATAACAAGGTCTAGATTAAATGCAAGTTAAAGAAAAGGATGAAGATTTGTTTTGTAAGTTATTCTAAAGCATAAAAAGTATGGATCAGTATAAGGAACCAATGGTCAAGAATTAGATGTGGATATGTTTTGTGAAGCATGTTGAAGTGACAAATGCAGATTAGTATGAAGGAGATGCGATCAAATGAAGTGTGCTCAAAACTGTAATAAGTACACTGATATTCAAATGGTGGAATAAGGTATGTTTTCTATGTGTTATAGTGACTGTCACTAGAAGCATTCAAATGTCATGCGAGGTGGATGATCATGCAGTGATGATAAATTTAAGGGCTATTACAGTTTGAAGAAAGGAGGAAGGTAAATCTATGATTTACCATAGATTTACCTTCCTACTCATAGTTCAGAAAGAAAGTTTAGTGCAGGAAGGATCAATGTTGAAATAAGACTTAGAATCAATGACAAGGTCTTGGAGGCATTCATAGGTCAAGGGTCCGAGCTTTGGTCATGGTACTTGTCATTTGAAGATCTATAAGAAGAATTCATTTTGGGTTTTCCTCTCCAAAAGGGAGAGGCTTTTCCCTGGCTCGAGGAGCCTAACTTTGTGTCGCTTGTATTTTGGTAATTGACTTGATGAAATACTAAATAAGTTAAGAAGAGAAGACATAAGTAAAAGAAGTAATCTCACAAGTAATTATCAAGTAAGATAATTTGAATTAATCACCAGACCTCTAAATTCTCAACATGGTATCAGAGCTAAGGTGTTGAACCCAAGGGCTACTTGACAAAGAAGACACTCCAGGAAGCGAAGATCAAAGTTTGGGTTGAAAAGTCAAATCAGTTTGCAAGGAAGACTCTCAAGCTATTTCAAAAAAGATCTTCTATCTCATTCAAAGGATCAACTCATTCAGGGAAATAATCTTTGCCATCTAAGATTTACATTCAAGACATTGTTATAAGAGGACATCATTATTTGAAGATATCCTTTATCATCAAGGATCCAAGAACATCTACATTGGAGATTTCAATCTTAGAAGAAGCTCATGACTTCATCTTCATCATCATCAAGGAATCTGCAAGCCACTCTACTCAAGTAAGTATGTATGACCTTACTTAAATCTGTCAATATGACTTATTGTAGAGAGAGAAACAAGTTGGTTGGGTCATAAAACTTTAGTGCGTGGAAGAAGAGGACATATTTGAATTTAATTGAAGATGAAGTTATGGACCACATTGAAGGATCTACAATTCAACCACCAAAAGAATATTCTCCAGCTCATGCTGAGTACATGAAGGGAGAAATCAAAGCCCAAAGGATTCTCATAGAATCCATTAAGGACTCACTCATTCCCTATGTATCAAAACTAAAGTGTAAAGAAATATATGAGAAAACGGTGGAGCTATTCTCTGTGAGTACTGTAGGAGAAGCAATCTCTCTAAGACAAGAACTATACAAATTGAAATTTTCAAGAGAAGAAGGAATCACTTCATACTTTATGAGGATTTCTGAAATAAGAGATCAACTACAGGAACTGGGAGAAGTAATGTCTGACACTGAGATGACTACAATGGTGCTAAATGATTTACCAGAAGAATGGGGAAACTTCACTTCAAGTTTATATGGGAAGAAATAAGCAACACCATTCCATGATTTATGGTATCTATGTAAAATAGAGGAAAAAATATTAAAAGCCAAAGCTGAAACAAGATCAAGTGAAGGGAGTCAAGCCTTTGCAACCATATCCAGGAAGAAAGGAAGATTCGGTAAATTTGGTCCTCAGAATAAAAGAATAAATATGGACAAAGTACGATGCTTCAGATGTAATGAAATTTGGAATTATAAAATAGATTTTCCTAAATATGAAAAGTACAAGAGAAAAAAATGGAAGAAGCCCATGTCTCAGATATGAGGGAAGAACCTGATGCAATGAAATCTAAGAAAGAAGAAGCAAAAGCTCTCTATTTTTATTGAGATTATCTTCCTCTTTAAGTGATTTCTATTGGTCGTAAAATAGTATGATAGGAAACAATGCATATTGATAGCGTCATGATAGAAGCATGGTAGGAGCTCTTGGTGAAACAGCTCCGGGAAAACCTCACTAATAACAATATTGATGGAAGGAAGTCATCAAGATCAAGGGTCATAATGGAAACTGGTGCTAATAGTTTCTAATGGAGTTCTCTATGAATTTACTGATTAGAAAGAAAGAAAAATGGTTTCATCAAGAATTCTATGCTACAGAATTCTAGGATGTGATGACATATTGATGGAGCAGGTCAAAGGAATGAAGCTCTTCATTCTAGTAAAACTGCTACATGATGAATAAAAGGAAAAAGGTATGAGTTTTATATATTTTATATGCTGACACTGGATGCTATGAAGTCATGTCATATGGTTGCAGGTTATGGACTTATATATTTAGAAGTATTATCTATGGAGGAGGATCTCTCAAAATGCACTGACAGATGAAATCAACATAATATATCCTCATATGGAATATGAGGTGGTTGTATATAAATAAGGAACTGGAAATTGTAAGTTTATGGGAATGCAGAAGGGAAGAGATCATGAAGTGCAACCATGTTAAGAGACATTTTTCATCCAGAAGCCAAGAAGATGTGACTGGAATATCTCCTGGAGGATATGTAGACTCTGATAGAAGTCTGGTAAAGAAGAAGACCCTTGAAAAGAAATATCATGAGGAGACATGTCAATTTGATTAAAGGATGCCGATGCCTACAGGAAGATGTCATGGTGAAAGATCATCACTGAGGTAAATTTTGTTTTTAAAAGTTCAAACGTATATGTTTATCTGGATGAATTTGAGCAGGGCTACTAATCATGTGAAAGAATGTAAAATCCTTGGAGATGATTCGAAAGAAAGCAACATGGCATAATAGGTGTACCAAATAAGAAAGACAGATGAATCAATTTATGGTAGATGACATGACTCATGAATGAAAGTGATGGATGATCTGTGCCTTATGGAGCTAAAGTTGAAGATTCCTCAATATCTGTAAATTTATGTAGATGTTCTATGATTGATGCAACTTTAATTTCACTACATCAATCACATAAAAAATCAAGTAAAGTGCTGATATAACATACCAATAGATCAACAGAAAACAAACTAGAAGCAGATAAATGTGTTGCTGCATTACGACAGTCAACAAGTTGCCTCAACCAACAAAGTATCCTTGGTCAGCCAACCCAGCATGTGTCACAACAACCCTCAAAACAGCCACACGGTCAACTCAAAGTCAACCCCATAAAAGTCAATGCTGCCCAGAAAAGTCAACGCAAAACAACAACAAGAAGCAACAACAGCAGCAATAGCAGCAACAACAGCAGCACCAACAGCAGCACCAGGAGCAACAACAACAACAACAACAACACCAACACCAACAACAATAGTAGCAACAACAACAACACCAGCAACAACAAAAACAACACCAGCAACAACAACAGTAGAAACGACAACAACAACAGTAACAACAACAACAAAATTCTCTTCGTCCTTCTTTCACACGTGTGAACCGAAAACTGCCTCCAAGGAGCTAGAAACAATTAGAAGAGGAGAGATGATGTGTGAGGATGAGATGAGTGAAATGTCCTCCAAAGTTGACTCTATTTATATCAATCACTGAGGGTGTGTGACATATTTGCTGGGGGTTTAAAACCTTAAGGCCAACCTGCACATATTTTGAAAGTATTAAAAATAAATTCAAAATAAATGTTCTCTTCATTGGATCAAGATGATATTTATATCAATCTTGCACCTCTCCGAAAGAGGAACCCACCAAAAATATTGGTGTCTTCATCTGTGCATCAAAACATGGAGTTTGGACCTAGTTGTCCAATTTTAACACTCCCTCTCAACTAGGGAGAACTCCATCCACCTGTGCAATCAAACATCATGCATCATCCCGCCGTACCTTGCTTTGCTGGCCTCTTTATTTCATAATAGAAGTGGGTCAGTCATAAAGACATAATTCCCGGCTGACAGATTTCCCAGAGGTCTGAAACCTATATAGGAATCATAAAGAGTCTCATACCAACCCGAAGTTATTTTACCTGACCCGAAGTTAGTTGGAGGTCCAAAACCTCACATGGACTCAAAAAGTTACATACCAACCCGAAGTTGGTTTATCTGACCCGAAGTCAGTAGGAGGTTCGAAACCTCACTAGACTTGATCCCAGATCAAGTGGTTGGACATGTGTCATCCTATATAGAGAGTACGACAATCTCTGATGTGTCCATCAGTCTTTGCTACTTGTCTCTAGATTTTACCACCTCATTGGCCAAATGAGAGGTACTTCCAATGAGTCTAGAACTCAATGGGTAGGATGCATACGGGGCACAGATCATGAGAGGCAAACCAAATCAATCATCATAGTGGTAGGGCAGAAGCACCACAAGGTTCGGCAAGCCTAGCCTTGTGTGTGCTTATAGCTCTGAGAAGCTATCCCCAGAGCCCCCCAGAGCTCCAAAAGTTCATTGTCCAATATGACCCTTAGAATAGGGTAGTTCCACAATTCCAAGATTCTCATGGAAGGTTAGGAACATGACCTTCCCCAAGGGCCTTGTGAGAATATCCGCGACCTGCTCACCAGTTCCTATATGATCGAGCCCTAAGGCACTTCACTGTACTATATCTCGGATAAAGTGGTACCAACCATCAACATGCTTGGATCGTTCGTGGAACATGGGATTCTATGACAAATGAATCCCCCTTAGGTTATCATCAAGGATAACGGCGACATCTAGCACATGCTAGAAAAACTAACTAAAGATCTTTCGAAACCAAGTGACTTCACAACATGCCATACATGTTATAATGTATTCGGCCTCAGCGGTGCTCAAGACTACCCACTTCAGTTTCCTTCCCGAAGCAAATCTACGTGTGAAGCAGCATCCAGATGTGCTCTTATGATCCACCACACTGCTATCCCAATCAACATTAGTATATCCATGGAGTGTCATACTCCCCGCAGTGTATCTCAGCCCATGGTCTAACGTGCCCCAGAGATATCTCAAGAGTTTCTTGGCACCAACCCAGTGAATCTTATGATCAACCATGTGTTGACTCAAAGTGTTCGCTGCATAACATACGTCCGGACAAGTGTTCACTAAGAACATCAGGGCCCCTACGAGTTGACGATACTCAGTAGGATATGCTAACACAGGCCCATCAGCGCTGCCACTCAACTTCTTAAAGTTGAGTTCCATTGGTGTTGACACGAACTTGCAGTCCACCATACCAAATCTTTCCAGAAGCTTCACAATGTATTTTCCTTGAGAAAGGAAAATCTCGCTAGGTCTCTGCTAGACCTCTAGGCCTAGGAAATAGTGCATTAGTCCTAGGTCGTTCATCTCGAACTCAGCAACAAGCTCCCTCTTGCACTGATGAATGAGAGGGTTAGCACCTGTCAGGAAGAGGTCACCCACATACAACACCAGAATGAGATGCCTCTCCCTGTTAACCTTGAAGTAGAGGTTCAGATCAACATTACTACGAGTGAAGCCCAGCTTCATCAGGTAGCTATCTATCCTCTCGTACCAAGCTCTGGGTGCTTGCTTCAGCCCACAAAGGGCTTTCTTCAACCTGCAGACATGGGTGTCCCAATCCTGGACTTCGAACCCCAGAGGCTGCTCTACATACACCTCTTCCTTTATCGCACCATGCAGAAAAGTAGTCTTCACATCCATCTGATGAAGACTCCATCCTTGCGTAGCAGCAAGGGATATGATAGATCGAATGGTGGTATATCGTGCCATAGGTGCAAATATGTTATCATATTTGATGCCTTCCTTTTGAGAGAAGCCACAGGCAACGAATCTTGCCTTGAAATTTTTAGCACTTCCATCAGATCCATGCTTGATCTTGTAGAGCCATTTTGAGGTGACAACTCCTTTGTCCTTTGGTCTTGGAACTACATCCCAGACATCATTCTTCATTATGGACTCATACTCTTCATGCATAGCATCCTTCCAGACTTGATTCTTTACGGCTTCCTCAAAAGATCCAGGCTCGGATTGTACAATAGTACTCATGGCTACTAGATACCCTTGGTATCTACTCGGCTTCTTGATTTCGCGGAATGTCCCCCTTTGGGGCTGTATGTCCCTCAGCATCCTCGAGAGTGTCCCTGAGCCATGATGGTCTCTTTCCTAGTGAAGGAGGTGGATCAATCGGGTCCATCGGTCCTTCAACATCAAGCATCGTCTCATCCTTCGGTTCTTCTTGATTTCCAAGGCTTGCTTCATGATTTTCCTGGGATCTCAGAAGATTGATTACTTTCTTCAGGGAAGCATCTTCGTCTAAAGTGACATCGTGGCATATCTCCACTTCCCTTTGACCAGGCACATAGACTCTATAGGTCTTCGAAGTTTCACTGTGGCCCACAAACATTCCTTTCTTCCTAGAATAATCCAGCTTGCTCCTCTTTTATTTCGGCAGATGAAAATAAACAAGACATCCAAAAATTCTAAAATGTGAGACGTCAGGTTTCTTACTAGAGAAAACCTCTTCAGGATTTTTGGAGTCTAGAGCGGAATGCGAGCATCGATTTTGCATGTACACAGCAGTGTTTGCAGCTTCTCCCCACAGATTCTTCGGTAGACCTTGGTCACATAGCATGGCATGGGAAGCTTCCACAATGGTCCTGTTCTTTCATTCAACAAAATTATTTTTCTCAGGAGTATATATATAGTTGTGGTCTCCCTCTTATTTCCAGCTTCTTTGCAACCGTTTTTGAACTTGTTCATCTCATATTCAGTGCCATTATCAGTCTGTCGGATAACATCTCATGTCATTGCTCCTAGTGGATTTCCTCCAACCTGGTAGAGTGTATCGTTTCTAGACCCAAACGTGATAGCTTCCTTGAAGCTCTTCATCCACATGCGCACCTTTCCATCCATGAATGCCACATTGAAACCTTTGTCTTCCATGGCCGATATAGACATAAGGTTCTTTTTCAAATTTGGTACATAGAGTACATCCTGCAAGCAGAGGACTTGAAATTGAGACAAGTGGAGGGTCATAGTCCCTGTCCCTTTCATGAGATATGTGGCGTTATCTCCAAGGACAATTTTCAGATTAGTGTCCTTCTCAACCATATCAAAGAGTGCTTATTTGAACCTAGTGATGTGCCTTGAGGCACCACTATCTATCAACCAGACATCCATATTGTCGAGTGGAGATGCAACGGAGAGGGAAGATACAAGAGTGTATTCATTTCTTTTATCAACAACATTTTATTCCTCATACCTCTGGTTGTTGTTTTTCTCATCACCATCGGGAGAATCCTTCTTGATAGGACATTCTCTAGCATAGTGACCAGACCTATGACAAGTGAAACACTTTCCGTTCTTTCCTTGAGCCCCTGGTTTTCCTTTGTTCTTTGGACCACCAAAGTTCTTCTTTCTAGAATGAGCAGCGTAGGCAACATTTCCTTCATTTTCATACTCCTTCACTCTTGATTCTTCTTGAACGCATCTCGACAATACTTCATCTAAGTCAGGTATCACATTATTATTTAGAATGGTAGTGTTGAACACATTCCATTCAGATGGGAGCCCTCCAAGTCCGTTGAGTACCATCGCTTGATCAGCTATTGTCTCCCCAATAGCCAGCAGATTGTTCCTGATCTCAGTCAGCTTTAGAAAATATGATTGAACAAACTCATCTTTGCCTTTCCTTAGATTCTTCAATTGATTCTTGTAGAATAGGACTTGATTCACATTGTTGGCCTTCAACATGTTGACCAAATTATCATACATCTCTTTGGATGAGCCCAACTCAGATATGTAGGCTACTAGACTCTTGTGAATTGAGTCGTTGATCATTAGCTTTGCCTTGATCTCCCCCTTCTTGTACAGTTTTGGCAGCAACAGTTGCAGTGGATGGAGGCTCTTGGATTTTACCCTACACATAGTCCATGACATCTTGGTCTTTCAACATAAGATCCAATGTCATCTTCCAAGCACGAAAGTCATCCTTCCCAGTCAATTTGTCATCAGCCTTGAAGCCATTGTAGTTTGAGGAACCCATCCTCTTCTTCGGTGATTGCTACAAATTAGGACTTTGTCTTCACCTCAGCTCCGATACCATGTAAATTTATGTAGATGTTCTATGCTTGATGCAACTTTACTTTCACTACATCAATCACATAAACAATAAAGTAAAGTGCTGATAGAACATACCAGTAGATCAATAGAAGAAAAACTAGAAACAGATAAATGTGTTGGTGCGTTACGATGGTCAACAGGATGCTTCAACCATCAAAGTATCCTTGGTTAGCCAACCTAGCATATGTTACAACAACCCTAAAAACAACCACATGGTCAACTCAAAGTCAACCCCAGAAAATTCAATGCTACCTAGAAAAGTCAACACAAAACAACAACAAGAAGTAGCAACAACAGTAGCACCAACAACAATAGCAACAACAACATCAACACCACCACCAACAACAACAACAGCAACAACAAAAACAACAACACAGCAACAACAACATCAATAGTAGAAACAACAGTAGCACCAACACCAGCAACAACAACAACAGCAGCAGCAACAACAAAAATAGCAAAAACAACAACAACAACGACAAAAACAGCAACATCAGCAACATCAGCAACAACAATAGAATTATCTTCATCCTTCTTTCCCATGTGTGAACCGAAAACTGTCTCCAAGGAGTTCGAACCAATTAGAAGAGGAGAAATGATGTGTGAGGATGAGATGAGTGAAATGTCCTCCAACATTGACTCTATTTATATCAATCACTGAGGGTGTGTGACACATTTGTTGGGGGTGTAAAACCTTAAGGCCAACCTGCACATATTTTGAAAGTATTAAAAATAAATTCAAAATAAATGTTCTTCTCATCGGATCAAGATGATATTTATATCAATATTGCACCTCTCCGAAAGAGGAACCCAATAAAAATATTGGTGTCTTCATCTGAGCATCACAACATGGAGTTTGAACCTAGTTGTCCAATTTTAACAATATCGAAATCCATGACATCGAGGGGAGGAATTCTTCATGAGAAGCTGGGTGTCTCACCATTGCTGTTGCAGGTCCCTAATTGAGAGGGAGCTTGGTGATAAGTTTCTTACTTTGAAGAAACTAAGTAATTCCTAAGAATGAGCTTAGGTACATTCCTTATACAGGAATGAGTACATTCCCTTGTTGAATAGTTCCTCTCTAACTGAGAGGGAGAGATAGACACATCATTCTGGTCTTCACTCTGGAAGACAGAATGGAGGATTGGGTAATCATATGGCATTCAATACTCTTTGAGAATGTATTAGGGAATTCAAGGTAAGAGTATTCTGGGACCAATATTCTTTTAGGGCTAGCTACCCAAGAGAAGAATAGTCCAAGAAGGTGGAGTATGTACCTTGGAGAGACACTGACTATGGTGTTTATAATTAATGTGTCTCTCCAGCATTGTATCCCATTGTCTAGTTGAGATATGGGGTTGTTAGTCAAGGCCTTGCACTAGGAAAATGCTGGTTGATATGATGCTATATAGATGCGATTACCAATTTGATTCTTATGAGATTCTTCAGTTTGAAAGTGACCATGTACCTATATGAATAAATCCCTAGTTAAGAGCGAGTGTTGAAAAGTGTAACTAGGATCGGTCTTCATATTGACTATGTAATTATGAATTTATGTAAATAAGAAGACAAAGATAATAAAATGTATTTTTGTACTTTCTTCATGGGTTTCATGAGCAAGATTTTATTATAGGTCAATAGAATTCTTCCTGAAGTCTATTAGGGATTGTATTCTGTTTAGAAGTGTAATTAAGAGTCATGAATATGAAGTGTCTAGTCTGAAGATTGTACTCCAAGACCTTGTGGAATAATGGCTCATAACAACCCTCAAGACTGCCCACATTCAACATTGAAGATAAGCTTATTTCACAATGAGGAAGTCGGTCTATTTGCAGTGATGAAGTCTGCCTACAATGTTGGTGTAGGGTCGGCCTAAAATCTTATCAAAGCACTGTATATATAGCATGAACCGTGACTCATTTGATACAACAAATTAATGCAGATTTCTTTGTATAATATAACAGATTTTAGAGGAGATCTAGTGCAGGTTAATAGACAGAAACTTGCGTGATAAAATTTGGGATAAGTATGTGCTAAAGAATAAAACGAGAATGCGGATCTATGATTGCAATAGAGTAACAAGGTCTGGGTTAAATGCGTGTTAATGCAGAGGATGCAGATCTATTTTGTAAGATATTTTGAAGCATAAAAAGTATGGATCACTATAAGGAACCGACGGTCAAGCATTAGATGCAGATCTATTTTGTGAAGCATGCTGAAGTGAAAAATGCGGATTAGCATGAAGGAGCTGCGGTCAAATGAAGTGTGGTCAAACCTATAATAAATACACTGATATTCAAATGGTGGAATTTGGTCTGTTTTTTATGTGTTATAATGACTGTCACTAGAATCATTCAGATGTCATGCGAGGTGGATGATCATGATGTGATGAGAAATTTAAGGGCTATTACAGTATGAAGAAAGGAGGAAGGTAAATCTATGATTTACCTTCCTACTCACAATTCAGAAAAGAAAGGTCAATGCAGGAAAGAAGGATCAACGTTGAAAGAAGACTTAGGAGTAGTGACAAGGTCTTGGAGGCATTCATAGGTCAAGGGTCTGAGTCTTGGTCATGGTACTTGTCATTTGAAGATCTATAAGAAGAATTCCTTTCGGGTTTTCCTCTCCAAGAGGGAGAGGTTTTTCCCTGGCTCGAGGAGCCTGACTTTGTGTCTTGTATTTTGGTAATTGACTTGATGAAAGACTAAATAAGTTAATAAGAGAAGACATAAGTAAAAGAAGTAATATCACAAGTAATTATCAAGTAAGAGAATTTGAATTAATCACTAGACCTCTAAATTCTCAACATATTATAATATGGGCACCAACATGCCAACAATGTGTGCTCGAAATTTGTTTTACTATAAATATGTGTTTTGAAATGATGTCATGCTTTATTGAGGTGCTCTGAGTTTATGTTGCCTTATTTCCTTTTTGATATTGCATATCTTTGTTAATTTGACCACTTTTTCAAAAGTGGAAGGTTATGAGATAAGGGAAGTGAGGATGTACACTTAATGAATTTCATTTGTGTGTTTTTTTATGACAATTTGAGCTTAGTATTTTTCCAACATAAAAAGAATAATCTTTCTACTAATAACACATGTTGTATCAGGATTGAGTCCTCATTTTTTCCTTTTTTTAGTGGATATGTGTTGAGGAGCGGAGTTCCTTATGCTTCGCTTTCAACTTCCTTGAATCTCACTAGGTGGGTGAGATACTGGAACTATGCCTAGGGTTTAATGCACTGAATTAAACTACAATAAAATTATATACAACAAATTTGTGCAATGAAATAAAGAAAATGATTCACAACAAAGAAACGAACAGAAACAAGATAATATGAACAATCATGCACATCATGTAAAGTAAATAAATTTAAATTTGGGCCAACTGACAACAAACTAATAAATGAAATTACAGACATATTTTTTATGATGATACCTTGTTAGCCATAAGACCACATAGGTATGTCTTGAATTTTACATAAATTAACTGACAATTTTAGCCACTAATGTCAGAAATTTTTTCTCATAAAAATTAACAACATAAAGTAATTTTTTTTGGAGAAATATGTTAGAAAGATATTGGCTGTCAACTGCTGATTTTATTAATAAAAATATGAGTCCAACATATTGTTTTGGTTGATTCCTACGATAATTTAGACTAGAAATCAATTTTAAAATGTCTAAGATTTAAAAAGGCTCATACATATACACTCGAAATACCAAAGATTAAGTAAGAAAAGGTGTTGGGCAGCTTGGCTTCTTTCGATAAGATTGGATCAACAATATGTTTTGCAAAAAAACACATCAGCTAGCATTGATATTAAAAATATTATATTTTTTAACAGCACAAAATAATGCAAGAAATAAATAGCAACCTTAGTAAAAGGACCAAAAATTGATGAACTCGATTTCTTCCTGTCACTTCATGAAGGGTTTCTACTGTCACCATAACAAATAAGTTTTCGTACTCTAGAATAAATTTATCAGAGGAAAAATGACAACTTTAAAACTTATGCATACATCTCCTCACTAGTATTTCTATCTTCCCTTCTGTAGCTTCTGCTTGGTTTTATATTCTTTTTGAGTAGGTGGAGGTAAAAAACTGTATTATAACTAATCTTCTTATTATGTTAACTCTTTTTCTTTTTAATTTGGGAGAAGAAATTTAGGAGTAGTTTTTAATTAATTGAATTTATATTAGTAGGTGGAGTACTTGATTATGTCCATAAAATATTTTATCTTATAACTCCCATGATACAAAATATATGTAAATATGACATCATCAAGAGTTCCATCACCATAGAAATTGTGCATATCAAGCATCCCAATATCCATCATGATATATAAACAAACATATGAATGACCCTTGTGTCTTCCATCAACAATAATGTTATCAAGTATGTAACATAGTAAAAAATAATATGCTATCTCAGAAATATGATAATTTCGTAGTTTGAAATATGTCCAAGTAAAATGAAGGGAAAAAACATCATGCCAAAGTAATAAATCATGTAAGCTTAGGAGGTATACTAGGGACAACAGTTAGAATTAACATTTCTCCTCTTTCTCTTTGTACCTCCGGATGCATATCTTGGAGGGATATTTCTATCCTCCCCTCTCCTTCTGCTGTCAGGATGTTAGTATGTGTATGTGATGAACTGGATTTATAGGGAGAATGTACAAGCACATATGTCATATGAAATTTTCTCAAGGAAATATGAGCAGGGGTATCATGAGCATGGAAATAATTGGCCTAAGATAATGCAAAAGGTACTTGAGGAGCGATTGTCATAGGGTGAATTGAGCGAGGAGAAGTAGTAGGCCAATGTGCAAAGCAGGATGTGGGCCTAAGAGGGTTGGTCTCCCAACCATCATGATGTAATGGCTATCACTAAGATACATGTGGTTCTAAGATTTCCATGATGCTAGGTTGTGGAATAGGTGCATTTTTTGAAGCATTTGGAGTAGGTGGGGGAGGAGGAATTCATATTTATACGTGATTTGTCTAGTTGAACTAATTGAAATCCTCAGAGTGCGGATCAAAGTGTATGGAAAATTTTATTCCCTTGTTTTCCCTCCATGATACATTTTTTTTGTTTTTTGTTTTTTGAAGGGTTTCTACTGTCACCATAACAAATAAGTTTTTGTACTCTAGAATAAATTTATCAGAGGAAAAATGACAACTTTAAAACTTATGCACACATCTCCTCACTAGTATTTCTATCTTCCCTTTTGTACCTTCTGCTTGGTTTTATATTCTTTTTCGGTATTTGGAGGTAAAAAACTGTATTATAACTAATCTTCTTATTATGTTAACTCTTTTCTTTTTAATTTGGTAGAAGAAATTTAGGAGTAGTTTTTAATTAATTGAATTTATATTAGTAGGTGGAGTACTTGATTATGTCCATAAAATATTTTATCTTATAACTCCCATGATACAAAATATATGTAAATATGACATCATCAAGAGTTCCATCACCATAGAAATTGTGCATATCAAGCATCCCAATATCCATCATGATATATAAACAAACATATGAATGACCCTTGTGTCTTCCATCAACAATAATGTTATCAAGTATGTAACATAGTAAAAAATAATATGCTGTCTCAGAAATGTGATAATGTCGTAGTTTGAAATATGTCCAAGTAAAATGAAGTGAAAAGACATCATGCCAAAGTAATAAATCATGTAAGCTTAGGAGGTATACTAGGGACAACAGGTAGAATGATCATTTCTCCTCTTTCTCTTTGTACCTCCGGATGCATATCTTGGAGGGATATTTCTGTCCTCCCCTCTCCTTATGCTGTCAGAATGTTAGTATGTGTATGTGATGAAGTGGATTTATAGGGATAATGTACAAGCACATATGTCATATGAAATTTTCTCAAGGAAATATGAGCAGGGGTATCATGAGTGTGGAAATAATTGGCCTAAGATAATGCAAAAGGTACTTGAGGAGCGATTATCATAGGGTGAATTGAGCGAGGAGAAGTAGTAGGCCAATGTGCAAAGTAGGATGTGGGCCTAAGAGGGTTGGTCTCCCAACCATCATGCTGTAATGGCTGTCGCTAAGATACATGTGGTTCTAATATTTCCATGATGCTAGGTTGTGGAATAGGTGCATTTTTTGAAGCATTTGGAGTAGGTGGGGGAGGAGGAACTCATATTTATACGTGATTTGTCTAGTTGAACTGATTGAAATCCTCAGAGTGTGGATCAAAGTGTATGGAAAATTTTATTCCCTTGTTTTCCCTCCATGATACATTTTTTTTTTTTTTTTGGCTTGCCTCCTTCTGTTATCCTAAGAACCTCTGCTAAAGAAACTTAGTGTACTATGTAGAAATTATACAACATACATGTATGTCTTGGATTCACCCGATCTAACAATGTACTAAAGTTAAATACTGAATCACTTGTACAAATATTTTTCGGAATTAAAAACACAATCGCCAATCACATGAAGTAAAGAGCAATCAAATCAAACACAACACAGATAATTTCCTGGGGAAAAATTGCTGCTCAAAACCCCACTATCTTCTATTGTATATTCAACATGGATCATGAAACAATTACATACAAAACTCTTCTCACAAGAGCCCTCCAATACTCAAATAATTGTCTCACACTGTCATACAAAAATTGACCAATACTTAGCCAATTTACTGCCTCCAGACCACCTGCCTTGCTTACACAGTCCCTAATGAATGCAATCCCTAAAAGATAGGAATTATGGCCTTCCTTGACTGCGCAAGTATCATGGGAACTCCAATGGGTGTTTGGTTGCATGTGTTTAACCCAATAATCCTACAACTGATACTCAACCTCCCTTTCACCTAGATCTCAACTGGGTCTCCATTGGATCTGACATGCATGCAACTAATAATATTAAATTCTAAGTTTCATGTGAGATCACTGATTGTGAATTAATTAATATTTAATTCACTTGATCTATCACTAGTGTATCAAGCAGTAACAACTAGCACAAATGAGTTTAACTCACTTAACTGAGTTAAACTGATTACAACGTGCATTAACTAATGCACCACTGCACTTCGAACTCTGTTACAACTAGAATTACTCTGCATGCCTCACCAACTATCTGTAACTCAAAATCCACTAGCTAACTGAGTTTATCACTCTCAGTTAACTATTACAAGTTATTATTGAGAATAGATTACAATTTATTGTCCATCTTAATTAAGGGATAACTAAAATAGACATGCACCAAAAATAACACTATGGGCCCCACCCTAGTGTAGGTACTTAATGCACTAGGCGTGGGTGCTGAAATTTTCTTGTTGAATCTCAACACTCCCTCTCAACAACAAAGGGATTATCCTTCACCCCAATCCTATCTCTATGGTATTCAATTTTTCTCCTGCTGAGCACCTTCAACAGAATATATGCATCTTGATCTTCCATGGGAATATACTGAAGCAAAATTATCGTTCTCTGCTCACAATATCTGAGATGATGGTACTTGATATCTATATGCTTGAACCTATCATGAAACACATGATTAATTGAGAGTGTAATGCAGCTCTGATTATCACAATGTATCACTATCGGATCCATATGAGAACCAAACAAACCAACCAAGATCTTTCTCATATAGATAGAATCGCATGCAGCTTGAATTGCTGCCATGTATTCCGCTTCCGCTGAATTGAGTGCCACAGATCATTGTTTCCTGCTGTACCAGGAAACTTCTATTGATCCTATGGTAAAGATCCCTCCTGATGTGCTCTTTCTGTCTGATGGACTTCCCACCTAATCTGCATTCGTGAAGCCTTGAAGCTTCACTCCCTCTGTCCGTCTATACCATAGAACATACTATGATGTGCCCCTCAGGTATCTCAAGGCATGCGTCACTGCTTTCCAAAAGAGCATGGTAGGCTTAACCATAGCTTGACTCAGTTGGTTAACTGCGTAGAAAATTTTTGGTCTGGTGTTCACTAGATACATCAGTGAACTAACTAACTGCATACAGACAGTAGCATCCACTACCTCTCCAGAAGTAGCATCCTCTTTCCTCCAATTTCCTGGAAGAGGAGTATCCATGGGTTTGCAGCTCTCCATGTGAAACTTACCCAGTATCTCCTTTCCATACTTGCCTTGAGACAAAAAAATTTCACCATCCCGCTGCCATTTTTCCAATATAAGGAAATAATGAAGGAGGCCCATGTCCTTCATTTTGAACTCCCTTGCAAGATCCTCCTTGCATGAGTGTATCAGCTACTCATCACCTGTAAAAATTAGATCATCAACATAAATAAAAATAATCAATAGCTTACCCTCAACTACAATATGGTACATGTTTGCATCTGCTTCATTTTTGGTGAAGCCCAGTCCGGTGAAATAGCTATCTATCTGAGTGTACCAAGCACGCGGTGCTTGATTCAACCCATACAGTGTTCTTTTGAGTCAGCACACATGTAACTCACTGTTGAAGATCTTGAAATCTTCAAGCTACTCTATGTACACCTCTTCCTCAATGATCCCATTGAGAAACGTAGTTTTCAAATCCATCTGATGAACGCGCCAGCCCATCTGCACTGAGAGTGCAAGGATGGATATTATGGAAGAGTACCTTGCAGCAGGTGCTACAGATCTGGCCTTGTATTTCTCCACACTTCCATGAGTATCTTGATTTACCTTGTAGATCCATCTTGATCCAACCACTGATTTGTCGACTAGTCTTTGGACAATCTCCCATGCGCTGTTCTTGACAATGGAGTCATAGTCCTCCACCATTGCATCAACCCAAGTTGGCTGCTGCACTGCTTCTTGAAAGGAATATGGTTCAGTCATAATACATTTTCTCATAAAAGCCATGTATCCAGTAAATCGGTGAGGAGTCTGTCTCTGTCTGCGCTATGAAGTACGGGCTCCTACATTCTCTGCAGCGTCAAGTCTCAATCTATTAGCTTCTATGGTGTGCCTTCTGCCATTTCTGATGGATGGCTCTGCATGAGTGTTTTCCTCCACTCCATGATCCTCCGCATGTGGCTGATCCACATTTTGAGGCTCATCCTTGGGAACCAACAATTTCTTCTCTGCATGTAATTACAGCTCCCTCTCAAGGGACAACCGCATGGCTTTCTCCTCATCAAATTTTAAATCTCGTCACACAATAGTCATTCTGCTGTTTGGAATATACACACGATAATTATGTGGTGTTTTAGTGTACCCCACAAAAATATCAATCTCAGCTATCGGTTCCAACTTCTTCCTGGCGTCTTTGGTCACATGCACATAAATAAATGAGCCAAAAAACTTAGTGTGAAACATCATGTTTCTTACCAGTGAAAGCCTCTTCAGGTGTAATCATGCCAAGTATCCTATGAGGACAACGATTCTGCACAAATACCATAGTGTTGTGTGCTCCCACACACAGATGCATTGGTAGGCCTTGATCATGCAACATCGTTATTGATGCACCCATGATCGTTTTGTTCTTTCTTTCCACGACCCCATTCTGTTGTGGGTTATGAGGCACTATCAGTTCTCTTCAAATTCCTTCTTTGCTACATAAGTTCTTGAATTCCTTAGAGATGTATTCTCCACCATTATTTCTCCTAATGGCCTTCACTTGCTTCCCCGACTCTTTCTCCACCAGTGCCTTAAACTCAAGAAACTTAGATAATGTTTGATCTTTCTTCTGCATGAAGAAGATTGAACACTTACGAGAAAAGTCATCAACAAATATTACATAGTACTTATGTTTTTCTATCGAAGCAACAGATAATGGTCCATACACATCTGTGTGAACTCTCTTAAGGATCCCCGAAGATCTGTTCTCCTTCTCATGAAAGGTGACCTTTACATATTTTACCATAATACATCCCTTGCATGTTTTTGACTGCTCAAGTGTACCCCTGGGAAGACCACTAGAAATCTGCTACATGAATTTCAAGGCTCCATGGTGAAGATGGCCCAATCTCCTGTGCCATAATTCACCCTCATCTCGGCTCACCACTTGATCTGTCTTGCCCATCATTGCTGCGTAGCCATCTTCCTCCAGATTGTAGAGATTCTTAACTCGAATCCCTATCCTCTTGGCTTGTCCTATTGTTTTATGTCGCAGGAAAGCTTTTCCTTCACTAAAAATAACATCATAGCCTCTATCCTCCAACATTACAACTGAGACTAAATTTTTATTTAAACCTGGTACATGCATTACATCTTTTAATTGAAAGGGTTTACCTAACTGCCTTTGGAAGGTAACGGTACCAATCCCGGTAGCACTGTACCGCCCGTCATTGCCCATTTCAATATGCATCTGGAGATCCTTCTCCTCCAAGTCACTGAAAATTTCCTTATCTCCCATCATGTGAAAGGAAACACCACTATCCAAATACCACACAGATCCCAATGCACTTGACACTATGCATGCGATCAGTGAGAAGTCAAGCTCAAATTGCAAGGCAAGAGCCTCACCAGCTGCAGATCCTCCAACCTTCTTGTTCTTCTACTTTTGTGGACAGTTAGTAGCAAAATTCCCATGCTCATGACAGTGAAAACACTTCACCTTGGACATGTCCTGCTTCTTGCCATTCTTGGACTCAGATTTGGAATGGAATTTCTTACCCTTCCCCTTCTTCGCCTTGGCAGCCAAAGCACAATCCTCTTCACCTTCATTCTTAGATGAAGATCCATCTCTGGTGTTCCATCTGAACTCCTCCTGCACCAAATCCGACCACAGTCGTTCCCAATCTAGAAATTTTTCCCTTCCATTGACAGAGTCTTGATAACTGTTCCAACCTTTGGGAAGTAATAGGAGAGCAAGCTCACCAAATCATCATCAGCTTCTATTATACCAACTCTCCCAAGTTCATCCCGACATTGGACAAATTTTGTTAGATATTTTGGTATGGAGTCACCCTTCTCCATCTTGATCTTCTTGAATTTATCTTTGAGGGCCAATTTCCTATGGTCACTACTGCTTTAGAATAGATTCGTCAAAGCCTTCCACATTGCATATGGTGTGGATTTCCCATGGAGGCTTGAGACAATGTGGTCTTGTACTCCCTCCCACAAGATCCTACTCGCCTTTTCCACTTTTTTTTTTCCATGCATCAAGATTTGCAGCATCTGTCACAACGGGTTTAGGAACATCATTGTCAATGAATTCCTTCAAGCCATTGTCTTTGACTACTGCCTTCATCCCGTCCTTCCAAGAAATATAGTTTGAGCTTCCCTTGAGTGCATACTCCAACTTCAAGCCATTTAAAGCCATTTCGATCTTGAATCAACTGTAGCACCAAGAAAGTCTTTCTGCAAATTCGAATTCTATCTAGTCACAAACTCAACTCCTCCTTCACAATTGTGATTTCATGTGCTCTGATACCATGTAGAAATTATACAACATGCATGTATATCTTGGATTCACCAAATCTAACAATGTACTAAAGTTAAATAATGAATCACTTCTACAAATATTTTGAGGAATTAAAAACACAATCGCCAATCACATGAAGTAAAGAAGAATAAAATCAAACACAACACAAATAACTTCCCAGGGAAAGCTTTCTGCACAAAACCCCACTATCTTCTATTGTATATTCAGCATGGATCATGAAACAATTACATACAAATCTCTTCTCACAAGGGCCCTCTAGTACTCAACTAATTGTCTCACACTGTCATACATAAACTGACAAATACTTAGCCAATTGACTGCCTCCATACAGCCTCCCTTGCTTACCCAATCCCTAATGAATGCAATCCATAAAAGATAGGATTTATGGCCTTCATTGACTACGCAATTATCATGGACACTCCAATGGGTGTTTGGTTTCATGTGTGCAACCCAATAATCCTACAACTGATAGTCAAATTCTCTTTCACCTAGATCTCAACTGGGTCTCCACTGGATCTGAAATGCATGCAGCTAATAATATTAAATCCTCAGTTGCATGTGAGATCACTGATTGTGAATTATTTAATATTTAGTTCACTTGATCTCTCACTAGTGTATCAAGCAGTTACAACTAGCACAACTGAGTTTAACTCACTTAACTGAGTTAAACTTATTAGAACCTGCATTAACTAATGCACCACTGCACTTCGAACTCTGTTACGACTAGAATTAGTCTGCATGCCTCACCAACTACCTCTAACTCAAAATCCACTAGCTAATTGAGTTTATCACTCGCAGTTAACTATTACAAGTTATTATTGAGAATATATTACAATTTATTTTCCATCTTAATTAAGGGATAACTAAAATAGACATGCACCAAAAATAGCACTGTGGGCCGCACCCTAGTGTAGGTGCTTAATGCACTAGGCGTGGGTGCTGAATTTTTCTTGTTGAATTTCAACATACTGTGTTCAACAAATTTTTTTATGCAACCATTAATTCTTGAGCGTGAATATATAATCAACAAAATAAAATACTATTTAAAATCATGTATCACATAAATGATGAAGTGTTTTGCATACACGCACACACAGACACACACACACATATATATATATATATATATATATATATATATATAATGATGGAGGAAAATATTTATACATGCATGCAATGGCATAAAAGAGTATTGACTTCAAACTCTAGCACAAGGTGAGATCCAAAAAAACACAGATATATCACAACAACCACTTATTTTCAAAATACAAAAAAATATTTTATTTTCTATAGTTAGAGTAGGATATCAACTTGTTATTTTTTATTTTTTTATTTTTTTATCTTTTAGCAAGCTAAAATATTGGGGATAATTGATTTAATTCATAGATCTTACCCAGACAGGGTATACATTTCCATTACACACTATTTTACACTTGTATGTAGCCATTGGCATTGTAGATCCATGAATTCATAATGTTGTACCAAGTTGGATCTACTATTTAAACCAAATTCTACAACCATCCAAGTAAGTGATTTCACTCTAGAACTTTTCCATTTGCTCTAAATTGTTTAAAAAACATTATTTTCATTATTTAGAGTAACTTTCTTGAATTTCTATCCATAAATAATTGCATAATTTTGATTTGGAAATTTATGGTTTCTTAAACACATAAGTCTTGTTGAAATGTGGAACTAGTTTCGGTCTTCATAATGTCTATTGTAATCATGATTTTATATATTTGGTATTAAAGAGAAAATAAATTTATTATTGTCATTCTTGATGCATGGGTTTCATGCTCAAAATAAATTTATTTGTAGATTAAGCACCCATTGAGTGCTTCTACGTTTGTCATAGAATTGTGAAGTCAAAATAGGCATTTTCAAACATGTAAGACCCCTTTGGGCATGTTGTATCTTGCAAAATATTTTTTTTTGTATAGTCAAAGTGTCATAAAGACCCTTGTCAAACAAGTCGGCCTCATGGGCAGCAATTTGACCTCCTAAGAAGACTATATATAAAGGAACCTTGAATTCATTTGGAGAGACATTCATTCAAGCAAGAAAGAAGTTTGATCTCCTCAAGAAAGAAGATGGAGGACAAGAAAAAAGGATGAAATTCAAGGAAAAGAAGAGGAGAAGCAAGATCAAAGTTTTGGACCTCTCTCTCTCTCATGTTAAGGGATTCTAAAGTAGCTTCTAGACCGAAATTGTAGAAGAAACAACTGGAGGTCGAATTTACAAAAGAAGTTACTGGGGAAGTCAAAGTTGCAGAAGAAACTACTGGGGAAGTCGAAGTTGCAGAAGAAACTACTGGGGAAGTCGAAGTTTCAGAAGAAGTTGCTGGGTAGGTCGAAGTCACTAAAAGCTGCTATGTTGAAATTGCTGGAAAGGTTCATCAAGAAGGAGAAGTTTGACTTGGCCTTGGAGGGGTATTTGTAAAGGGTCTTAGGCCTTCAAATTCCTCATCTGAACATTCTATAATAAGAGAAGAACACTTATGGGTTTTCCTCTGAAGAGGAGAGGTTTTGGCCCTGGCTTACAACCTACATTCTTGTGTCCTCTTGTCTCATTGATATTTATTGTTTGGTAGTTTTTTGCTGATTTAAAACACAATAGTAATCAAGTTGAAGAAGAAACTAATCAAGTTAAGTAAAAATAGATCACAAGCAGTTATCAAAGTAAGAAAAATCACCTAATTAAGCCACCCCTTGATTTCTCAACATGGTTTTAGAGTTAAGTTGACTACAAAAAGGAAATACAACTTGAATATCACTCCATTAAAGAAGGATACATAAGGGCCGATCAAAAGGAGTTCATCAAGAAGAAGTAAGGGCTCAAATAATCCTCATAGAATCAATCAAGGATTCTATCATCCCTTATGTGGGAAAAATGGAAACATTGAAAGAAATCTATGAAAAGTTGGTTGAATTGTTTTCTGTAAGCATTGCAGGAGAATCTATATCATTGAGAACTGAAAAATACAAGATGAAGGTATCAAAGGAAGAAGGGGTAGCCTCATACCTTATGATGGTATCTCAAATAAGAGATCAACTACAATAACTAGGAGAAATAATGTTTGATAAAGAAATGACCACCGTTGTGCTCAATGCACTACCTGGTGAATGGGGAAAGTTTGTGTCAAGTTTCTATGGAAAGAAGGAAGCCAATCCATTGAGTGAACTATGGTCATTATGAAAGATTTAAGAAACTAGACTAAAGGCGAAGAGTGATGTTGGATCAAGTGAAAAAAATCAAGCATATGCTACCATGGCTAGGAAGAAAGTGAAGTTTGGAAAGTTTGATCCTTGAAAGAAGAAGAATATCGACATCTCAAAGATCCAATGCTATGAATGTAATGAATATGGGCATTTTAGATGAATTGTACTAAACTAAAAAAGGACAACAAGAAAAAGAAGAAGATAAAATGAAGCCCATATCACTGAAGAAGTGGAAGAACCTGAAAAGAAGAAGTCAAAGAAGGAGGAAGTGAAAGACATTTATTACGACTAAAATAAGCTCCTTCACTTTGTCTATAAGAATATAGTAGTCATTATGGAAAACATTACAAGTATGATAGGATGCATTATAGCTGAGATAGAGATGACATCATCATAAAAGCATGATATAGTCAAAGTTGAAGTCTATATAATGCAATCATCATGATAGAAAGGAAGTAGCTCATGGTATCTTCATTGAAAGCATGAAAAGACAACCAAAGTAACAATATATATGGTTGGACAAAGTCATCTAGCAATATAGAATATAAAGAGGTCATCATACATCATCATCATTAGAAAGGAGCATTTGCAAAATAAGGATCATTAAGATCCTCCATTGGAATCTTTGTTAGAAGATTCACCTCTACTTAAGAAGAGGCAACTGTTTTGAAGATGGTGTACATTCCCCCTTATGGGGGATTCATAGGTTAAAAGGATGGCAGTATGATGAAAAAGATGTGCAACATGACAAGTTGGTTGAATTAATTTCATCTTCAAGCAAGGAAAGGAAGCTGCCCGAAGGAAGTCTAGATGGGCACATGAAGGAAGAGGTATGTCTATATTTAATAGATAGATAAAGTCATGTCATCATATGTTGCAAATAGAATGGCTGAATGCTTTATCTCATGAGCATGACTGAAGAAGGGATTCTTCCTTACGAATGATACATGAAGATATGATGTACCTTGAACTCTTCTACATATTGAAAAGATGAAATCAACATAATATGACCTCATGAAGAATATGAGGTGGTTGGAAACTATGGTTCCTATGAAGAAGGAACTATGTTTAGACGATCGTGTGAAAGAAATATGTGGAGAAAAGTGAAAGAAGAGTTCGTGAAAGATGTATCTATAGTCACGTAATATAAGATAAGTAATCAACATCTGATGACAGTTAGAAGGATTAGCTATGAAATCTCCATGGAGAAGATGTGAAGACCTTGATAAGTATGCTGGAAAAATAGAACCTTGGAAATGTATGTCTTGGAGATGGATTCATACAGTTTGCCTATGACATCTCCATGGAGAAGGTATGAAGACCCCGATAAGTATGCTGGAAAAAGAGAACCTTGGAAATGTATGTCTTGGATATGGATTCATACGGTTTGCAAAAATACGTTGATATTGCAAGAAGCTGATGGCATGAATAAATGACATCATAAAGAGGTAACTTTTATTTAATGTTCATTTTGATTTATGAGAAAGCATATGATTGGGTTGAAACAAGGCTATCAAAAGAAAGTTGTAGATGTCACCTACAACTAGTACTCATGTGATTGGATGGAAGATCCTGAAAGAAACATGACTTGGAAGAGGTAGCTATATGAAGGATAGCCAGATATGGACTAGAAGATCACTTTTCGATGAAAAGAAGGATGACATGACTATTAGTTCAACCCTATGGTTCGTTGAATGGAAGTGATGGAGAAAGATGGCCGAAGCCATACAAAGAATTTATGATGAAAAAGGATCCGTAATTAAGAAGATAAAGTTCATGACATGATGCAGAAAGAGGAGCCCTACAAGAAGTTGATAGTACCATGATATCCACCAAAGAGCATATAGTCGTTTTTGGAAACAAGTCCCTAGTTGAGAGGGAGTTTGGGCAAGTCCCTTGTTAAAAGGGAGCTTGGGAATTTTTCTTTTATAGGAATATGTAGATCCTCCCTAGTTGAGAGGGAGATATAGAAACACCATTATTGTCTTCATGTTATGAAGAAAGAATTGAGGATTGGGTAAGCATCTGAATTCTGATACTCTTTGAGGATGTGGTAGGGAATCCAATAGGTAAGAGTAGTCGAAGAGGAAATTCCTTGAGGATGTGTTAATCCAAGATAGGAATTTTCCTAGAAGGACATACCATGTGAACATACAAATGGAGTATGTGCCTTGAGAGACAATGATGAAGGTGTCTATGAATCATTGGTCTCCCCAAAATTATGCTTTAATCTTGTGGAGAGATGGAGCTGTTAGTAAAGGCCTTGCTATGTGACAATGTTGGTTGATATGTTTGAGATGCACTGATATATGTTGAGAAGTTATCTTATGAGATGGAATACCAATCCAACTCTTCTTATAATAATTCTTCAGTATGAGAATGTCCAAGTACCGTGTATGGATTATGAATACCTCCCTATTTTAAGAGGAGGTGTTGAAATGTGTAACTAGGTTCGGTCTTCATAATGTCTATTGCAATCACAATTTTATATATTTGATATTAAAGAGAAGATAAATTTATTATTTCAATTATTGATGCATGGGTTTCATGCTCAAGATAAATTTATTTATAGGTCAAGAACCCATTGAGTGCTTCTAGGTTTTTCATATAATTATGCAGTCAAAAGAGTCATTGTCATACACGTAAGAACCCTTTGGGCATGTCATATTTTGTAAAATAATTATTTTTGTATAGTTAAAAGTGTCATAAAGACCCTCCAAGACCTTTTCAAACCAGTTGGCCTACAAGAAGGATCAAGTCGGCCTCATGGGCAACAATTCGACCTCTTAAGAAGCCTATATATAAGGGAACCTTGACTTCATTTGGAGAGACATTCATTCAAGTAAGAAAGAAGTTTGATCTCCTCAAGAAAGAAGTTGGAAGACAAGGAAAAATGATGAAATTAAAGGAAAAGAAGAAGAGAAGCAAGATCAAAGTTTTAGACCCCCCTCTCTCTCATGTTAGGGTTTCTAAAGTAGTTTCTAGAACAAAATTGCAGAAGAAACTGTTGGAAGTCGAAGTTGTAGAAGAAATTTCCGGGGAATTAGAAGTTGCAGAAGAATTTGCTAGGTCGAAGTTGTTGGAAGTTGCTAGGTCGAAGTTTCTGAAATATGCTAGCTCGAAATTGCTAGAAAGATTCATCAAGAAGGTGAAGTTTGACTTGGTCTTGGAGGGGTATTTTTCAAGGGTCTTAGGTCTTGGCAATTTTCATCTGAACATTCTATAAGAAGAAAATAATTCTTGTGGGTTTTCCTCTCAAGAGGACAAGTTTTGGTTCTGGCTTACAACCTACATTCTGTGTCCTCTTGTCTCATTGATATTTATTTTTTGGTAGCTGTTTGATGATAGAAACCAAAATAATAGTCAAATTGAAGAAGAAAATAATCAAGTTAAGTAAAAATACATCATAAGTAGTTATCAAAGTAAGAGAAATTGATTAATTAAGCTACCCCTTGATTTCTCAACAATTCTTCACCCATAAATTTGAAAAATAATCTCCGGCTTGCTGTAAATTTAGTTTTCTATCAGATTTGGGTAGAGGAGAGGCCCCAAGCCTCTATATTAGCCCTCTAATATTTCCACCCCTAGAATACCACTCTAGGGATGTTTAGACACTTGAAGGGTGGCTATAACAGTTAAACCAAAATTTGGTTCCTACGTTTTATGCAGACTTTATTATTTATTACATAGGACAACGAGCTATTTTAAGTCATATATCTAGTCACCCAAACTGAAAGATAACATCTTTTTTTGTTAGGATTTTGTGCTATTATAGTGACATTTTTATACCTAGGAAGTAGTTGCACATATAATCATAATATCATAATGATAAATGATATTATTGTCAAAAATTACTACGAGTCGAAGGGAAATTATCGCCATGCTGCTGGAAACGATGATATAAAGTTTCTGTTTGGGTTTTTCAGGGTCATTTTCATTTTTGTTTTCTTGTGCCGAGATTGAGCTCTCAGGGAAGTGTGAGGGAAAATATGTTAAATATTGCAGCTTAGACATGTGTTCTAGCCTTGAGAGGTGTTATTGAGGTTAGGGACACATACAAGTTAATAATATCCAAGCCCATGTAATTTTTCCTAAGCTTCACCTAAGGAAAATATCTTAATTATGTCAATTAATGATTTTTAAAATATTTCTTAAGTTTAAACTTAGGGAAAGTAGATAATTTATTGACATTAGTTGAGATAAGATAAATTTGCCTCTAAAATCTTGTAGAAAGTTTCTAAGATGATCTTAGCCATCGATTGGATCAAGTGAACCTTTAATCGTGATCATTCATTTGTAAATGAGAGATTATAAAGGGAATCAATGGGAAACATTAGAGATATACAAACATATCGAGTGGGTAATTTCCAAAGACACTAGGAGGGTTTCAGTAGTAATGATTGAGGAGAGATATTTCAGGGGTTATTCTCTATGTTGGATTGCCTTTAGGGACGACAGGGACGAGTTTCCGGTATGGCTAAAGTGCACCCCCAAATTTTCCAGGGGACGACAAGTTGGAGATGATATATATATATCTGTGTGTGTGTGTGTGTGTGTGTGTCTATTATAAAATAATAAATTCCAACCATATTCACCTCCATCATCTAGCCATATAAATGATGGAGGTAGTAATAGATTCCAACATCTCACTAAAAATGTTTTGTCCATTTAAAAATCCATGATGATAGGGAAGATGAATATCTTCATTAACATTTTCTCCACCAAAAAAATTATGTTGTTGGTGAATATGAATATCTTCATGTTTGTTTTCAGAGGCTATTTCCACTTGTCACAATAGTTGGCTTTGTTTTGGTTTTGATAAAAAAATACAACTCATATTCTTCTGATAAGGTAACTGGATTTCATGGTGGAGGTGAAGATTGTTGTGAAGAAAAACTAGTATTCATGTTTGTATTTGTATTTTTTACTTTTTTTGCAGCGTCATTATTCCTGGAAGTGGCATTGAAATGTCAGGTCCAAATACTGCTCCTTTGAGAAGTGTATCACTTCCTCCAATCTTAACAGTAATGATATATCCTGCAGGAAATGATTCATCGAGTATTCCATAGACAATTTGTCCAATCAAAGCATCGATATCCATGCCAGCCGATGAATTGTCTCATTTTTATGACTTTTATTTTGTGATTTATTATCAGAGGAGGGAAGAGTATAAATTTTTTTCATCAAGGATGGCAGAACGGTACCTGAAAAGTCCTCAAAATTTTCCAGGGATGGATTGGGAATGGCTTGGAAGTACCCAAGTCCTCGATGATGTTCCCAAGAAATTGGGGATGTTCCCAATCCCTGTAAAAATTTCAGGTACACTAGAACGTTGGGTACAAGGGATTTTTTGGTCGGGACATGTCCCCGTGCAACATAGGTTATTATTCATCAGAGACTTATAGTTTCTGAGTTCCAAAGAGAGTTTATGAGGGCTGAATTATTTATGCAGAAGGAGGTTGAGTTTGCTAGTGCGAGTTTGCTAGTTTCCTAGTGCGAGTTGCCAGAGGTCTAGATTAAGTTGCTTCTTGCTGAAGGTAGTGCGAGTGATGCGTGTGAGTTGCTGGAGGCAGTACAAATTGATAGATTTAATTCCCAGAGGCAGTGTGAGTTGTCAGGAAGGGAAGTGTGAGTTCCCAGTTAGCTAGTGTGAGTGCAGGAAGGGAGTGCCAATTGTCAGAAAGGGTCGAGTTGATCTGCAGAGGGACACATTAAAATTTCTTAGTTCATTTTGGTTAGAAGTGAAGATAAAAATTTTGTCAGAGCTTTTCTAGTATCAGGCAAGTAGTTGTAATTTCTCAATAACAGTTTTTGATCAATATATTAATGTAAACTCTCAGATCTGAAAACTGGTTTTCCTCACATTGGGGTTTTTCCAGGGAAATTTGTCCAAAAATACTTGTGTCAATTGTGTGATTGGTTTCTCGTGTTTTTCGCTGCAAATTTTTTTTGTGAATGATTTTGTTCATATTAGGTCCATAAATTAAGTGGCCTTAATGGTTAAGATCATGTGTTTCCTCCTAAGAGGTCACAAGTTCAAAACTAAAGGGGGGTATAGTATGTATGCATTCGTATACTTAGTAGTAAAATCGCTGCGCGAAGGTGGGTCCCTTATCCCACAAACAAGGGGGTCTCATACACCAATTTGGTGTTTGGATTGGCTATGACCTTAAAATTGGATAATAATAATATTATTATTATTATTCATTACTTTTAACAGAAGAATTAATTTGTCGTTGACAAGTAATAGGAAATAATTAACTAGGTTAATGGCACCTTCCGGGTAGCCAAAAATTTCACATGGTATCAAAGTAGACTGAAGCGATGAGGTTATTAGTGATCTGAGCGCAAGGATTTGATCAATAAATTAAAGGTTTTACCACACATATTTTCTCTTTAGATCTATTCAGATTTATTGGAGTTTATTGTCTGAGGGATCAAGACAAACTTGATGGTGCATCAAACTTTGGTATCTGGAAAACCGAAATATTATTGCTGCTAGAGGAGCACAATTTGAAGGAATATTCCACATGTGTTGTTTCCGTACCAACAGATCTAACAAAGTAAGTGACCTGCTGCAAGGAGGATGCCATAGATAGGCATATTATTTAGGACAGGGTCAAGGATAGTACTGTACCCCATATTGCAGAATTAGATATGTGTAAGAATATGTGGGATGCCATCTTGAAGTTGTTGAAGAATTCTACTATAAACAAGAAATTGATCCTTAATGAGAAGCTACGAAACACTAGAATGAAAAAGGGAGAAGGAATTGTTAGTTATCTCACTAGGCTTATACTTGTTAAGGACGAGTTAGAAATTTTTCGAGAAAATATAGATGATGATGAGCTTGTGATAACTGCTCTAGATGGGTTCTCAAAGTAGTGGGATGTGTTTGTCCAAGTGATTAATGGACGACAAGACTTGCTTGAATGGGATCGTCTATGGAGTGATTTCACTTAGGAAGATCTTACGTTGAGCCTTGTCACTGGTAGCAACGGTAAAATCCAAAAGCATGAGGATGAAAAGAATGTTTCTCTTGCAGGAAAGGGAAAAGCCAAAAAAGGCACAAACAAAGGGCCTAACTTGAAGGGATAGAAGAAGAAGAATGAATTGAGTAAAATAAAGTGTTTTGGTTGCAGTAAACAGGGACATTATGTCAATCAATGTCCGAATAGAAAGAAGGGTGATAAAAGTTAGTAGACAAAACATTAAACATATATTGGTGAGCTATCTTCGAGAATTTAGGATGAGTTCACTCTCATATCTTGCTTATCTAGCTCAACCACCACAAGAGTCTGATATATTGATAGTGAGGAATCATGTCATATGATGAGTTAGAGAGTATTTCTCTAGATACAAGGCAGAGGAGATAGGCTTCCAAATTAAAATAGGAAATAATTCCAAGTGTACTGCAGTTGGGAGAGGGACAATCAAATTTCAGAGGGAGTCAGGCAAGAATGTCCATGTTACAGATGGGTTACATGTGCCAGGTTTAGGAATGAACTTTATTTAAATCTATTCTCTTCAAGATAAGGGGTATGATTTATAATTTCAAGGATAAGTGTATTTGAAACACCAGGATTGGAAGCTAGTCAAGGAGACTAGGGTGAGAAGCAACAAGTTCTACAAGTTGTAGTTGGACTCTCCAAAGGCACTAGTGAGTAGTAGCAATAGCATGTTGAATTTTGTAGTTGTGCTTGATCTTCATAATTAATATTTTAGCCCTTGAAATATATGAAATGATTAATATAAGACATGTTCTTCATGTTAGATTCAAAAGATAATTCTGAATTCTAAATTTTTAGCTCCAAATTTGTCAAGTCGGCCTTAGTTGATGTGGCACCCATTTGACCATCCTGAACACTATATATAAAGCACTCGACCTCATCCTTCAAGCACAATTTGGATCATCACACAACAAGATATATTTTGAGCATCCAAGCAAAGGAAAATAAGACAAGAAGGATAGAGAGATGTCAAGCATCTTTCTCTCTCTATCTCTTTGACCTTGCACATGTGGTTTCTATCTCCTTCACCTTCGCACGTGTGAATTTCTTGGTATATTTTGGGAAGCAAGTCGGGACTTTCTGGGAATTATTTTCTTGGCATCAGGGCCAAGTTTTTAGGAAGTTTATGGGAGGCCGAATTTTAGCCTAGGAAGATCAGGCAGGGACGAGTTTGTTGTGTATATTGGAGACTTGACAAGAGGGAAGTTTGACTAGGTTTGACCATTGTATTGTTGGCTAGTTTTACCATTATATTAGACTAGAAGAATTAGGTGTATCTCTTGTTGAACTAAAGAATTTCTCTAAGGAAAAGGTTGCTGGGGTTTTCGCCCAAGTGGGTTTTCCTAGGGTAAATGTTGTGTTATATTTGTGAATTGTGATCTCTATTGTCCTACTGATTTTATGGTTGAATTTTTGAAGTCTAATTTCTTAATGATAAATTGAAAGTGCTAAAATAATATCTACATCATTGGAAGTAATTATCAGTTTTGTATTTATTGTATTTACAAAAATTAACATGGTATCAAAGCTTTGGTGAAGGAAAGGGCATTGAGATCACTCTTAAAGGGACCTACATCTACAATTTGATTGTTTATCTATAACCATGGGTTATTTTATGAAGTTAGAGAACAAGTTGGAAGGAACTACAAATTTCAGAGCTTGGAAGACAAGGATTGACCTCGTTCTTGCAAAGAATGATTTTTTGGATATTGGGAAGGGCAAGGTTAACGAACCTTCAGATAATGAAGGGAAAGAAAAATACAAGAAGTATGGCATCACTGCCATGAGTATTATTGTTGATTCTATTAAATATCAATTGATTCCATATATATCAAATCTTGACACTTCAAAGAAGATGTATGATGCCTTGATTGGTTTATATACCATCAACAACATTGGTCAAGTAATGAGTTTAAAGAATGAGCTTCGTCATGTTAAAATGACAAGAAATTATACTGTGAACTCCTATTTCATGAGGATCTCTCAACTAAGAGATCAAATTCAAGCAATTGATGAAATCATTTCTGAAAAAAAACTTGCGAATACAACATTTAATGGTTTTCCTGACACATGGGACTCGTTTACATCTAGTATTTGTGGCATAGAAAATATTCCATGTTTTGAAGAACTACGGACATGTACTCAAGAAGATTATAGACTTATTTCAAAAACAAGGATTCAAAGACCTGAAGAATGTGACTCTCAAGCATTTTCATCACGATCCAAGAAGGCCGGAGGAAGAAAAAAGCTTGGCTTCCAAAGAAAAAATGAAGGTAGAAGACCTGATCATCAAGGGAAGAAAGATATGTCGAAGATTCAATGCTATCATTGTAACAACTTTGGTCATTATAGAAACCAATGTCCTAAAGGATTTGTTAGTGTCAATAATGTCAGTGATCAAACATACTCTTTAAGTTGTTTTCCTAGTAGTCATAGGTCAAAATTTTTAGTCTTTCAAACAAGTTTTCAAAATAAATTTTGGCCACTGAAGGAGTCTAAGTCAGAATTTCTACTCCCCTCATCTCATCCATGGCCATCATCACTTTAAATCTCATCAATTTCGTTATCATTTAGAATACTTAGGTCATTCACTCCATCTCATCTAGGTTTGTTGTCTAGGTGTCATTGTTTTTCCTTTTAAAAAGTCTAATTTGTCATCAAACAAGGAAAAAAATCCTTCATTTCCTTCATAAGTCTTTTAAAGGGGAGCTAGCATACTTAGGAAGAAAAATTAAGACAAGTTGTCTTATTTAAAAATGTATTTTAATGTCAAAAGATTTCAAAAGGAAAAATTGTCTTATTGTTTCACTATAGGACAAAAAAGGTCATTTCAAAGCTATAAAGGAAAAAAAAAAGCTCATCCAAACTCATTATTCTCCTTTGTTGTGTGGTATATCTACTCTCTTACCTCCATTGCACTCCTTAATGGTCAAGGGTTCGAATCCAAGGCGAGAAATTTCTCCAAGGAACAAGTTGCTATGCTTTTGGAGTCTGTTGCTATGCTTTAAGAGCCTGTTGTTACGCTTTGTAACTTATGCTACGCTTCTGGAGTCTGTTACTATGCTTTTAGAGACTATTTTGATGCTTCTCGAGGCAGTTGTTATGTTTCTGTAACGTCTGCTATGCTTTCAGAGACAATTGTTACGCTTATGGAAAGAGTGCAGAATTAGGGTTTTTTGGCTCCCAAGCCATTCAAGCAAGCTCAAGGCTTGTGGGCATCAGTTCTTAGACCTCTTACAACAGTAAGTTAACATTCTTATAACCTCCTATGTTCAATTTATCAAAATTCATTATTGATTTTCATGCTTACTCCATACTCCATTATATCTTCACTTCTTCATGTCATTGAAATATTCTAGTGGAATAAGCCCTAAACCTCCCATATAATACTATCCTACACCTCCCACATACATCATACTCCCATCTCCCACCATCCATATTCTCCTTAATAGCCATTTTCTCCAAACCCTAATTTCTAGCTAGTTTTCACAGTGATAAATTGGGAAATTCCTGTGTTTCCCTCATTTGACCACCTTCCTCAAATCCATTTCAATTGATTTCACAAATATCATGGAGCTAACATGCAAGCCTATATCCTGAATTTTTTGTATAATTTTCCTTGCATCCAAGACCCTTCATCTCAACCTCTAAGCCTATCCTGTCCCTATACTCTGTTTTTCCCAAATTACACTACACATACCCATCCCATCAACACACTAGGGTTTCATCCTTTCACTAATAAATAAGATGGAGAGTGAGAAGAAAAAAATAAAGAGAGGGCTCCACCTCTGGTTAGTACCCTTCACCATGTATGAAATGAATGCGTCAACCTTGACCAAAAGATGTTTTGAGAGGACTGGATGTTTGAGGTTCCATGAGAAGCTCATGGAGGAAGGGTATCATCTTCAACTTACAAGCTTATTTTCCTCTAATATCAACATGGGAAAGTTCATCATTGTAGGTGTATATTTTAACCTATCAGTAGGTCTGATTTCTTTAGCAACATGTATTCCTAGTCATGGAGAGAAGTGGTTCAAAGGCATGGATTTATACCTTCAAGATTACAAACAATTTCTCAAACCTCATACTAGAGAGGAACCATAGTACCTCTTCCCTTTCAAACACCTCCGTAAAAAATATGCTCCTTTGATGATGTTAATAATGAAGTATTTCACATGCGAAGGAAAATTTTCTAGGCTGTATAGGTACCATATTAGGTTGTTGATGCATTTCACCTCTATCAAATCACTTGATTTTCTACATTACTTGTACAAGAGTTTGATCAAAATGAATGAGAATGTTCAGAGAAGAAAACAATATCATTACACTAGTATTTTTCATCATGGTCTGGTCAAACTCATTCTGTTGCATCACCTTTCATCCATCAACATGACTTGGTAAACCTTCATGGAAAGAGTAGCAACAACGCCCACCACTAGCCCTCCTATCATGCATAGCACATCATCCTCATAACTGTCAGTACAATCGATGGAGGTTGGCTCTTCCAGCATGAAAACTCAGATTTTAGAGGCTCCTAGGGTTGTTGAGTTTACTCATACCTATGAGAAGGGAAAGAGACAAGTATTTGCACCCAAATCTATCAAAAGTGTACTTACACTTGACACTATTGCTGAACAAAGTGAAATAGAGGAGCAACCTCTCATGCATCAAGATGAAACACCTTTTCACCGACATCGTGAACCAATGCCATTGAAGGTTGAGGTAGCAGAGCAGGTTGAGATCAAATCAGCTGAGGAGATCATTAGGGAGAAGGATGAGGAAATAGTAGAGTTGAGGAGAATTTTATCCATTGCTAATTCTCAAATAACTTTCCTTCAACAGGAGAATTTTTAATTGAAGGTGACTCAATTATTACAAAGCAAACCCAAGCCAGACCTAGAGGCAGACAAAGGTAAAAGTAAATAGATCATAGATTTTGATGAAATGCAAGACATGGAGACTGAAACACAACCAAAAAGGCTAGATATAAGAGGCCTCAAAAAGGTGCTGGAGCTAGAAAGACAGTCAACTCATCCACCTGAAGAGTTGACATTTGATGAACTAATAGCCATGGAGATCAATCAAGACTGAGAAATCTTGTTGGGAAGGGTAAATGAAAATTTGGAAAAGCTCTTGAAGAGAGCTAAGAGGGACAATAACCTCCAAATACACATGGAAAATCACTATCGCACCAGGAACACAATTTCATAAATAAGGCTAAAACAACTGAAGAAAAGGCTGAAAGAAACTCAAATGAAGCTTAAAGAGAAGGATAGCTTAGATTTGTTGGCTAAAGTTTCCTTGAATTTTTGGACCATCACTCACAGATGATACAAAATCAATTTTGAGAAGTTTTGAATAATTTTGGTATTTTTGTGATTTTTACACAAATCTGGAAATTTCCTCCTCACAGAAGCGTAGAAAACTTTTGCTACGCTTATTTTAGGGGCATCCAAATGATGATTTATTTATATTTTTGGATGAATTTTGATGAGTACATCACATATCGGGAACCCTCTTTGCATGAAAATCTTTAATTTTGGAGAAAAGGCCAAAATACCACTCATTTTCTATGCTTCTGCCACTTTTTTGGAGGCCTTGCTATGCTTCTGGAGTATCATTGGGAGAATGAATTTTTGGAGGCCTTCCCGCGGGTAATTTTGAAAAATTCAAGATGTTCGGGAAACTAGACACACAGGGATAGTTGATGGTTATTTCAGAATTTGATTTGGACTCCTAAAAGTGCCTCAAAAGTGGCTGCAAACTTCTGCTATGCTTCTGTAGAATTCTGCTAAGCTTCTGTCAGAAATGTTACACATATGCATTGGATTCCTCAGGACACTTTTCAAGCTTAGAAAATGTCATAAATTAGAGGGTTTTTTTGTCCTATGAGTTGGAATTAGAGTAATTGACTTGGTATTTTCCCCTTATCATGAGGGAACATGTAATTTAATGTAAGGGACACACACTCCTAGTTCATAGTTGAAATTCAGGGAATGGTTTCTAACCTCGCTAGTATCTATTAAATGACTCATATCTTGTATGTATGATGCATTTTGGATGGGATTTCGACCTGATTAGGTTTCATGGTTTATATTTTATATAAGTAGAATCTCTTTAGTCTTTTGTTGGGTTGGATAGCCTTATTTTTCAGTGGAGCTATGGTAACAACATTTTGGAATGAAATCAAAGACAATATTGTAGAACTTGTGTTGAGAATCTTGTGGTATGCATTGGAGAATTTTTAATTTCTCTGTATGTTTATCTATTCATGTTAAATGATATATTTTCCTCTTTCAGATACATGTTTCCATGGGTTTATCTTGTAAGTTTATAAGAAGAAATCATGTCTGTTCATGCTCTGCCTTAGATAAGATTTACATGATATGTATATGTTTTCGTAAATGAATGAATTCACCTTAGTGCTCATTCATAATTTCTATCACTTCATACTATACTCAATGACCAATTAAACATGATTTCAAGCTACCTATCTGGCCTCACACATTCTCTGAAAATTGACCTTAGAATTCAGGCCTAAAAACCCTAGACCTAGCCTCCTCACTGACATTCCTATCAAGCACTCAAAACATGAAACAAAAATCCTATTTATTGAGCTTACATACCTAGCCTAATATCAATATATATTCAGTCATTCCATGAGTACAAAGTGAAAACGAGAGAGTCCTCTCTGGTCCTCGTAGGGCGAGCTACCTGACCTAAAGCCTGGTCTGTGGTTTCCTTCCTTCAACTCCATTCTCAGCAGGCTTGGGAAGTAAATAAAGGGAAAGCAACATGCTACCAAAAAAAACATTCATGAACATCCAAAGAAATCCAAGAATGAAAATCTAGGTGAAAAAAAATTCCTCTATTTCTATTCTCTTACAGGTTCTGTTGCAGATAGCAATGGCATGTCATTGGTAGATAGTGGTGCCTCAAGACATATGAAAGGAGAGAACATCTCAAGTATGATGGAAAAGAGATCATAAGAAAAGGTAGATATTAGAGATAACAAAAATTATGCAATCAAAGGTGTTGGGTCAACATCCGTTGTGCTGGAATCAGGTGAAATTGTTCATCTTAGCAACATACTAGATGTACCAGGTTTGAAAAATAATTTAGTTTCTATTTCATGTTTTGAAGATAAAGGATCTAGAGCAACATTTTTTGATGGTCAAGTCCTTTTATGGCTTGTTACCCACAACCAGTCGGTGACCCCATAGCATAATTTTTCTCCTAGATTTATCTTAAGCCAACAACCAACAACCCCTAACAACCACCTATGTAGCCGATACCATTGTGCCAATTGATCTTTGCTCCATGAGCCAGTCATATGTCCCCTTACCCATATGTTTGTTAGTTTTTGGGTGATATGGTAGCATCAGACAAGTGTTCTTGTCTTAGATGATGCTAAGAGGCCAAGGAATACTAGATCTCCAAAACCTAGAAAAGGTTTTTCGAGATAAGATTGGGAAACACCTTAATCAAATTAATTTTCCATAATTAAAATATTTCCTAAGTCTAACTTAGGAAAAGTGGTAAATTAAAGCCAATTAATTAAGGGTGTTCAAGATTTCTCTAGAGAGTTTTAATGATGAAATCTAATTGATCTTAGCCGTCGATCGAGATTAAATCGTGGCCATTGAAGACTCAAAAAGATATTATAAGAGAAATTCGAAGGGCTTGGAGATAGCATCAATTGAGCAAGAGGGAGAGCGAGTTAGCCAAGGTAGATCGAGTTACCCAGTTGGAGTGATATAAAAAGGGTGCATTTCAAGCTAGAGAGAGAGAACTAGAGAGAGGATGCAAAAAACAATTTGAGGAAGATATTTTCATATTATTTCTAGTGTTTCTCCAGTGCCAGATTGGCAGGAGGAGGGAGGATGAATTATCTGCAAAAGAGGTCATAGAAGCCAGTGTGAGTAGTAAGAACCCCCAGTGAGAGTTTTTGGAAAGAGGCCATTTTAGTTATTGGAGGCCAGAAAGATCATCCAGGAGGTAGAGAGATTTTTTCCAGATGCAGAGGGAGGTTGAATGAATCACTTGGAGCTCATTAGCAAGTAGTGAAAGTTATTCTAGGCAAAACAATGTGAGTTGTTCTAGGTTAGGTAGAGCAGATTTCTAGAGGGTAGTGCGAGCAGGATAATGGAGGCCTAGTCGATTTGTAGAGGGAGAAAATTCTCTCCCAAATATTTTTATAGTATATTTTTTGGAGGATTTCCAGTTGGGAATATAGATTATTATACTCTCCAAATTGCTGCATAATAATAAAATAAACCCTCATTTGTTGCACCGCTTTTCCCTTCGGGGATTTTCTGGGGACTATTAGTCCAAAAATTATTATGTCGATTTTTATGTGTGCATCTATTTCTTAGTTCCTGAATTTTATATTCAGCAACATATTTTATTTGTGAAGAATTCATCAGTGATTTTTTTGTTATTTTCCGTAAGCAAATAAACTGCTAATCAGTTAGGAAAATAATATCCAGTTAGTGCATTTGTGGAAATTTCACATAGCATCAAAGCGTTGTTGATCAGATCTAAGGCTCATAGGTGAAAGGTCAATAGATTTTGTATTTTCAAAGGGAGATGTGAAGCATAAGATTAAGATCTGTGTAGGCTAGCCAGGTAGTGCAAATTGCTTGGCAGGAATATCGATTTCCAGAGGCAGTGTGCAGGAAAAGTTTGATTTTCCCAGAGCAAAGTTCTAGTAGGCATTGTAGTTGTTGGAAAGACGTTTTAGAGAGAAAATCAGTTGATTCATAGAGTAGATCTAGGCACAGAGGATTTGTAGCAAGGGTTGCAGTTGCAGATCTGTGTTGGAAAGGAAGAGAAAAGCACACGAGAAGGAGATTTCCAAAAAATTCTCAAACGATTCCGATTTCCAGGGAGGAGATCCATGATTTCCAACAGTAGAAGGATGTAGTAGAATTTCCCCTCTAGCCAGTGTGAAGTTAATGGTCAATAAATCATGTGCGATTGTGCCGTATCCAAAGGACATCTACAAGGTAGAGTGAGTTTCCTAGAGGGTTAGTGGTAAGCAGTGCAAATTTTGGGAAGGACACCGGAGGCAAGTGCAGTAGCAGATCTACGCATTCAAAAGGGAGTGTGAATAGCAGAGGAGGCCAGATTGAGTTGCAGGAAGGAGAAGGGAATTTCCAACATATAATTCTCCAGTATTATCAGAGTTAGAGAAAGGCCGATTATTCTACAGAAGGCTACAACCAACAGATCAAATAACCAGCTTACCCAGTTAACAAATATGATGCAGTAATCTCATCTCTAGTTGTCAGATCTGTTTCTAGGAGGAGGTGAAAATAGTTTCAAAGGTCGAGGGGTAGTATATTTTCCAGATCTATTTTCCGGTAATATTTCTCAGTGAGCAGGACAAATTGTAGCATCTAGTGCAGGTTGCAGGATCCACTATGAGCTCGAGGCAAAGGGGTGTGAGGGTGCAAATATTGTTTTTATAGAGGAAACCAATGGTTTCCAGATTGATTGGCTAGTTGGAGGAACGAGAAATCTCCAGCTATTTGATTTCGTGATTTTTGTAGTTTTTGAAAAAGTAGTATGAGATTGCCAGAAGAGGTTGTGCGAGTTAGCCAAAAGCCAAATATGGGAAACATACTGACTTCCATTTACTAGAGACATATGCCAAAGGAAGTACGTGTTATCAAGTGTGAATTTCAAAGAAAAAAAATGTCCCAGCCAGGGACAAGGCTTTCAAGGAGACAACAGGGCACCGAATCTAGGAGGAGTATAAGACTCCAGTGTGCCAGATGGGCAGGGTTTATGGAGGAGAAGCAAGGAGATCTAGATATAGCCATGGTAGGCTTGATCAATAGATCATATCTAGTTGCTGTATAATCACCACATCGATCAATTTCTCTGTTTTGAGGGGCCCACAATATCATAGTAGCAGGAGAACAATCGTTCAGTGTTAGCAGGCATAGTTAGTCATTTGAATGATAGTTGCAGAGCTAGTTGCAGTGATATAGGCAGTGTGAATTGGCCAACAAGGCATAGTTCCATCTAGAGAGGTTTCCAATCTTCTGGAGGAGGAAAGGAGGCTGAGCTAATTCTAGTAGATGAAGCTAAGGGAGGTAGTGCGAATTGTAAAATTGTAGAGAGGAAGGTACAATTATAGATAGAGATAGTCATCCAGTCCATTTTGTAGAGGCTACAGATCGTGTGATAAGGGAGCTAATCCAAAGGAAGAGCGAGTAGATTTAGTGAGTAGCAAGAGGTAGAGTTTCTATCAGAACATTAGAAGAAATTTCAGGCTAAAAGTGCCCATGAAATTTTCATGTAATTTCCATGTCATAATATGTAAACAAATCAAAACCCTTTAAATTTAAAAAGAGGTACATGTAAATATTTTGGAGGGAAAAGAAGAAAAACTAATTTTTTTACTTGTATTTTTGGCTTATCTCCTTATGGGTTTACCCAAATTTCATGTGTAGACACTCGTTGGATGCGTAATAAAATTCCACATCCAACGAGTACCCATTATGCATGCTTTTTAGAGCACCCAGATTGACAAAAAAAACATGTTTTTTTAATATATCTTAAATTTTTGTCAATCGATATATAAATGTTGGACTATAGTGACCCTTGAAGATCAAATCAAGAGGGAGCATATCGCTTCCTTCAATCCTCATTAAAGATAAGTACATTCTAGATTTATGTTATGACACTACTCTTGTTTAGATTTATTTTGATTATTACTTATCCTTCCCGCATGAATATTTGAGTATTTATAACCTCCTAATGAAGATGTGATTAGCTGATCCTTCTTAAGGATTATTTGGATGATAGTCGGTGCAAGAATAGGATGAAAGCTAGTACGGGAAAGAGGAAGGTAAAGCAATATGCAAGCTCTAGTATTTCCAATGACAAGGCATATTTGCTATCCAAATACTACCAAGTTGATAAAGGTATTTGAATATTACGAGGTATGTATAGTATATTGTTTTTGTTTAGCTGCAATGTTGGATGACAAGTTAATCCTTGAGGCATGAGAAGAATATTACCCTCATAGATGACTTGATTCATGCGTGACAGTCACATGCATATGAAAGTAAGTTTGATTTCCAGTACATGTGATATATTGGTGCATTTTAAAGTAACAAATAATATGATCTCTCAGATATTTGGAAAGGATCTGACCTATGATGTGACCTTGTTGATTTTTTCTAAGATAAAGCAGGGCCAAAAATATTGATTTTTGATATACAATAATTTGATACTATTGATAAGTATGGTAACCCTAATAACAATAGATGGTTGTAAGATGGATACTCAAGATCCTCTTCTTGTTGTTCTTGATAAGATTTTGGTAAGATGTAACTATTATGATGACTTAAAAACATTTTGAAAATATAACAAATGGATGCCCTAACTTGATGATGTTGGTACTCTGATAAAAGATGTTTGTGTAAATGTTGTGATACATTTGTCAGCTTCCCTAATTGTATGACACTAACCCTTGATGAATGTTTGATGACATTCTCATATATTATAGTGAAATAGTTGATGGTGACTTGTCATGACTGTGATATATATATATATATATATATATATATATATATATATATATATATATATATATATATATATAGTTTGACTTTGTGATCTAACGATTTTGTTAGACAAGTTGATGTCTTGATTAATGATGAGTGAAGAAGCTTGCCATTCAGAGGGAGAGATCCTTGATGAGATCCCAACACCTACTATTTATTTGTGGTGGGTGATTAGAAGTCCCATGTTTGAAGAATGAAACAATGGTCATTTGATTTTTTATTATTATTGAGCTAACAATTATTTGTTGACAAGACTTATTTATACCATGCAGCACCTGGATCCACCTCTCATTTATAAGCGTTTTTATGGCATGTTGGATTGCATTGATGGATTATTGTTATTGAATTTGATGGAACCTTGTATGCACTCAAATTTAGACAAAGTTTGACCTTATATAGATGGAACAAAGACATCTTCATGGATTGAGAGAATGTTTCTATATGAGACAAGCTTAAGTTTGTGATTGCTACCTCCCTGCATGAGATGGAGAAAATATGAATATGGTGTTCCTTTCTTTATGTTATATATTTTCTCTAATGTTTGATGTCCTATATGAACGAGGAAACATAGAAATACTAATCTTGGTAACGTATGAGGTAGTGTGACTGAACTCTTCAGTAAGCTATTTGAGTCGGTACCAGATATGAGCACTTTGATATGTTATTGATATTTAGAGAGAAACATGGATTGATGGATGTGACCCTCCTGGGAAAGGATCTAGGTTGATCAAGGACACTGAGCTAACTCTTCCCCCCTGTCTAAGCTCCTGGGGTGAGGAATTGAGCCAAAGAACTCCTGGGGTTGAGGAAACTCTGGAAAATAAGTGTGCGTGATCCCTACTCTTGCAGTAGGTTTGGTATCTCCCCTGTTGTCACCCATAGGGTGTGTGTGATCCTTGTCCGTTATGACAAGTTGAACATCTCCCCCCATCTCGGTCTAGTAGAGTATACCCAGTTGGAATCATAACCACAAGCCAGGCTTGTTGGGATTGTCCCTTTCCACCTAGCCAATGGGTTGAGGAGGCTTGGGGGTGTGTGATCCTTACATTTGGTAAGTCAGGTATCTCACCCAATATCATAATATGATGAAGGTGTCCTACCACTTGAATATTTAGGGTCATGTTGGGAATATCAACAAATAATAGGATAGGCACTATCCTTACCATTCATGGTTAGTAGTATCTCTCCTATTATCACCAGATAGTAGGATAAGCATGATCCTTACCTCATAAGGTAAGTGGCATCCCTCCTATTTTGTGTAGATTCTGGGTGGTAGCAGTGGCTCCCCGATGACGATGATTCCGGGTGGTAGCAGTAGATCCCCGATGGATAAAGGGTGGTAGCTTTAGCTTCTCAATGTGGTTCCATGTTGAGCAAGGATCCTTAATGTTGTTTTGGATTTAGCTTAACTCTCTTATGTTGTTGTGGGTTGAGCTGGTATCCCTTATGATTTCAGATCATTCTTTTTCAGATTTGATATTTTTCAATAGATGGAAATGAGTGAGATATGTCAAAACAAGGTATGACTCGATGAATATGATAATTCTATTTCAAATGTCCGTATTGATTATTGGATATAAGGTGGAAGCCAGATCCTCCCCTATGATGATGATGTGGTTTGAGATGGAATCCCCTATGATGAGTCTTATTTTTCTTTAGATCGAGATTGTTCAACTCATGATCAAAGGATGAGATGTGATGGATATTTTGTTGATATAGCTGAGATGGAGGTCATGGGATTTGACCTGAAGATTAGTAGGGTGTTTGAGATTGTGCATTATTCTATGAGATGAAATGTAATGATGATGCATTTGCCTGCCTTCTTATATTCAATCATGTCATTCGGGATGAAACTTACGATGCAAATGGAAATTGCTTTGTAGCTGAGAGGGAGTGTTGAAAATGGGGCAGTGTCGAGATGAATTTCCCAAAAGGGAAACCTTGAGTCCCCAAGAGAAAGCCTTGGATTCCCATGAGGAACTATATCGAACTATAGAAGATTTTGAATTAAACAAACAATTTTTTTGGGAAAAATAATTATAAAAATCTTTGAAAATTTATATTTAAATAATTTGGAAAATTCAAATTTCATTTCCCTCTAAGTTTAATTTGAAGCTTCATGTTAGCCTTATCTAACATTATGTCCGCCAAATCTAAATGGGGCATTCATTGTCTTATGAGTTCAACTATAAAATCAAATCAAGGTTCCTACATCAAAGAGGGTTATATACTGGTCAAATGGTCCACATTTATTTTTATTTATAGCTCGCTATAGGCCCTTTGCATGGCTCAAACTTGTTGCATTGCTGTGATATAGATGGTATTGGTCTCGCTCTAATAAATATGGTTTCTCACTTTGCACACGGTTCAGAACTCACTTATAGGCACATCATTTTCGTTGTTGCTTGAATTTTCTCTTGTGGCAATGATCTTGTTCTATGTACAAGTATTTCATTGGCTTCGAGTCTCCTACTTGGGTACGACACTCTCACATAAATGATCTTTCTGAGATATGACTGGAATGATATCTCTCCAACATGACTGCAACAATGATTCCGATCTAAGTATCATATCGATCTAGATCCTATTGATCTCACATAAATGTATGGTATCAAGACTGGGATCCTCTCCAATATATATGGTTTCAACTAGACAATTTTTATGCTATTCTCCTTTGCGATTGTATGTATGGCACTGATTCAATTGTACATGGCATCTATCCTATGTTCTCTATAATTAGTTATAGTTTCTCTTCATTGTGTTTTTTACCCACCACTTCATGGGTGATATCCCTAGGAGATTTTTTTTTTCTCAATGATGGATCTCAACCTATAGCTAACATCCCCTTGCAACATTAAACTAGCTCATTGTGCCATTTCTCTGCCACTCGAGCTAGCCATTCGGTCCCTCACCCATATGTATTGATCCAAAAAAGGAAAGAAAATTTGTCAAGCCATCTTTAACAAAGACATGAATACTTGAACAAATTGAAGGAAAAATTGGTCAATACAAGGAATATGTCTCCTCCCTTAAATCTCAGTTGGAAGAAGCAAAGAAATAAGAGCAAGGAGCTGGAAAGGTAATGGAAGCTTTGGCCCTCCTGGAAGGACAATCGATGAAGCAGAAAAAGGAAAGAAATGCCATGACATGCCAACTAGAAGGAAAGGATGAATATATCAGAAAATTAAAATAAAAAATCACTTCAATTAAGGCCTAATAATGTGAAGCAACGGGGACGAAGGAAGAAATGGAGACCAATCTAACAAAGAAGGATGAAGAATGAAAGATGATGAAAGAAGAAATTGATCTCCTACAGAAATAAGTTGACTTGCTGAATAAGAGTCTAAAGACATCTCAAACCCTATATGACATCCTAAGTCATCAAAGATCCCCCCTTGATAAATCAGGTCCTGGTTATGCAGGTGAACCCTCAAATAAAAATGATGCAAATACCAATGCATCAAACAAAAAGGATGTGGAGAAGGTTGGAAGAAATATTGATGCCCCCAGTTCCAGGAAAAATAAGGAAAAGAGTCAAGATGACATTGGAAGAAACCCTACTCCAAGAAGATATTCAGATGGTGTCAAGAATGCAAGAGGCGATACTTTTTATGTTATGTATATTTTATTAATTATTAGTTAGATATAGTTATATTAGGTTTTATTAAGTGAAAGGGCATGATCAAAGATCATGCCTCTTCACCAAGGGACACCATGAGGCTATATTTAAAGCCTCGGTGATTCCCCATTGTAAACATATCTCATATCTCATCTTTTATCAATAATAATATATATATATATATATATATATATATATATTTATCAAGTTTACCAGAGTTTTTACACTCCATTGGTATCAAAGCCATCGCTCTTTTGGATCTGTGTGATCATCAGGTTAAAGAATTTCGAAGGAAATTTCAGATTTTTTTTTTAAACAAGTGCAGAATTGCTTTCCGAACTGTTCAACAGCCATTTCAGAATTTTAAATTTTGAAATTTGTACGTGTTCCAATCCATACTGTCGTACATCCACAATTACAGGTTGTTGTGATTGCACAGTCATCTGATTACAAGGTCATAAGATATATAATTAAATTGGTTGTGAAATTAGTATTATCGATATAAAAGTCATTGACTGCAATTAAATTGGGTGTGAAATTAGTATATATCCCGCTGCTATCGTTTTCCTTACGGTTCACTGCTATACGTTTATCACTCCACACGCTACCCCCACTGCCTGCACTCACCTTGCGGCCCTCCCACACTCACTACACTGCCGCTCGACTCACTCCCATACGTTCCCCTATTCACCTCTCCAACTGTACAAACCCTGCACGTCATTCCGGCCTTTACCGCAGCCATTTGCTCTTCCGCCCGCCCTACCCTTCCGCCATCCCTCACGCACTATCGACATCCGTCCCCACATTCCGCCGTCTTCTGCACACTCCGCCAAAAAAAAAACTTACGTTTTAAAAAAAAATCGTGAAACAGTGTGTGACGGTTGGTAAGGATCGACGTTTTAATTCTTCTGAGCATCGTTATGTTTTAAAAAATCGATTTGTTTTCCCTATAAGAAACAATGTGTCTTTTCAATGGAATGAGCACATTTTTAAAAACGATTTTTTTTTTTTAATTATATAAAATATATATTATATAGTTCAATTGATATATATATATATATATATATATATTATATAGTTAAAAAAATAAAAAAATAAAAATAAAAAATAAAAAAAAATAATTAAATATTAATTAATTAATTAATTTTAAAGAAAAGAAGGAGAGAAACTGGCAGAAAAATATTCCCCACCTCATACACGCTCAATGTCGATGGCTGAATTCCAGAAGAAATTGGGAGATCTTGAGAAACAAATCAATAATAATTCCGAAGAATTCGGAAAAATATTGGTCGATCTTGAAGGTACAGTTACAGGGCACTTCAACGACATCAAAAAGATTCATGATACGACAAATCGAATAGAAAGACAAATGTGGCTAAATCATCACGAGGCCACAGAAAAGCATAGCGAAGCAATGAACAAGATGACAGAGCATAGCGAAGTAATGAACAATATGACAGAACTCTTCAATAAGCTAAATGATAAGATAGATAAGTTAAGTCAGACACAATCCCCAATATTTCCTAACATGGAACAAAATCAACAAAACAATTCTGCAGATTCAGGAAACTCAGAAGAGCATCAAGAAAAGACCGATTCCCCACATCATCAAGAAGATAGAAATGCAGATTTTCAAAATAAGCAGCTCTAGAATGAATTTTCTAATCAATATCCCCTTCTTGTTCCACCAGTAGCATATTAGCGAAGAGCCAAAATCAAGCTACCCAAATTTGATGGTAATGAAAAAAATAGCATTGCATGGCTTAATAAAGCGGAAGAATATTTTGAGATTTATGACATTACTAGTGATGATGAAAAAATTAAACATGCTTCCATGAAAATGGAAGAAGAAGCATATAATTGGTATATGTGGTGGAAAAAGACGACGCTCGTTATCAGTTGGAGGAAATTTAAGGATGCATTCTTCAAAAGGTTTCAAGGCATAAAAGAAGAAAAGTTTTTTTCAACGTTTATCAAATTACGCCAAAAAGGAGATGTGGATGAGTACACTCAAGAATGGGAGACCTTGGCAACACGAGTACCAGGATTGTTGGAATCTCGTCTAATCCAGTCTTACATCTCAGGACTTAAAATCCACATACAAGAAGAGCTCGAACTACATGAAATTACGTCCGTAGAAGTAGCAAGGCAAAAAGCAAAAGCTACTGAAAAGAAATTTGAAAGATTATCAAAACCAAAAAAAGTATATTCGAGACGACGGTTTCCTCAATCTACAAAAGAAGATAACATGAAATATGTTCCACCACGCCTTCGCGAAGGAGACAAATCTAACTTGGAAATACAAAGAATGAGGGAAGGCAAATGCAAACGTTGTGGCGAAAAATGGGACCCTAAGCATAGATGTGCTAATGGGAAAGAAAAAAATCTGTATAATTGTGAAGCAACTAATGATTCTAACAATGATGATTCAAACATAGAAGGGATAGATGATACCCTAGAATTCTCCCCAGAAGTAGATGATGACATCACTCCGCAAGTGTCATTATCAGCCATGACAGGTATATCACAACCTCAGACACTAAAATTAAGGGGACATATTAAGAAAAACAACGTAATGGTTCTCATAGACACAGGCAGCACACACAATTTTCTAGATTCAACCATGGCCAAAAGACTCAACCTTTTTACTTTTCCCATGCCTAATATGAAGGTAATGGTGGTCGATGGTAAGAAGATTGAACAGGTAGGAAAATGCCATAAAGTCAAATTGCAGATTAAAGACTTTAGTTTAGAATCTCCATTCTATGTCGTACCACTCGGAGGAGTAGGGTTTTAGGAATTCAGTGGTTACAAACCTTGGGTACTTATTCGGCCAACCATCAGAAGCAGTTTATAAGCTTTAGGTGGGAAGGGCGGAAGCACAAGTTATTTGGATTCCAAGCCCTAGAAAATCAAATCGTATCATCATCCCAGATGATGAAGATGATCCGAAAGGGAGCGCCAGCCTATATAGTCGAATGTCATCATTTAGAGATGTTATCTACAAAAGTCAACCACGAAGAATCACAGGAGGTACAAGCACTAGTTCAGAAACATGAAAAGGTATTTCAAGATCTACCAATGAAGATGCCTCCTCATAGGGAAATCAAACATACAATAGAAGTCAAGGCAGGATCAGACCCTGTTAACATCAAGCCTTATCGCTACCCACATCACCATAAAACTGAAATTGAGAAGATAATCCAAGACATTTTAAAATGTGGGGTCATTTCAAAAAGTAAGAGTCTGTATGCTGCCCCAGTTATATTGGTAAGAAAAAAAGACGGATCGTTTCGACTATGCATTGACTATAGAGGATTAAATAAGATAACAATTAAAAATAAGTTTCCAATTTCCTTTATCGATGAAATGCTGGATGAACTCCATGGTGCAAAATATTTCTATAAATTAGATTTAAGGTCAGGTTATTACCAGATCCGAATTAGATTGGAAGATATACCAAAAACTGCATTTCAAACACATGAAGGTCATTATGAATTTAAAGTAATGCCCTTTGGGTTAACCAATGCACCAGCTACGTTCCAAGCCACTATGAACGAGTTATTTCGTCCATATCTTAGGAAATTTGTACTAGTATTTTTTGATGATATTTTGATTTATAGTAAAACTTGGAGGGAGCATTTGCAACACTTGGATAAAATTCTCACGTTACTAGAAGACCATCAATTTTATGCAAAAAAATCCAAATGCACCTTTGGAAAAGAAGAAGTTGAATATCTGGGACACCTAATATCCCATGAAGGAGTAAAAGTGGATCCTTCTAAGATTAAGGCTATAAGTGAATGGAATAAACCAGTGAACATATCCAAGCTCAGAGGATTTTTAGGATTAACGGGATATTATCGAAGATTTATTAAAGATTATGCGCATAGAACTGCACCTCTTACAAACCTTTTAAAGAAGAATTCGTTTCAATGGAATGAGGAAGCAGGGAAATGTTTTGAAAATTTGAAGGAAGTAATGGCTAATGCACTAGTATTAGCAACTCCTGACTTTTCTAAACCATTTATCATTGAATGTGATGCCTCTGGATTCAGTATTGGTGCAGTATTAATGCAAGAGGGGCACCCTATTGCTTTTGAAAGCAGAAAACTAAATAAACATGAGCGTCTCAAGTCCACATACAGCAAGGAAATGCTCGCAATTATGCATGCATTGGCAAAATGGAGACAATATCTGTTAGGGAGTAAATTTTCCATCCGAACAGATCATAACAGTCTTCAGTATCTTCTTCAGCAAAAAACACTCTCTGAAGAACAACAAAAATGGATCGAGAAGATTGCCGCTTTTGACATGGAGATATTACACAAGAAAGGGAAAGACAATGTAGTAGCGGATGCCCTGTCCAGAAAAGATGAGGAGTCAACATTACTTGCAGTTTCGATTTTTGTGCCTGAATGGCTTAATGAGATTAGAAGTGAGTACGCCAAAGATCCAGAAATGTTGGCTATAATCAATAATCTCCCAGGGAATTCAAAATTTGAATGGAAGAACGATATCTTATGGTACAAAGGGAGAATTTATCTAAACTCCAAATCCAAGTTTATATAAAAAATACTCAAGGAATCACATGATTCCATGTCATCTGGGCATGTAGGATATTTCAAAACCTACTCACGTCAGCCATTTTTCTGGAAGGGTATGAGTCACGATATTCAAAAATATGTTGCAAAATGTGACAAGTGTCAAAGAAATAAAACTGAAAACATTATGACACCTGGCTTACTTCATCCCTTAAATATTCCGGCTCAGAAATGGGAAGAAATATCGATGGATTTTATTGAAGGATTACCTGTATCGGAGGGAAAGGATAAGATCTTCATTTTAGTAGATAGACTCACTAAGTATGCTCACTTTATCGCTATTAAAAAAACAGACTCTGCAAAGAAAATTGCAGAGATATTCTGCAAACATATTTATAAACTACACGGCTTTCCGAAAGTTATTGTCAGTGACAGGGATGCCAAATTTAAAGGGAAATTTTGGAAGGAATTGTTCAACCATGTTGGAACCTACCTCAACATGAGCTCAACTTATCACCCTCAAACATATGGGCAAACAGAGGTTGTTAATAAGTGTTTGGAAGCTTACCTACAGTGTTATGCTACGGAGAAACAAAATAAGTGGGTCCAATGGTTGCATCTTTCCGAATGGTGGTATAATTCTACTTACCATACATCGACAAAAATGACTCCGTTCCAGGCTCTGTATGGATATGAGCCTCCGAAGTGGAAAGATTTTTCTTCAGTTCAAACTAATTTTCCAGCAGTAAAAAATCAACTAGAAGAACACCAAAAGGTCGTCCAAATTCTAAAAGAAAATTTGAGTGTTGCACAGAATCGTATGAAGCAACAGGCTGACCGTAATTGCACTGAGAGATCATTTGAAGTTGGAGACTGGGTGTTTTTCAAGCTTCAACCATACAAGCAGTTGTCCCTTAAACAAAAAGGAAAAAATAAATTAGCTCCAAAGTTTTATGGTCCGTATCAAATTATTAAAAAGATCAGTCAAGTCGCTTATGGGTTGAGCCTTCCCGATACCAGTCATGTTCACAATGTTTTCCATGTGTCCTGCTTAAAAAAGGCATTGGGTAACCATCAGTTGCCCCAAACAACACTTCCCATTTTGGATGATGAAGGCAAGCTCGTTCTAGAGCCCAAAGGTATCCTATGTACCCGTGATAAGAAGCTGTGCTCTCGTGTTATTACGGAATATTTAATCAAGTGGAAGGACTTGCCCATTGAAGAAGCATCTTGGGAGTCTGAAGCGTTTCGCCAGCAACACCCATCGTTACGTATGCTTTGAGGACAAAGCATCTTAAGAAAGGGGCAATGTTATGTATATTTTATTAATTATTAGCTAGATATAGTTATATTAGGTTTTATTAAGTGAAAGGGCATGATCAAAGATCATGCCTCTTCACCAAGGGAGACCACGAGGCTATATTTAAAGCCTCGGTGATTCCCCATTGTAAACATATCTCATATCTCATCTTTTATCAATAATAATATATATATTTATCAAGTTTACCAGAGTTTTTACACTCCATTTTATCAAAGGATCCAAAGGCAGAATGACTTTAGAAGTACATCATGGAAATCTCCATCCTCCAGGTACCAAAGTATATTTTTTGGTTATTGCTATTCTTGTACAAATTTTGGGCATATTGCAAAGGATTGTAGGGGAATACCACAAGGACAAAAATAATGATCCCCATCAGTCCCCTAGAAGCAAATTTTCAAGAAGAATTCATGCTCCCTCATTGATGAACAAGATGTAGTGCTTCAAATGTCATAACATTGGACATATGACTCATGATTGTAACTTGACTTGGGTCCCTAAACAAGCTAAAAACATGACTACCAAGAAAGAAAAGAAAGTTACACAATTATGGAGAAGGAAGAAAATTGGATAAAAAAGTATCTTAAAAACTCAAGACATCAACTCATGTTGTTGATCTAATGAGTACATCTTTGGCAGATATGATATTCCAAGTTTTGATGATGACATTCTACCAAAAAGGAGGCCATGCATATTGTTAAGGGGAGCTTGTGATTCTTGACTATTCTTGCAGAAGCTATCCGTGAAGAGCCCCATGAAACCCTTGATGAGTCACACATGGATAATCATATCTTGATAGATAATATCTCGGGAGTAATTCCATTGAAGAAAATCATGATATTGTGTCCTCACTACACATCCATTGTTGAAGATGTCTTCCACTTGAAATAAGAGCTAGAGGAGTTTATGTAGGCAGGGGGATTTCGTTGATCACATGAATAAATGCAAACATCATCTACCTCATCCATTTCCACAAAGGCATGCAAAGGCTTAGGGGGAGCAATTCCATTAAAGAAAAACATAATAATAGAGGGAGTTGCAAAGAGCGACATAACAAGAAGGAGCACTATGATAGGGGGAGCAACATCCCAAGAAGAAAATTGATAGGGGGAGTACTTGGACACCCCATCTACCATTGATGTCAAAGGGGGAGAGAATGTTGGAAGGGAAGAGAATATTGGCATTAATGAAAAAGTGAGAGATTGTTGGTCAAAGTTGTCATTAATGTCAGTATGGAATTGTTGGAGATGGAAAATGTCCTAACCCTTGTAATGGATGAATAAACATTTTTTGATGTTTCCATAACCTCATTGAAGACTCTCCTTATGCAAACATTAGCATCAATATTGAAATATAATGATAAACCCTAACTACTTGACTAAACCCTAGGTATATGAAAGTTTCCCTCTACAAGACAATGTCATAAAGCTATTTGATTGAGCCCTAAGTATTTTCCCTATTCATGCATAAATTCCCTCATGCATAAATCAAAGAAGCCCTACCCTCATGCATAAAGCAAAGAAGCCCTAAAATCCCTAGTATGAATGCATAAATTCCCATGTGAATATGCTCTAATTCCATAAATAAATAAGGAGCCCTAACTGAAAATTCCTTGCATATCCTAAGCCTATGCATGAATAAAACCCTAAACCTAATTGTAATGCTCTAATCTTAATTCTATAATCATCTGATGACCTAATCCTATGCCCTAATCATGTAAAATATCATATCATTAATTATAATGGACTATTACAAACTTTAGGGATTGTCATAAAAGAAAAAAAAAAGAAAAAAAAAAGAAGAAAAAGAAAAAAAAAGAAAAAAGAAAATAAATAAATAAATAAATATATATATATATATATATATATATATATATATATATATATATATATATATATATATATATATATATATATATATATATATTACATTGAACACAATATCTTGGAATGTTTCTTACACTAGCTGATAGAGGGCTTCAAGATATTTCCAATGAGTATCTACTTGCACTCTTATTCCTTGTCATTGAGAATATATTAATTTTTGAAATCGAAATATGTTGGAAAGTCTACTAGCCGACCTAAGCCTGCACAAGTCGGCCAACTAACATGTCTATTCATTATTAGACAAAACATATATAAATATAAGGTTGTTCTCATTGTTTTAGCCATCAATTTTCGGTGAAGACAATCAAAGAAACAAATAAAAATGAGATGAGTTCATGTAATATCCCCAATGGTAAATTACAATGCTAACAAGCATAGACTAACATAAAAATGAACAACAGATACATGCAATTAAAACACTATTGAGACACAAAATCTCTGCTGAGCCATTTTATTAAATTGAGGAAATGTGTACAAGATGAAGTGCTGGAATGAAGGCACTTGAGTTTGCTTAAGGAAAGCTAGAGAAGCCCTTTGAAATAGTGCTGAAATCCCTCACTGAATGTACACTACGTGGTTGAAGCTCTGCCCTGCTCTCTGCCTAGAAATACTGCTACTACTCTAGATGACTTGCTACTAGGGCCTCCTACATTGCTCATAAAATTTCGGGAATTTAACCTCGAACTCTACTCAAGAAACCCACAATAACCCGTGAAGGGTTTGCCAAATTCTTGACCCTGGAAATTGGCCCTCTTGGACTTGGCTCTCTGAACTCCTGGGAAATTCGGTCCTTTGGAATTTATGCTGCTAGATGCCACAAAACTGCCTAGAAAGTCCATGTTAGGAAGCTCTAAGCCTCCCCACCAAATCTCCTCTCACTCCTCAGCTCCTAGAGTGACATCGTAAAGACACAACACAGCCTCTGCATTGTTGATGATGCCATTGCGCTACTGTTGGAATGTCTGTGCTGTGGATGAAGATATCTACTGCTCGAAAAATCAAAATATGGTAGAAAAACTCGCTTGGGCTGGCACTTGAAGTCCACCGAAGCAAAGGCTGGGATCTTTACTCGAGGACACCCTTGTGTTGAACAACACATACAGACTTGGCTCACTGCTCAAGCGTTCTCTCTCAATAGACAAATTCAAAATAGATGAATGGATGACCAAAATGAGCATCTTGCTTCCTTTTTTCTAGGCCTTCACAATGTTCCCTTGGACCCCACCGCAAGGCCGCGCTGCTTCTAGCTCGTACCAATGAGCTGCACTACCACACATGGGCCACAATCTCTCCTTAGTGGGCCCCCATCCTCCACTATAGCTGAAATATTTGCCTTGGTCTAATGTGTTGAGGCATATAGTTTTCTAAGTCTAATTGTGGGCCCCCAAACCCACATTCTCTTAAAAAAAAATGTAATAGTTAAAAAAATGACAAAAATTAATATTCTAATTAGAAGAATTGGTAATTAGGAATATTATAGTCCTCCTCGCCAAGATTTTTCTTGTCCTCAAGCAACTATAGTGATGGGTGCTAGAGGATTTTCTCTCCCTCCCAGGTGGCATCCTCGTCTGTTACATTCCTCCATCTGATCAAGAACTCCTTGATCACCCTGTTCCTCAAGTGCCTCCCCCTAGAATCCAGAATGGCCTTCGTCTATAGCACCATGTGCCCCTCATCATCCATAGGAGGTAGCTCGGTAGATGCTATAACCTGCTATCCGAAGGCCCTCTTTAGAAAAGGTACATGCAAACTATTGTGCACTCGAATTAACGGGGATAGATCCAACTTGTAGGCCACCTCCCCAACCTTCCGAGTGACCTAGTACGACCCATAAACTCGAGGCTTGAACTTCTCGACCCCCTTTTTCTTGAGCGTGGACCGCCTATAAGGTTGAAGTCAAAGGGACACCAAGTCCCCAACCTCAAATTGTCTCTCAACTCAGCCCTTATCTGCATACATCTTCTGCTAGTTCTAGGCCATCCTCATGTTGTCCTTAAGAGCCCTCAAGATGTCTCGGCTCTCTTGGATCCAATCCTTGGTCCTTGGGGCCTTGTTGTCTCAAAACGTAACATCAGAAAATGATAATGCATCATAACCATACAATGCAGAAAAATGAGACATACCTATGGACATGTGGTAGGTGGTGCTATAACAGTACTCGCCCATGTGAAGCCACCATATCCATGCCCGTTACTATCCTTTCACATAGTTACACAAGTAGCCCTCCAACCACTTGTTAACTATTTCTCTCTGCCCATCCATCTAAGGATGGTAGCTCATGCTAGGAGTGACCTTTGTGCCCACTAATCGAAACAAATCTTGCTAGAAGCCTCCCATGAAGCAGCTGTCGCGATCATTGACAATGGTCTTAGGAAGACCATGCAATCGAAGAATATCCCTGAAGAAAAAAGTGATCTCCTGTAAGGCCATGTACTGGGTTGAGATGGTGAAGAAGCATGCATAATTTTTCAATCGGTACACCACCACGTAAATTCAGTCCTTGCCCTGAAAAATGGGCAAACGGGTAATGAAATCCATGGATATACTCTCCCACTTCCCCTCGAGAATGGGAATAGGCTGCAATAAAGTTGTTGGGTGTGACAAATCACCCTTGTTCGGCTCACATGTCTCACACTCCCTAATATGCCTCAGAACATCATCCTTGAGGCCCTTCCAAACAAACATCTCTTAGTCCCCTGTAAGTCTTGGTGTAGCCCTGATGTCCTACCAACGGTGAATAATGGGAAACATGTAGAATATTCTCTCTCAACTGGGATTTGGTTACTAAGTAGATCTGTTCCCTGTATTATATCACCTCGTTTATCAGCCAAAACCTGTCATCAGTCACCATCCCCTCAAGGACCTCACATACAAACCGATCCTTGGAATACTCCACTACTAGCTGGGCCCTCCTATCCCAAGCCATACTCATCAATGAAAGAGACACTGGCCTCCTGGAAAAAACATCTACCACCATGTTGAAATTTGGTTACCGGAGGACAGGTGGTTCCCTAAGGCTTTGATCTTTGGCCTAGGGAAAAGTGTCCAAAAGAATTTAATTTTTCTCCTAAAGTGACTTTATAAAGTTATAAAGTCAAATCTAATTTAAAGGTGACTTTAAGTGATAAAGTTACTAAAGTCTAATTTTAAAGTGACTTTAATAAAGTCAATGTAAAATTAGAAAGGAAAAGTGACTTTGGAAATAAATGACTAAGTGGGTCTTTATTAAAGTGGGGTGAATTAAAAAATAGAAAGTGAGATTTAAATGAGCATTTCATCTCAGCCCTAGATCTAAATCTGTTTCAGCCATTGGATTTAGGGATTCCCCAAAAGTCACTTAAGGTTAGGTTAAAGGAGGAAAAAGAGGAAAAAGTCATTCATTCTTTCATGAGCAGAATGGGAGAAGGAGAGCAAGAGAGCAAGAGAGATTTCTGAGCAGTGAGGAGAAGGAGGCAGCAGCTTGGCACACATTCCAAGGCAGTATTTCAACAAGTCCGTACAGCAGAGTTGGCACACAGTTCAAGAAATATTTGGCACGATTTCCAACGCAAAATCCGTACAGCAGCTTGTGGCACGTTTTCCTAGGCAGCCATACACTTTTTTGGCACAGATTTCGAGAGATAAGTTTGTTGTTTTTTTGCACACAAATCGAGGCAAGCCATACAGCCTGTTGCTGATTGCTGGCACAGAAATCAAGGCAGATTTTCGTACAGCAGCATTTAATACAGTTGCACGCATTCCAAGGAGGACGTACAGTAGCATTTATTGTTGTTCTACACGAAAAAAGAGGAGGCCGTACAGCAGAAATTAATGCTGTAATTTATGGGCACGTTTTTCAAGGAAATCCGTACAACATTTATTGCTAGTTCAGTTTTACTGTTTGCATATTTTCTGAGGTGGTGGTTAAGCACGGAAAACGAGATAAGTTGTAAAAGTTTACTTGCTGATTTTTCTTAATATTTCTCTCACTGTAAAAAGCAGAAATAAGAAGGAGCTTTCAAATTGGTTTTCCCCAAGAGTTGTAGGGAGTTTTTCCAGGGTCACCTTGACCAAAAATCTCTGTGTTAAAATATGTTGAATGGCTGTTTTGAGCTTGTCGATTTTTATTTATGCATTTTCCAGCATTCTGTAAATTTTCCAGAATTTGTGTTTTCAGCAAAAATTATTTTCCTGTTGTTGAATGTAAGGATATGGGAAAGGGCATTTAACTAAAAGGAGAAATAAGGTGAAACTGAAAACCGGGGTGGGAAAACAAAAAATTTCTACATGGTATCAGAGCTTGAGTGTTGAAAGTGCAGTTTGGGACAACAAGGAGAAAAAATACAGTCCGCTGATTTTTCACTCAGAAAATTCCAGCAAGCTGATTTTTCACACAGAATTTTTATCTTTACTACAGCAGTGTTATTTTTCAGTTTTTAGGACAGCAGGATGTCATTGGGATTGAGGGTGGAGGATAGGTTGGATGGGCATACCAATTACAGCGTTTGGAAAGAGAGAATGCAGAGTATCTTTGAGGAGGCAGAAGTCTGGGACATCATGGTGCATACCACACAGAACCCTGTTGTTGTGCCTACTGATGCTGTTCAGTTGGCAGCATATAATAAAAAGAACAACAAGGGTAAGAGACTGATTCTAGATGGAGTCAAAGACCATTGCATTCCTCATGTGAGAGGAAAGAGAAATGCTCATGAGATGTGGACAGCATTGTCCAATCTCTACCAGAGTACCAATGAGAACCAGAAAATGGTCCTGAAGGAGAAGCTGAAGACCATTAAGATGGGTAAGACTGATAGTGCAGCTGGATATCTCACAAAGATTACTAACGTGAGAGATGAGTTGGCAGCAGTTGGAGAGGTCATTCCACCCACTGAGTTGGTGTGGATTGCAGTGAATGGCCTCCCCAGTTCATGGATGAACTTTGCTGATGGGGTTTGTGCACGTGAGACCCTTCCCACATGGGAGAGGGTTTGGGATGATTGCATTCAGACAGAGATCAGGAAAGGTCAGCTTGGGGCAGCCAAGCCAGTTGAGCAGGATGAGGATGTAGCACTGTTGGCAGGAGGCAAGAAAGGCAAAGGGAAGAAACAAACTTCCACAAGTAATGGTGGGGGCAAAGGTAAAGGTAAAGGTAAACAGGGTAACACACAGAAGGACTATTCCAAGGTGAAGTGTTGGAATTGTCAGAAGATGGGACACTATGCAGTTGTGTGTCCGGAGAAGAAGAAGAAGAAGGGGAAGAACCAGAGCATGGCAGCATCAGCAGAGGTTGAGGACTTTACAGATCGCTTTGACTGGGAGTTTGGGTTCATTGCGTGTGAGTCCTCTAGTGCAGGATTACCTGCCACAGAGGTTCAGAAGGAGCATGCATTTCCCTCGACTAGCAGAGCATCTTCGGGTATCTGGTATGTGGACAGTGGGGCTTCACGTCATATGACAGGAGTCCGTGAGTACTTCTCAGAGCTTTCAGAGAGTGGCACTAATATAGAGGTAGTACTCGGTGATGACAGAGTTGTTAGAGCAGTCGGTGTGGGAACATGACATTTCAGAGGGAGTCTAAACCTCCCTTGAAAGTGTCAGATGTTCTTTATGTGCCAGGGATGAGGAAGAACCTCATATCTGTCTCAGCTTTGGAGGATAGAGGATATGAGATACTGTTCAGGGGAGGACAGGTGCTGATGTATCCCAGGGGCACTCCAGCTGATTTAGCTAGAGTGATAGGTGTACGCCATGCAAAGGTGTACAAGTTTGCATTTCAGCCCCTTTTGGCATTGAGCAGTAGTACCGACAGCAGAGCTAGCAGTTCTGAGCTATGTGAGATTTGGCACCGCAGGATGGGGCATATGTATCATGGAGCCTTGAGGACTTTGCGGAAGATCACTACAGGTGTGCCAGATTTCAGTACTGATCACTTTGATACTTGTAGAGGATGTGCGATGGGCAAGTTTGCCAAATCCCCTTTTCCCAGCAGTGACAACAGAGCGACTGGGATACTTGATTTGATTCATTCCGATGTGAGCGGTCAAATGTCTCATGTTTCCTTGAGTGGATATGAGTACTACGTGTTATTCATTGATGATCATTCCAGGAGGACCTGGATTTATTTCTTGAAGACCAAGAGTGAGGTCTTCAAGCAGTTTCAGGAGTTCAGAGCTCTTGTGGAGACACAGACAGGTCGGAAGATCAAGTCCCTGAGGTCGGACAATGGGGGAGAGTACACCCTTGGAGAGTTTGTTGACTATTGTGCGGAGGCAGGCATTAGGAGGGAGCTCACTATTCCTTACAACCCCCAGCAGAACGGGGTTGCGGAGAGGAAGAACAGATCCATCGGAGGGGCTGCCAAAGCCATGTTACATGATCAGGGGTTGCCATTGTTTTTGTGGGCAGAGGCCTGCAACACAGCTGTTTACTTGCAGAACAGGAGTCCGCATCGTGCCTTGGGGCATGACTCCGGAGGAGGCTTTTTCTGGGAAGAAGCCTGATATTGGTCATCTTCGTATCTTTGGGTGCATCACATACTCCTACATACCCAAGGAGAAGAGGACCAAACTAGAGCCCACCGCAGAGAAGGGTATCTTTGTGGGCTACAGTGAGACCTCCAAGGCCTTTCGGATTTACATTCCCGCGCAGAGGAAAGTTGTTGTCAGACGGGATGTGAAGTTCAAAGAGGACAGGGCCTTTAGGAGGTCACGGGAGTTAGAGTATCTGGATCAGCCAGACCCTCAGCAGCAGTTGAGTCAGTCGCAGGGATCCAGTGGGCAGGGATCAGGAGGATCCAGAGGTACATCTATGACGATGTCAGGTCCGTCAGTGGGGAGTGGCTCACGAGTCGAGGGGTGGTGCCATGGGCAAGACGCAGAGCACTCACCGATGGACACCACATGGTACCTCAAGATCTACAAGTTCAGGGTGCAAAAGAGGACACCAGACATAAAGGTCGAGTTCCGGCTCTGGTTGTTGAGGAGGAGAGGAGTTTATCTTCCAAATGGGAGAGAATCAGTGTTAGGGGGAAGAGGAAGCCCAAGTGGCTTCAGGATACCTTGAGAGATGCCACATCTGTCGCTGAGCCTAAGAGGCCGGTCACAGAGAGCAGACCACCTGAGAGGTTTTGTAGCTATATGGCAATGGCTACCAGCATCCTTGACTCTGAGCCTTCTAGCTATGAGGAGGCAGCTAGCCAGCAGGTCTGGAGAGAGGCCATGCAGGAGGAGTATTCTTCTATCATGAAGAATGATGTTTGGGAGGTGGTGCCGAGGCCCGAGGGAAAATCCGTGGTTACTTCCAGATGGCTTTACAAGGTAAAGCATGCTGCAGATGGCAGCATTGAGAAATTCAAAGCGAGGTTTGTGGCTAGAGGGTTCTCCCAGGTAGAGGGAGTTGATTATGAGGAGACCTTCGCTCCCATGGCTCGATATACTTCGATCCGCTCCATTATATCGATAACAGCAGAGATGGGTTGGAAGATCCACCAGATGGATGTGAAGACCGCATTTCTCAATGGATTCATACAGGAGGAGGTGTACATTGAGCAGCCACAGGGCTTTGAGGTGCATGGGAAGGAGTCCCATGTGTGCAGACTGAAGAAGGCCCTTTATGGCCTGAAGCAAGCTCCTAGAGCTTGGTACTCCAGGATAGATACATACTTGCAGGGGATGGGTTTCACAAAGAGTGAGGCAGATCCGAACCTTACTATATTGTGATAGGTGAGGAGCCTCTCATTCTGGTGCTGTATGTGGATGACTTAGTCATTACAGGTGCAGAGAGACTCATAGAGCACTGCAAGAGAGATCTTGCGGCGGAGTTTGAGATGAAGGACATCGGCTTGATGCATTACTTTTTGGGTTTGGAGGTGGGGCAGGAGGAGGGGCATTTCTTCCTGGGACAGGGGAAGTATATTGTGGACATCCTTGGCAGATTCCACATGGAGGATTGTAGACCCATGTCGACACCGATGATCACCAACCGGAAGAAGCTTCATGCTTCGGATTCCGAGTTGGTGGATCCCACATTGTACAGACAGCTGATTGGTTCCTTGATGTATTTGGTCAACACTAGACCAGATATTTGTTTTGCAGTCAACACGATGAGTCAGGTTATGTGTGAGCCTAGGAAGGTTCACTGGGTGGCTGCAAAACACATTTTGCGATACTTGCAGGGGACAGTGGATTATGGTCTGGACTACAGGCAGGGGGATGGAGTGAGATTGGCAGGTTACACTGATTCTGATTGGGCAGGTTGTGCTTCTGATAGGAAGAGCACTTCAGGGTGTTGTTTTGGGCTGGGTTCGGCAGTGGTGTCATGGTTCACCCGAAGCAGCTAGAATAAGAGGCATTGAGTTCAAAGCAGAAAGTATATGGCAGCCGCCTAGCTAGTTTGGTGAGGCCATCCGGCTTCTAAGATGTTGTTTGGCTTATTTGGTCAGCTATTGAGACCTTCCGTGACTTACTGTGATAATCAGAGTTGCATTAAACTCATAGAGAATCCAGTATTTCATGACAGGTCAAAGCATATCGGGATCAAATATCATTTCATCAGAGACTATGTTCAGAAAGGAGCTGTGAAGCTTGAGTATATTCCCATTGATGAGCAGGTTGTAGATATTCTTACCAAAGCCTTACCACGGGGCAAGCATGTCTACTTTAGAGACAAGATGGGTGTGGTGAGGAACACCTTCCTCGGTAAAAGGGAGTGTTGAAATTTGGTACCGGAGGACAGGTGGTTCCCTAAGGCTTTGATCTTTGGCCTAGGGAAAAGTGTCCAAAAGAATTTAATTTTTTTCCTAAAGTGACTTTATAAAGTTATAAAGTCAAATCTAATTTAAAAGTGACTTTAAGTGATAAAGTTACTAAAGTGACTTTATAAAGTTATAAAGTCAAATCTAATTAAAAAGTGACTTTAAGTGATAAAGTTACTAAAGTCTAATTTTAAAGTGACTTTAATAAAGTCAATATAAAATTAGAAAGGAAAAAGTGACTTTGGAAATAAAAGACTAAGTGGGTCTTTATTAAAGTGGGGTGAATTAAAAATAGAAAGTGAGATTTAAATGAGCATTTAATCTCAGCCCTAGATCTCAATCTATCTCAGCCATTGGATTTAGGGATTCCCCAAAAGTCACTTAGGGTTAGGTTAAAAGAGGAAAAGGAGGAAAAGGTCATTCATTCTTTCATGAGCAGATTGGGAGAAGGAGAGCAAGAGAGCAAGGGAGATTTTTGGGCAGTGAGGAGAAGGAGACAACAGCTTGGCACACATTCCAAGGCAGCAGTTCAGCAAGTCCGTACAGCAGAGTTTGGCACACATTCCAAGGCAGATTTTGGCACGATTTTCTAGAAAGGATGGACGGCACAGGGCCGCACAACACACATCGGCCAGCAGATAGGGGCACATATTTAAGGCAAGCAGGGGCCATAATATTTGGCACGAATTTCGAGGCAGGCCGTACAGCAAGTGGCTGTACCGTTGCACGAAAATCGAGGCAGATTCCGTACAGCAAGTTTCTGCTGTCTTTTGGCACAAATTTCGAGGTCCGTACAGCAGCATTTATTGCTGTTTTGGCACAGATTTTGAGGTGGCTGTACCGCTGCATTTATTGCAGATTTTTGGGCACGAAAAACGAGAAAATCCGTACAGCATTTATTGCTGTTCCTGTTTTGCTGTTTGCACATTTTCCGAGGCGGTGGTTAAGCACGGAAAACGAGATAAGTTGTAAAAGTTTACTTGCTGATTTTTTGTTGAATATTTCTCTCACTGTAAAAAGCATTTTTCCAGAAATAAGAAGGAGCTTTCGAACTGGTTTTCCCCAAGAGTTGTAGGGGGTTTTTCCAGGGTCACCTTGACCAAAATTACTGAGTTATGATGTGTTGAATGACTGTTTGTTACTGCTGTTATTTTATTTCTGCATTTTCAACATTCTGAAAAATTTCCAGAATTTGTGTTTTCAGCAAAATTTATTTTCCAGTTTATTAAATGTATGGATATGGGAAAGGGCATTTAATTATTTTGGAGTAATAAGGTGAACACTGAAAACCGGGGTGGGAAACTATAAATTTACATGGTATCGCAGGCTGAGGAGGGAGGGCGCTTTGGGACAACAACGAGGATACCATGTACTGTTGATACCAAATCCCACTAAGGTAAGCTGATTTTTCACAAACAGCAGTTCTATCTTTACTACAGCAGTGCTATTTTTCAGTTTTAGGACAGCAAGATGTCTTTGGGACTGAGGGTGGAGGATAGGTTGGATGGGCATTCAAATTACAACATTTGGAAGGAGAGAATGCAGAGTATCTTTGAGGAGGCAGAAGTCTGGGACATTATGGTGCATACCACACAGAACCCTGTGAATGTGCCTACTGATGCTACTCAGTTGGTAGCATATAATAAAAAGAACAACAAGGGTAAGAGATTGATTCTAGACGGAATCAAAGACCATTGCATTGCTCATGTGAGAGGGAAGAGAAATGCTCATGAGATGTGGACAACATTGTCCAATCTCTACCAGAGTACCAATGAGAACCGGAAAATGGTCCTGAAGGAGAAGCTGAAGACCATTAAGATGGGCAATGATAGTGCAGCTGGATATCTCACAAATATTACTAATGTGAGAGATGAGTTGGCAGCGATTGGAGAGGCCATTCCACCCACCGAGTTGGTGTGGATTACAGTGAATGGCCTCCCCCGTTCATGGATGAACTTTGGTCGATGGGGTTTGTGCACGCAGACCCTTCCCACATGGGAGAGGTTTGGGATGCATTTGCATTCCTGATGCAGATCGGGGAAAGGTCACTTGGGGCAACAAGCCAGCTTGAGCAGATGAGATGTAGCACCGTTGGCGTGACGCAAGAAAGGTAAAAGGGAAGAAGTGTGCTTCCACTGATAATGGTGGGGGCAAATGGGAAGGCAAGGTAAAATGTGATAACATGCTGCATGACTATTCCAAAGTGAAGTGTTGGAATTGTCGTAAGATGGGACACTACACTCATGCAAGCTTGTGTGTCCTGGGAGAAGAAGAAGAAGAAGGGGAAGAACCAAGAGGCATGGCAACTTGGAAGCAGAGGTTGAGGACTCTTTGCGCATCATTTTGACCGGGAGTTTGGGTTCATTGCGGTGAGTCCTCTAGTGGATTATCCGTCATAGAGGTTCAGAGGGAGCATGCATTTCTCGATTAGCTAAGAGCATCTTCGGTATCTCATGTGATTAGCAATGTCACATGACAGGAGTCCGTGAGTACTTCTCAGAGCTTTCAGAGAGTGGCACCGATGTAGAGGTAGTACTCGGTGATGACAGAGTTGTTAGAGCAGTCGGTGTGGGAACATTGACATTTCAGAGGGAGTCCAAACCTCCCTTGAAGGTGTCAGATGTTCTTTATGTGCCAGGGATGAGGAAGATCCTCATATCCGTCTCAGCTTTGGAGGACAGAGGATATGAGATACTATTCAGGGGAGGACAGGTGTTGATGTATCCCAGGGGCACTCCAGCTGATTCAGCTAGAGTGATAGGTGTACACCATGCAAAGGTGTACAAGTTTGCATTTCAGTCCCTTTTGGCATTGAGCAGTAGTACCGACAACAGAGCTAGCAGTTCTGAGCAGTGTGAGATTTGGCACCGCAGGATGGGGCACATGTATCATGGAGCCTTGAGGACTTTACGGGAGATCACTACAGGTGTGCCAGATTTCAGTACTGATCACTTTGATACTTGCAGAGGATGTGCGATGGGCAAGTTTGCCAAATCCCTTTTTCCCAGCAGTGACAGCAGAGCGACTGGGATACTTGATTTGATTCATTCCGATGTGAGCGGTCGGATGTCTCATGTTTCCTTGAGTGGATATGAGTACTATGTGTTATTCATTGAGGATCACTCCAGGAGGACCTGGATTTATTTCTTGAAGACCAAGAGTGAGGTCTTCAAGCGGTTTCAGGAGTTCAGAGCTCTTGTGGAGACACAGACAGGTCGGAAGATCAAGTCCCTGAGGTCGGACAATGGAGGAGAGTACACCCTGGGAGAGTTTGTTGACTATTGTGCGGAGGCAGGCATTAGGAGGGAGTTCACTGTTCCTTACAACCCCCAGCAGAACGGGGTTGCGGAGAGGAAGAACAGATCCATCGGAGGGGCTGCCAAAGCCATGTTGCATGATCAGGGGTTGCCATTGTTTTTGTGGGTTGAGGCCTGCAACACAGCTGTTTATTTGCAGAACAGGAGTCCGCATCGTGCCTTGGGGCACATGACTCCGGAGGAGGCTTTTTCTGGGAAGAAGCCTGATATTGGTCATCTTCGTATCTTTGGGTGCATCACATACTCCTACATACCCAAGGAGAAGAGGACCAAACTAGAGCCCACCACAGAGAAGGGTATCTTTGTGGGCTACAGTGAGACCTCAAAGGCCTTTCGGATTTACATTCTTGCACAGAGGAAAGTTGTTGTCAGGCGGGATGTGAAGTTCGAGGAGGATAGGGCCTTTAGGAGGTCACGGGAGTTAGAGTATCTAGATCAGCCAGACCCTCAGCAGCAGTTGAGTCAGTCGCAGGGATCCAGTGGGCAGGGATCAGGAGGATCCGGAGGTACATCTATGACGATGTCAGGTCCGTCAGTGGGGAGTGGTTCGCAGAGTCAGAGGGGTGGTGCTATGGGCAGCACGCAGAGCAGTCCACCGATGGATACCACACCACACCAAAGATCTTTTACAAAATTGTGTGCAGCAGGAGGACAACATGGGACAATGTGAGCCCGCTCCTCGATGTTGAGAGGGAGGAGTTATCAGCTGGGAGGCGGTGCCAAGGGAAGAGGAAGCTATGGCTTGTGGACACCTGAGAGATGCCACACCGCGTCGAGCCTAAGAGGCCGGTCAGAGAGAGCAGACCGCCTGATAGGTTCTGTAGCTATATGGCAATGGCTACCAACATCCTTGACTCTGAGCCTTCTAGCTATGAGGAGGCAGCTAGCCAGCAGGTCTGGAGAGAGGCCATGCAAGAGGAGTATTCTTCTATCATGAAGAATGATGTTTGGGAGGTGGTGCTGAGGCCTGAGGGAAAATCCGTGGTTACTTCCAGATGGATTTACAAGGTAAAGCATGCTGCAGATGGCAGCATTGAGAAATTCAAAGCGAGGTTTGTGGCTAGAGGGTTCTCCCACGTAGAGGGAGCTGATTATGAGGAGACCTTCGCTCCCATGGCTCGATATACTTAGATCCTCTCCATTATATCGATAACAGCAGAGATGGGTTGGAAGATCCACCAGATGGATGTGAAGACTGCATTTCTCAATGGCTTCATACATGAGGAGGTGTACATTGAGCAGCCACAGGGCTTTGAGGTGCATGGGAAGGAGTCCCATGTGTGCAGACTGAAGAAGGCCCTTTATGGCCTGAAGCAAGCTCCCAGAGTTTGGTACTCCAGGATAGATACTTACTTGCAGAAGATGGGTTTCACAAAGAGTGAGGCAGATCCGAACCTTTACTATATTGTGATAGGTGAGGAGCCTCTCATTCTGGTGCTGTATGTGGATGACTTAGTCATTACAGGTGCAGAGAGACTCATAGAGCACCGCAAGAGAGATCTTGCGGCGGAGTTTGAGATGAAGGACATCGGCTTGATGCATTACTTTTTGGGTTTGGAGGTGTGGCAGGAGGAGGGGCATTTCTTCCTGGGACAGGGGAAGTATATTGTGGACATCCTTGGCATATTCCACATGGAGGATTGTAGACCCATGTCGACACCGATGATCACCAACTGGAAGAAGCTTCATGCTTCGGATTCTGAGTTGGTGGATCCCACATTGTACAGGCAGCTGATTGGTTCCCTGATGTATTTGGTCAACACTAGACCAGATATCTGTTTTGCAGTCAACACGATGAGTCAGTTTATGTGTGAGCCTAGGAAGGTTCACTGGGTGGCTGCAAAACACATTTTGCGATACTACAGTGGAACGTTGGATTATGGTCTCGGACCAAAGTGGGGATGGAGTGAGATCTGTGAGACACCGATTCTGATTGTGTTTGTGCTTCGATAGGAAGAGCACTCTCGTGGTGTTGTTTTGGGTTGGGTTCTAGTAGTTTCATGGTTCACCAAAGCGTAAATCTCACTACTGAGTTCAATGTGAAGTAGAGGCAGGTGGCAAACTACCAGTTGTCAGAGGCCATCCGGCTTCGCAAGATGTTGTTTGGCTTATTTGGTCACTGCTGAGACCTTCATGATTTACCGTGGATAATCGAGCTGCATTAAACTCGCTGTGAGAATCCAAAGATTTCAAGACTGTTCCAAAGCATGTCAGATCAAATATCATTTCACTGAGACTTATGTCTGTATGAGCTGTGAAGCTTGAGTATATTCCCACTGATGAGGAGGTTGCAAATATTCTTACCAAAGCCTTACCACGGGGCAAGCATGTCTACTTCAGAGACAAGATGGGTGTGGTTGAGGAACACCTTCCTCGGTAAGAGGGAGTGTTGAAATTTGGTACCGGAGGACAGGTGGTTCCCTAAGGCTTTGATCTTTGGCCTAGGGAAAAGTGTCCAAAAGAATTTAATTTTTCTCCTAAAGTGACTTTATAATTTTTATAAAGTCAAATCTAATTTTAAAGTGAATTTAAGTGATAAAGTTACTAAAGTGACTTTATAAAGTTATAAAGTCAAATCTAATTTAAAAGTGACTTTAAGTGATAAAGTTACTAAAGTCTAATTTTAAAGTGACTATAATAAAGTCAATGTGAAATTAGAAAGGAAAAGTGACTTTGGAAATAAATGACTAAGTGGGTCTTTATTAAAGTGGAGTGAATTAAAAAATAGAAAGTGAGATTTAAATGAGCATTTAATCTCAGCCCTAGATCTGAAGCTATCTCAGCCGTTGGATTTAGGGATTCCCCAAGAGTCACTTAGGGTTAGGTTAAAGGAGGAAAAGGAGGAAAAGGTCATTCATTCTTTCATGAGCAGATTGGGAGAAGGAGAGCAAGAGAGCAAGGGAGATTTCTGGGCAGTGAGGAGAAGGAGGCAGCATCTTGGCACACATTCCAAGGCAGCATTTCAGCAAGACATTTCAGCAAGACAAGTTCAGCAGATTTAGCAAACAGCAGCCAGATTTGTTGAGCACGATTTTCGAGAAAATGAGGCCGTACAACAAGGCCGTACAGCAGGGCCGTACAGCAAGGTTGGGCACAGATTTCGAGGCAGCAAAGGGGCTGTTTTATTTGGCACATTTTTCTAGGCAGGGCGTACAGCAAGTGGCTGTACCTTTGCACGGAAATCGAGGCAGATTCCGTACAGCAAGTTTCTGCTTTCTTTTGGCACAAATTTCGAGGGGTACGTACGACATTTATTTACGTTTTAGCATGAATTTGAGGTAGCGTGTTGCATTTATTGCGGTTACGGGCACGCAAATCAAGAAATACGTCACAACATTATTCTTGTTCATGTTTTTCTTTGTTTTATTTGATTTTCGGCGGTGGTTAAGCAATATATTTGAGATAAGTTGTAAAAGTCTGTTTGCTGATTTTTATTTTGCTGAATATTTCTCTCACTGTAAAAAGCATTTTTCCAGAAATAAGAAGGAGCTTTCAAACTGGTTTTCCCCAAGAGTTGTAGGGGGTTTTTCAGGGTCACCTTGACCAAAAATAACTGTGTTATGATGTGTTGAATGGCTGTTTGTTACTGCTGTTTTTTATTTCTGCATTTTCCAGCATTCTGAAAAATTTCCAGAATTTGTGTTTTCAGCAAAATTTATTTTCCAGTTTGTTAAATGTATGGATATGGGAAAGGGCATTTAACTATTTTGGGGTAATAAGGTGAAAACTGAAAACCGGGGTGGGAAACTATAAATTTCTACGGTTACATCAAAATATGTAAAAAGGGAGAGATTCTTGATGATAGGCATACATATAAAAGTTGTTCTACACTAGTTATATTCTTAAAACGATAGTAGACTAAAAAAAAAAAAAATTGAGATATAAAAAAGTAAACACTTTCCAATATACCCCAAAATGTTACATATTTTATCTATCATACTTCCAGAGCAGCTGAAGCGGGACACACTCATTCTATGAAATATCCATTTTCATTTCCAAGATAGGATCACCAAGATCCAAGATAATGAGCTTGAAGGAACTAATGGAATTGCTTGATAAAGGACCAAACCATTGATGTCCCATAAAGAGTTACAAATCTTCCAATTGTTAACACATAGTATTTCATCTTCTTTTCATTAATATAATATAACATAAAATATTTAGCATCCACCTAATAGTTTTAATTCCATTCTTTCTTCACCTTTTATTATTATTTTTACTCATTCTTAATTTTCTATTAAATAATTTAGTCTTACTAATCTATTATTTTATTAATTGTATTAAATTTGTATATATTTTTTCATTAATAAATTAATCTAAGTTTACCCTTTCCTTAATCATATTTTATTTTTTATATTCAAATTGTCTTTATCCAAATCTATTTGTAAAACATTAATAGTTTATTTCTACCTAATCTATTATTTTATTAATTGTATTAAATTTGTATATATTTTTTCATTAATAAATTAATCTAAGTTTTACCCTTTCCATAATCATATTTTATTTTATATTCAAATTGTCTTTATCCAAATCTATTTGTAAAACATTAATAGTTTATTTTATAATTTTTTTTTCCATTATTCATGAGGATTCACTCTTTAATGAATAAATTAAATTGAATTTATAAATTTATCTAGGATTTTCCTTTTTCATAAATATCATATTTCATTTTTTTATTCTAATTAACTTTTTTAATCTATTTGTAAAATACGTATTATAATTAATTTTTAAAAATTATTATATTCATAACGGTTTACAAAACTTTTCAACCAATTATGATAGTGACGTTAATATATATTTTAACTTTTTTCACCATTTCATCATTTAAAAAATAATTTAATATTTATAAAAGCGACGGTGAAAAAAAATATTAAACAATACATATTTATAATATTATAAAAAACTTATTATTTCCACTTTATATTAACTATATTTTACAACATTAAATATAATAAACATTTAAATTATTTCTTTTGTTTTAAATATAAAAATATCAATAAAATATTAAACTTATTATCACATGCTTGCAATGTAATCTCATTTTTAATATTACACTTACTACAACTCCAACTTTAATCTTAACATTACCAATGCATTAATCCCTATATCTTTAAAAAAAATTTATGCAATCACAATCACTGAATTGTCGTATCTCAACTACTTTAATATCACAAAATAATTATCTTGTAAGCATTCTTATTTGAAAACAACTTTCCTGAACTGCCAGGTGTACTAGTCTGCATCATTGATTATGATGTTAGACGATTGAAATAATCTGTACCCTAGGATTAAATATTCTTATTAATCAATTATAGAAAAAAATAGTTTTAAAAATTTTAGAAATAATAAACTTGATCACCCTTATCACAGAGCAAGAATCCGCCAACTACTTTTGTTGGGAACGCTGAGTACATAGCACCTTCACTAGGAAACTTGGCCACCTTCCCCTGCAAAAAGCAACATGGAATCTCCACAAACCTGCTACTTGTGCTGGGAACGATGAGTACATAGCAGGGAGCTTGGCCACCTTCGCCCGCAAAAAGCAACAGTGAATCTCCACAAACATGCAGCACTGGGCAGAGTCATGTCTCGCTTCGAAATTCGCTCATTGTCTGAGGACGCTATCCCCCTTGGCCAAGGACGCTCTGTGGGCGAAAGTTCCTGGTTGCATTCTTGAGGTTATTGAAGCTGAAAGCCTTGAAATTCGCCGATGGCAGGATTCGACCTTCGGGTCTTCGAGTCGATGGGTAGCTTTCGCTAATCGTCGTACCTCTTTCTCTATCTCTTGTAGCTATTATGATACCCACAGAAACTCTGTCGAATTGTGAAAATACTAATAAATAGAGTCTGATGTCTAATTTCTGGCTATTATGCTACCCACAGAAACTCTGTCGAATTGCGAAAACACTAATAAACAGAGTCTGATGTCAAATTTCTTTTGCAGGATATCTTTGTGGCTGGAAGTGATACAATTGCGGAGACAATAGAGTGGGCGATGGCAGAACTCATTCACAATCCTGAGAAATTGAAACGAGCCCAAGCCAAGCTGGAAGAGGTTATTGGTCTCGACCGTAGGATGGAAGAAAGTGTTACCGAGCGCCTCCCTTATCTCCACGCAGTGGTGAAAGAAGTGTTCTGATTGCACCTGTCGGGTCCTCTGCTCATCCCACATAGAGCGAATAACGCTTTTGAGATCGGGGGGTTCGTGACACCCAAACACAGCCGAGTCATGGTGAACGTTTGGCGTTTGGGGTGATACCCTTAGATTTGGAAAGAACCATTACATTTCATGCCAGAGAGGTTTCTTGATGATGAGATGTGTAGTAATGTGGATTACAGAGTAAAACACTTCGCGCTGATACCATTTGGAGCATGAACAAGAATGTGCGTGGGGCTTCCATTGGTAAGTAGAACGGTTCATTTGACGTTGGGGTCACTTATCCACTCATTTGAGTGGGCACCTCCCAAAGGGACGCGGAAGAGTTAGACATGAGCGACAAGTTTGGACTGGTGCTCCGTACCCTTGGAGGCAATTGCCACGGCAAGCCTACCATCTCATTTGTATTAGAATTTCGAATTAGTGTTACATTATTTTAATACCATGCATATAAAATAATTAATAATAAGACGGTGTGCTTTTGAGGCTGTTTTTTTAAGGCAAGTGTGTTAATAGCATTTTTCTTAGAATTAATTTTACTTTAAAGTTAGTTATTTATAACTTTAATGGTCTGTAAAGTTTCTCAGATATTAAATTTATTATTTAAAAGTGAATTTTATATAATAAAAAAATATATATGAAAAAAAAAACCATTTTATATAAATTATGGCTATACAAACTTTTAGCACTGTGAATTAAAGTCATTTCCACTCAACAAAAAAATTTAGTCTTTGCACATGATGGTTGTTTAGGTCATTAATTTTTCCGGATGGGTACTGAGGGGACTTTTCCGCCTTTTTTGGGGCCACATCAATTTTGGTAGTTGCATTATAATTATTGACCATTTTAATGTGGATTTTGTTTTTGGTTTCAGAAATAAGTTAATTTTTTATTTTAATGATAATTTTTGTTTTAGAATTCTAAGTGTATTTATTATGTGATCTTTGGGAAATTGGCGAATTTTTTTTATTTAAGTGATTTTATATCGAAGTAGTGTGTGTAAAAAAAGAAAAATGGTATTAATAAGTAGTTGTAATGAAATTGTGTGGGCAAAGAAACAATATTAATGTAGGTAATGTAGGTAGTTGTAACAAAATTGAGTGGGCAAAGATGAAATTCTATTATCCATAGTTTTATTAAGTATATTTTAATGAGTTAATGAATGATTATCTTATCTGATTTTGATTTGATTTTATATTAGTCTAGTTCATATTTATAAGTTAAATATTTAATTAAATCACATAATATATAGCATTTTTTTCCTTTATACTACTCTTTCCTATATTACTATGTTATGCTTTACAGTGTTTCCTTTGCAACATATGAGTCTGATTTTGATTTGATTTTATATTAGTCTAGTTCATATTTATAAGTTAAATATTTAATTAAATCACATAATATATAGCATTTTTTTCCTTTATACTACTCTTTCCTATATTACTATGTTATGCTTTACAGTGTTTCCTTTGCAACATATGGTGCAATGGCTAGTATATATTTTATATAAAAATTACAACCGTTTTTACTTACCTTGTTGTTTTAACCAAAATCCTTACAAACAAATTTCTAATTTCATGATTTGCTTACATATTATAAATCTACTATAATCTATTGTATTATTTTAGTGGATGTTTTAGTCTCTTTAAGAGTTATGATAAATAGCGATAATTCTATAGTTATTATCAAAAAATCTGATGTTTATTATTGTATAGTTATTATTAACCTAAGAGTACTATAAAATCTAATTACATTGTAGCGAAGGTTCTCTCTGGTCTAATTTAGTGTTTGCTCCTTCTAACTTTACATTGAGAGCATATTTTTATTTTCAAATGGTTCTTGTTGGATAATCATGAATTATGAGGACCAATGACACTTATCCCTTTTCATTAAGGATATTTTTGACATTTATTAATGGATTCTTAGAAGGAAATTCTCTATAACAACATGCACTAAATAGATTAAATCTTATTTCCATTTCTCTAACATTTGTAGTAAGAGGCCACATAGTGAAACAATCCCTCACAATGATCAACAATGCTATGAGATATATGTTATACCAAGGACTCCATAGGAGTTTCGACAACCCACTACGAAGGATAACACTTCTAGGAAACCCACTGCAAGGGGAACCAGGGACCCAAAAGGATTAAAGGGAACAACTTCCACTTATAACCACATGACTCTTGGCAAGGATGAATGGGTTCACAAGGTATCAAAAGGGGTTCATGGATGTTTCCATGCTTAATAAGAGGTTTCCATGTGGTAGGTGGGACAAGGACCAAAAAAAAAAATCTTGTCTGTTGTAAAAATGTTGTCATCTACAAAGATCACATAAATGATTTTTCTTGGCAACTAAACAATGCAAGAGTGGAAATTGAAAGGAAACCATAATTACTTATTGAGAATCATGCTAAACCCATTATTTACACTAGTTTATTTCCAATTGTATTAAAGAAATAGTAATAAAATAAGGAAAAATGAAGAAAGGGAATTCGATTGGAAATTATTAACTAGAGGAGGTTAGTTAGAGGCTTAAATAGTGAGTTGGACATAAAAAAAATCCAAGAATGTCTAGAGGTTGGGCAAATTTCACATTTTACACTAATTGAAGAATTTGGAAAAAGTGACTTAGATAAGAGTTAATTTGTTGGTTTATTGAAGAGATCTAATTATACTTACTTCATCATTGTCATAATAAATTGTATTTCTTGTGTTTACAACTAATGAACTTTGTAACTATATAAAAACACCATTACTAATAAATAAAGGAAGATATTGATCCGGATCTTAGGGGAAGGCCCCTAAGAAAAATTGAACAATAAACAAAACCACAAATAACTTTTTTTTATTAAAACAAAGAATAACTATTAAAGAAACATTGTCGTGGATAATCCATCCTTTAAGAAAATGTGACTTGTTACTTATAGTCTTTTTTAGTTACAATACCACTGGTAAATTCCATGGGTGTGTAAATACCATGGGTAGATTTCACTTACAATACCATAGGTGGATGCCACTTACAATATCATGCATAGATTCCATGGGTGGATTAATACCATGTGTGGATAAATACCATGGGTGAATAAATAACATGGGTAGATGCCACTTTCCATTTAGATAATTCATCCCTCCTTAAGAATATGAAGAGCCACTTAAGAGAAGGGTTTTGTATGGTTAATCCATAACTGTGATGAATGAAGATTTGAGGATAGAGATACCTTGTAATGCTTGTGACCAACTGTGATATTGACAATGTGCGACCTAGAAAATGGAATTCGAAGAAGTGTGATTTTGTGGACGACCCATAACCATGAAAAAAAAAATATCCAAGGATAGAGATACATTATAATGCTTGCGACCAACTGTGATACTAACAGTGTGTGGCCTAGCAAATGGACTTCGACGACAAATATTTTGTGTGGTTGATGAAGTAGCAATTGCCTACATACCCTGGGGTGGAAGCGCACATCTCCAAAGAACCCAAGCCTAATGTTTCTATGTTGAAACTGATGAATTTGAAGCAATTTCCTACTAAAGCGGGGTGGGAGGGAAAGTTTCCGGAGGGAACCCACTTTGAATGATGCTCTAGATATAAAAACTAAAACAAAATTGGCATAATTCAGTTAATATAACTCATAATATTTATTATAGCCTATATTTGGGAATAGAATGACTATTCTGCATCTTTCCATCTGATTCAAATCCATATTTGGACATTCTGGAAACTCATATTCGCACTCCAACTGTCCTGCCATCACAAAAATTATGAAAAAATAGCTAATTTTAAATCAACAATGTCTCCCTCATTTGAACTCCTATTCGAATTTTTTTTTTTGAAATTGGGTGATTTTTCAAGATGAACTCAGATATGCAATCAATTTTCTGAAATTATACATAAAAAATGCAAAAAACGATAGGAGAGTCGTCGTCCACGAATTTCCATCAAAAAATTTTCTACAACACAGTTGATTTTAAATCAGCGATATCTCTATCATCCGGAGTTTGATTCGACCGATTTTTTTTTTGAATTTGGGTATTTTTTCACAAGGGATCCAGATATGTTATTTTGTTTTTCAATTTTTTCACCAGTCATTTTATATCTAATATGCAAACGATTCGCCCAAAAAATTCTTGCAAAAAAATGAAAAAAAGAAATTCTTCCCTCTTTCCCCAAGAAAGTGCTTTGTGGAGTTCAGAGCACGTGCAATATGAATTCTGTTGAATATTGCTACAAAAATTTGAAACTGAAATATGCATCAAAGCCTCATTCCCATGGAAACATAACCTGCATCTGATACCACTAATCCGGATCTCTGATCCGGATCTGGGGGGAGGCCCCCAAGATTTAAAAAATTGAAATTGATCTTAGGGGGAGGCTACCAAGATCTAAAAACTTGAAATTCTAGAAATAAAAGGAGAGAATACACAGTAAACGTTTTTTTTATTAAAACAAAGAATAATTGTAAAAGTTATATTCTAGTTGATAATATGTCCTTTTATAAAATGTGACTTGTTACCTATAGTCTTGTTTACTTACAATACCATGGGTAAATTCCATGGGTGGGTAAATACCATGGGTAGATTCTACTTACAATACCATGGGTGGATAAATACCATGGGTGGATTCCACTTACAATATCATGGGTAGATTCAATGGGTGGATGAATACCATGGGTGGATGCCATTTTCCATTTAGATCAGATATCGATATAGTAGCTATAATTTTTCCAAGTAATGTTTCTCTAGGGTATCTCATGGTGCTTTTGATCTCATTATTTAATAATGTTTAAATACATCAAATAAATCATAGTTATTAATTATCCATACTAGGTTATTATTACTTTATGTTTACAATCAATTTTATTGTGCATTAATATTTATGTTGGTGAATCATGTGGTTATAGGATTATGTTTATAAATCAAAGACAAGAGACATCTTCACATTTCTATTGATAATTTTGGGCATCCTAGTGGGTTGGATTGAACAATGATTGATGTGATTAAAAACATGTCTAACATATAATTGGCAATTTACTCCATAGGAGATATGTAGACTATGGTTTCCCATGGTATGTTTACATTCATGTTCTTGAAGTATGTATTATCTAGTAACATTCATGTTCTTGAAGTATGTATTTTCTAGTAACTACATTATTAAGTCCCTAATCTTCCCTTAGAGTGTAATATTTTCGATTTAGATTTATCTCTACCAAGTTTACTAAACATGTTTTTAAGTGTCTCTCTAAATTTTTGTGAGGGAATGTAATAATATACTATGTTTGGATTATTCTACCAAGCTATATAATTGAAGTTATGTGCCTTCTATTACATGGCTAGAATTTCCCATGTTGACAAGAATTGTGAGTTGTGTATGGATCAACTGAAAATTATGTTTGACTTGTTATTTTTTCTAGGAGTATACTATGCCTAATGAGAATTCTTTAATTACTCTATTCATATTGAGTTTCCAAGGGTTTTTAACTATTGGGTACAATTATTTACACCATAATGCATTTCCTGTTGGGATGATATGATATTACTATTTCTTAAAGCCTTCTCCACATCTAAAGATAATAAAATTGTGTGATTAGATGTATTAGAAACCTAGTTGATGACATAGCTATTTTGAGGGGAAATATTGATGAACATGGAATTCCACATGATGAACCTATGGGGATGTTTTCCTAGTATGGATTTGATGAGCAGGAGATCTCAATGAAGGAATGTAGTGAGTCAAATAATTTCATCCTTAGACTATGTGGAGTATGAGGATTCTATCTTGAATAGAGAAAAATCATGTTCTTCTTCTAATATTCACACAATATGCAAAAGATGAAGATGATGAAGGATGAACATATGTATTGGATCTTATGTAGGGAGTTCAATGTATTATGTAGGATTTATTGGTATAGGTTTGATTTGAGAAATTATATTTGAAGCAATATGAAAAGGGGGAGAGTTAAAGAGTGGATAAAATAAAAGTTTTGCATCAACATTTTGTATCTATCACATGAACTAATTTGGTACTTTAAAGGAGTTTGGAATTTGTATGGTTTCCCAAGAATCATCACATGATATATTATCTCGTTTTAAAAGACTAGTTAAATTATGCCATCATGCTGAAAATGACAACAATGAAGGTTCTACCCACTCAACTGTTACATGAATGGTTGCATTGAAATTGTATTTAGACACAAATTTTGTATACTCAAGGTAGGTACCTAGGGAATTCAATAGATATACCATTCCTTGTTTCATTCTCATGGTATTAGAGTTTGGTTTCTTAGAGATAAGTTTTATTCTTTTCAAAATTATATATAACTAGAATCCTAATAATTGCATGCACTAAAAAAACTAGCTTTAGGATGATAAATAACCCACACAGGTGTATCTCCTAATAGTTGGAGCCATCTAATATCCCATTTTGGGTAACCCTGTAAAACACTTTTGGGAGATTTGCATATAGTTGAGTAAGTTGTTGGTTGCAAGTCATCTACTTATTGAATGTTTATTGACCAAAGGGGTTTAGTAATGGTTTAATTTGCAATATTTTTTTTTACAGTGGTTCTTAACTAGGATCTAAATGTAAATTAAAGCTTATGTTTGCTCAATTTTCATCAAATATGAGCCTATTTGTGGTCAATAAAAGTCATTGGGCTATATTTATGGGTGAGTGTGAGTAACATGCTAACTATGTTACTTTAATTTCCATGATAGCTTCATGGTGCTTTACAATGTGATTTATTGAAGTGTTGGCCTAATCATTAGGTCAACCAATGTTGATCAATCTAAAGGATATACATTTAACTACATATATACTAATACCCTAAGATATATATTTTAAGGAGACTAACATGATCAACCTACCATGTGCACACCAATGCAATCATTTCATGTTTACATTGCACTTGGCGACACATTAGTCATAAGTCAATGAAGCTTCAACCATGATGCTAACTAGATGAATATGTGGATTATTTGCAAGTGGAATTGTACCTCATCTAGCAAGTATATGTGTTTTCCTTGTTCGTATTTTTGTTAGGGTAGTCCATGTTGTAGTATTTCAAAGGAAAATGGGTTTCACTTTGATACCCAATGACTTCATAAACCAACATTCAGAATGCACAATTTTTTTTTTTAATGTTGACCCTCCCACTAGGTCAACGAATGTAAATAAAGATATCATTAATCTATCCAAGTTCTACTTTTATACCCAATACCATTTTGAAATCTAACTCCAACTAGTGAAAATATACATATAGCATATTAAAATAACTCCAATGATAAGAGGAAAAAAAATGTTAAGCAAGATTGCTCCAATGCCTTAATTAATGAAGTTGATGATGACTCAAAAATAAATCCATGTTCCTGATCTTGTAGAAATGGATTAGAGAATAAAATATGTATTGATTTGAGGGACAAATTGGCATAAGAATTAGAAAAGTGGAAAACCAAAGACAACTAGACACCAAATAAAATTAGAAAATCATGCATGAGGCTATGTGGTGAAAATTATTATCCTTCTTTTGTGTTCTTGATTACTTAAATATTTCTTGCTAGATTTTTTCCTAATAGAGTTCCAACTTTGTATTGATGTAATCACATCTTCATGCCACCCCTTTCTTCCATAATTTTCTCACATAAATTGCATTAATATTGGTATAGCCATAGTAGCATATGAAGCAGTGCATCCATTTGATATTGTATTTATTTTTCTCTATACAATATTTACAAAATAAACTTCTTATTTTACTTTAAAAGTTCTTAAAAAATTATATTTAAAGTGATGTCATTGTGGTTTATAGCCCTAAGTTTTTTTTTGGAATAACAATTATAATAATAATCTAATTTTGAAATGTTAACATAGCAAACACGAAATTTATGTATAAGACCCTCTTATTTGTGAAACAAAAGACAAGAATTATGTATATATTCTACCCGTTCAAATTCAAACTAATATCTTATAAATAAAAATAATATTTTCTTAAAAAAACCAATCCACTCAAATTATACTTTAAATTTAAAAATATTCTCTACAATACGAAATGTAAACAAAAATCCTAACCTTTACCAACATAAAGGTATTAATTAATAAATAAGATGCTCATTATTCTAAATCTCTAATCTTTGGTAGCCAAATATGTAAACCCTGTTTCTGGAATGTGAGGAATTCATTGCTGAACCAATTTCAATAATTCTTTAGGTGGTGAGGACCTAGAATTACATCTTTATGACTCTTAATAAATAAGATAACCGTTATTCCAAAGCTCTAATCTTTCAGAGCCAAATATTGCAAACCCTATTTCTTGAATTTGAGGAATTTTATGCTAAACAAGTTTTGTTCATTAATTCTTTAGGTGGCGAGGACCAAGAATGACAGCTCTATGACTCTTATAACACACATATGAATTATATGAATCAAATAATAAGAGGCGCAACGTCTAATATTTTCATCCATTTCCTCTAATAAAAAATTAGTTTTAAAAAGAAAAGACACTCTCACATTATTCAAATTCCCCAATTCCCAAATAAATTGGGAGGTACCCACAACAATCATAGTATCCTTTAGAACGTAATACAAAATGCCATTACAACCATAGTATCCTTTAGTATTACAACATTAGTATCATTCATAAGGTAAAACAAAATACCATTACATAGTATTCCTGTACCCAAAGCAGAGCCTCCTCTTCACTAATCGATGAAAAGTGCCTGCATAATCCGCCATGGTGGAAGAAGTATTAGGAAAACAGTTTATATTTCAAGTAGCACCTCATAATTTAATAACTTGAATTCTCCATTGTCAATGTATGGAGAACAACTTCAAGACCATCATGAATAGGTTGAACACCATCACATATTGAAGAGTTGGACTCACAATGAAAATCGTCCATTGAGAGGAGCATTCATAATACTAGCAAATGCTCCTAAAGGTGCAAAGATACACCAAAGGAATAGAAAATTTGAGAAGACCATCTTGTCAAAAATAAATCCCACTATTGAATGCATGCTCATAACTAAATTCTAAACTCATAACTAAATTTTGGAATTGGAAATCAGCTACATAATTTCAAAAAGCATTTAATAACACAAATACTGAATTTTTTATTTATAAATTTTAGAAATCAATAAATTTAATTACATTCAAAGTAAAAGTAATGATTAACAAAAAAAATATTCATTTTTAGCACACAAAATTTGTAATAAAAAATTTCTAAATATTACATTCAAAATATAGAAATTTAAAATAATAATCAAGATTTTCACAATTTTACATACCAGTATTTCCTAAACAACCATTTGGAATCCGTGCAAACTCTCATTTATGTTATAATAATAAATCAAAAATTCTTCATAGTAGCTTAATTTGGGAAACAAAACATAAATCATTCATGATATCTTAATCTGAGAAACAAACAAAGGCTAACCTTATCTGTAATTTAGTTCTACAATTCAACGACACAAACAAACTGGAGTCAATTTTCTTCAATAGCACAAATTTTTTTAATTAATTATGAAGAGAGCAATGATGTATCTCCTATACAATTAAATCCAATCCGACATTCACTTATTCACACTACTGGAAATCAATCTTAAACGTCATAATGGAAATACTCCGATCAAATAAATTTCATGTTCATGAAGATGCTGGAAAAGGTACCTAAGAACTGGTGTAGTGAAAAATAAGAAGCAACCAACAACATGTAGTTGACTGAAGGAGGTTGCATCAATAGAATTTTCTGGTGTGTATATAACCATAAATGTACGTGCGGACAACGTTGCCAATACTGAGCCCTAGAGTTGGAATTTGACTAGTTGAGAGTAGAGCTCGAGTAGCTCCAAACAAAGCACTAATATTTGTCTGTACATACCTTTGGTTCTAAGTAATAAAAATAAGTTGAGATTCACACATATTTTTGTCTATCTATGTAATTGAAAGGTTTATCCTCTAAATCGGTGGTGTGTTAAGACACCTCCTCAATTTGTGTGATCACTTATGGGGATTGACATCTCTTGGTTCGATATCACTAAGGGATGTGGTGACGAACTAGAGTCCTGTTAACTTAATTTTATGATTGAATATTAACTATTAAAATCATGAAGTCGATTCTATCTCTCAGAAAGTGCATAAATTTCTGCATCAGATCGTGGGTGATAACTTGATAGAATCAGAGTACAAAGAGCTCGGGCATAGTCTTCTCTAGACTTTTATAGTTTTGACATTCGATGCACATCATAGTTATAATAATTAGTTATAATAATGAAGATTTCATATTAATCTTGGAATAGTTATGTGTTCCTCTATGCTGATATGATTATAAGTGCGTGCATTCTCAGAGCTCCGTAACGTTCGGATACATGAGCGCAAATCTTGAAACGTGTGGATGAATAATTGTGATTTCCTGTAGAAATGAACTACAAGGATATACATTCCAGTAATGTTGAAATACCATGTGAGGAATCAAATCGCCGATCGAACCTCTGCCATAGTAATTGTGTGTAAACTGGATGAGTGATGAATCGAATTTTTTTGATAGTTGGAAGTCACCAATGATCACACAAGATCACGCCTAAGATGAAGAAGAACTTTCACAAGGGGAATAGCTTTTTCCGAAGCGGAGCACTGGAGATCTTGGACCGGAGCACTAGACTACCTAATAAACAAGGCTTGATAAAGACCTAGATCAGGGTACCAAAGCAAATTTCCTTGGGATGCCCTGGAATAAATGTTGAATTAATGGGGCACTCAAACGTGACAACCTTGCGAGTGAGTTATATGCCATTGCATATATGAAAATGGGCTGAAAGATAGAGCGTCACATCAAGCAACATATGCCAGAATGAATAAGGAGTTATCGTCGTGTGATACATCTCCCATGTAACATGCATGTTCTTTACAAACCACTGTTGGGGTATGTTGCCACATACTGGGCATGTGGCTTGGGGCTTGATGATATCCCTTTCCCACCCTCTTTCCCATGACACTCCATTTGGAGATACAATGTTATTTATTATATTAATTAAAATATTATAATAATGGAAATCTAAATATAATTACATATAATACTTTTTAATAAATGATATTTTGTATATTTTAAATGATTTGATTAAAAAAAATTAAAATTTTTTATAGCAAAATTTATTTTGATATTGTAAACGAGGTCTTGGATAAACGTGATCGGGTTCTCTATCACGATGCTCATTGATGTGAAGTCATCGGCTCAATTCCCCAGACCCGATTAATATATTGGACATGATGAAGATGTAGTTGTGACAAGTGTACAAAAAAAAAATGTATATCGATATTAATAATATTCCAAAAATTTTACAATTTTATGTATATTATATTAAAATCTATTTTTAAATTTCTAATATAATTATGTGTATTACATTATAAATAATCCTTTTTTATAATTTTATTAATAAATAATTAATTCATAAAATTATAATAATTATTTATTTAAAAATATAATTCTCAATTATTATTATTATTATTATTATGATGATGATGTTAGTTAATAATTATTTTATAAAAATAAATTAATAATCTATTTAAAAAATAAAATAAAATAATGGTAAATAAAAAAATACAAAACATTTTAAAAGAAAACTATTTCTATATTTTATACAAAATGACTAAATTTTTAATTAAATTAATATTTACCAACCATTTAATTTATATAATTATATTAATTATAATTTCCGATTTTATTAAATTTTACATATAATATGGCACATATCATGATTTCATATAACTAATTTTTAATTTGAAAGATAGTTCATAATATAATGTTAATGTTAGGATTGTCAATAGAGCTCGATATAATCTTGGAGCAGAGTGCAGAGGCAGGACTGGAGCGTGGAAAACAATGACAACTGTCTCTCGACTAACAGTGGAAAATAGAAATGTTGACAAAATTCAGTGGTGAGGTGTTTTAAAGAGAAATAACTTGGGAGATAATCTAGCATTGAGGTTTTTGAAAAATGGATAACAATTCATGGTGACTTCAAATTTTGAAATCAGAAAGACTAACTATTTGAAGCTCCAGCCACTAACTTGAAATAAAAGCTCCATTTTTAAACTTGGAAAAATCTGTGTCATCAAAAACTGAGTTAGAGAATATGTTTAATCATTAAGAGCCCCCCCCCCCCAAAAAAAAAAAAAAAAACAAGTAGCAACTTTCAACTTTATATAAATGTTCATACTTCTCAAGCTTTAAACCAAAAATACACAAGTTGAGAAGTACCACTTACATGGAAATCATTCGTTCCCAATCCAACAATATATAAAATATCATATATAAAATGGAAATTCAATTTATCATATATAAATTAATTAATTAAACTTCAACCTAAATTAATTAATTAAACTCCAACATGGTCAGTAAAATCAATTCATTTTTTCAAGTCAGTGATGACTCTCAATGCTAATTCTTTCACCTATGACTATAACAGAATGCAAATAATTTCTTTTGAATTTTTGTGAATCTGATAATAAATTAAATTAAATATAATTTTACAGCAAAAAAAAACATCTGAATTTTATATTCATAGTAATTATAAATAGATAATATATGATAACATAATGTTGTTGGAAAAGTTAAAAATTAAAAAGAGATATATTTATGATAAGAATAATGATAAGACTTAAATATTTTGTATTGCCAATTTTTTTAGATTAAAATGGAGAAGAATTTTGGTCATTTAATGTTATGAAATTTTTATTTGGTGCATTTGTATTTCCAATTAAATTGGATATGCTTTGGCTTAATCTCCTTGAAGCAATTGTTTTCTGTCACCAAATCTTCTTGTAGACTTTCCAATACTATTACCACATCCCTCATAGTTGGTCATTCATTAGGTGAATCTTTTGAGCAAAGCAAACCAACCCATAGCAAAGACAGTAGACAATTGTGTATGTTATTTTATTCAAAACCACCTCCATCTTGTACACTAAAGAGATTGTTCTCAATCACCTCCTTCACTTTTTTCGGAAATGCCAAGCTCACCCACTTGTGTAAGTTTAGGCCTCTAATAAACATGCTTTTGGTTCGTTGTTTTCTAGTAAGAATTTCCAATAACAGAATTCCATAGCTATAAACATCTCCTTTGGTAGAAACTCTCTCACCCAATCCATACTCTGCATTAAAAGAAACCTCAATAAAAATCTCACTAGTGCATACAAAATTGTTGATGGAAAATGATAATTAAAAATAATTAAAAAAAATCCATACTGGAGCAATGTAACCCATAGATCCTTTCAAAGTAAGTGTTGAAGTAAGTGAGTCACCATAGTTTGCACCAATCAATCTTGCAAGACCAAAATATGTCACATGGCCTATCATGTCTTCATCCAACAACACATTATTGGGTTATATATCAAAATGCACTACTTGCACATGAGAATAATGATGTAGATATTCCATGGCATGAGCCACATAAATGGAAATGTTTAGTGGTGTTTTAAATCCAAAGCGACACACATCCTCATCATTGTTTCCATCATTGTCACGTTACAAATTCTTCTCTAGGCTCCCGTTAGACATAAATTGGAACACTAAAGCTTTGAAATGGAGGTTTGAACATGAGGTTATGATTCTCACTAGATTTCGATGTCAAACATTTGGCAAGGCACTACACTCTTCTTTGAAACTCTTCTCAACCTGGTCATTTTGTAATTGAAGAACTTTCACAGCAACAATTGTGCCATCACTCAAAATTCCTTTATAAACTAATCCAAAATTACTTGACCCCAACAAGTTGGTCCTAGTGAATCCCTTAGTTTCCATGTGAAGCTCTTGAAATGAGATCCTTTTGTGCTCTAACTTTGGAAAAATAGTGTTTGAGGAATCAAGGTTTTGCACATGTATATTTTGTCTCCAAAGGAACCCCAAAAGAAAGCAACACAGTATAAAAACAATAGCTCCACCCATTGGAAATAATATTTTTTTCACAAATGCAGAATGACTTCTTGATGTTGGACATGCAGGAACATGAACACTTTTGGTCCACAAAGGCTTAGATTCCCAATGAAGGACATGATAATTTTTTGATTTTCAAAACATCCCGCTTTTGGGATTTCTCCTGTGATATTGTTGAAAGGAAAATTCAAACACTGAAGCATTTTCAATTTTTGGAGAGTTACCGGTATTGGACCCGAGGAGTTAAAAGAGAGATCAAGGTTCACGAGACATAGTAAAGTTCCAAGTGAATCTAGAATAGATCCTTGGAAGCTATTTCTAGATAAATTCAATGATTGTAGTTCACTACACCTTCCGAGTGTAGGTGGAATAAGTTCGGTCAATTGATTGGAGGAAATTTCTATATCTTAAGCCATTGAAATTTTACCAATTTCCATGGGTAATGAACCATATAATAAATTCCATGACAAGTTCAAATAGAATTGTAGATTAGAAAGTTTGGAAATTTCTCGCGACATGCTTCCAGTTAGCATATTGTGAGATAGGTCAAGCAATTCAAAATTTATATAGTTTCCTAAGGTGACAGGTATTCTCCCTGATAACTCATTGTGATGAAGTAGGAGGCTTCTTAGTTGGTTAAAGAGTGCAAGGGATTTGGGAATATTTCTACAGAATCTATTTCTACTAATGTCCAAAAGACCAATCCCTTGTAATTGTTAAAATTTATTGGAGATGTTTCCTTCTAACTTATTGTTTCCTAAGTCTAGTCTTTCTAATTTTGTAAGGTTTCCAAGTGGTGGAATGGTACCATTTAAAATATTTCCACTTAAATTTAGAAATATTAGGCTACCAAGATTTCCAATATGTGGAGGAATGTTTCCTTCTATTTTGTTTTTTTCCAAAGAAAAGTAAGACAAATTTGTGGAAAGTGTCCCTATGGAAAGGGGCACTACACCACTTAGTTTATTGTCACTCAAGTGCAATTGTCATAGGTGAGAAAAAATGGTAAGAGATACAAGAAAATTCATGGTTGTGGTGCTACCACTATCAAGCTCATTTTTGTGCAACTTTAGTTTTTCAAGGAGGAATAAATTACCCAAATTAGATGGTACACTCCTAGTCAATTTGTTGTTGTGTAAAAAGAATAACTAGAGTTTGGAATAATTTCCAATGGAATTGGTTATGTTCCCATAGTTGATTTCCCCATAAAGAGAGGGAAATTAAATTGTGGAGGTTAGCAAGAAATTCTAATGGAAGGTTCCCTCTAAATTTGTTTTCGTAAATTACCAATTCAGTCAAAGTGGAGATATTGGACAGTGAAGAGGTAATGGGGCCAAAAAATTCATCTGTATAAAATATAAGAGCTTTCAGATGAGTGAGAATGCCCAGTTCTTGTGGAATGTTGTTAGTGAGGTGGTTGGTGAAAATTTCCAAGTCAGTCAAAGTGGAGATATTGGACAATGAAGGGGGAATGGCTCCATAAAATTAATTTATATAAAGATTAAGAGTTTGCAAATGGGTAAGAATGCCCAATTCTTATTGAATGTGCCAGTGAGGTGGTTGGTGTAAATTTTCAAGTCTATAAAAGTGGATATGTTGGAAAATGAACTTGGGAATATTGTGAGACAATTCATTTGTATAAAGTTAAAGAGTTTGAAGATGGGCAAGATGAGTGAGAAGGCCTAGTTGTGACTGAATGGGACCATCCATACTGTTCCCATAAATTCTAAAATAATCAATATGAAAAGGTTTCCTAAAGAAGAGGGAATTGTACCTGTGAGATTGTTTCCTCCCATGTAAATCTATTGCAAATGTGATAGGGAACCCAATTCTGTGGGGATACTTCCGCTTATATTGTTGTAAGAGAGTGCTAGCAAAACAAAATTTCTACATTTACTGGTTGATGTGAGATATTTCCTTCCAATTGATTATGGTGCAGCTAGAGCCACCTTAAATGAAAGAGGCATCCCAATTGAGGTGGGATATGACCGTGGAGGTTACTGTTTGAAATACTGAGGGAGCATAGGAATGAAAAATTACCGAGTGAAGGAGAGATGGTGCCACGCAGATCCATGTGATGGAGATTGATGATGATCACTCTGTCTCGATGACGACCATCGCAAGTAACAATAGTCCAATTATAAATGGAGATTGTGGGGCTGCAATTGGCCAAAGAATTATTGGGGTCGTTGGTAATGAGATTCTTAAATTCCAACAGGGATTGTGCATCATCATGAAATGAATGTGCAGAGGAGAAAGGGAAAACAAATAGGAGAAGCAGTGTAGGCAAAGAGAAAAAGGGATATTTCATGGCGATGGAAAAGGAAATAATGGCAGTGGATATAGGGCTTCTAGCAATGGGTGGTATAGGGGGGAGGATGAAGAAAAATTTGATGGGAGGGAGAGAAGCAGTGCTGCAGTGGGTATGGGGCTCTAGAAATGGGTATTTATAAAGGGCAAGAGGAGGAGAAAGTGCATGTTGTGAGGAGAAAGTTCGATGTCAACAAGAAAACATCTCACGTTTGAGAGAGGGGTGTGTGTCATGTGCATAGAGTGAAGAGAGTCATCTGCGAAGAAGCTTCGTGATTGAGGGGCGAAGACAGAATGGAGAGAACAATCGCTGCGAAGGTCAAGTCATTAGTCTCACTTATTCTCATTTTCTCTTAGTCATAGTGGTGTTTTCAAAGTGGACAATTGATGTATAATTAATGGTGATGTCAAAATTGGATGCAAATTGGGTGGAAAAATCATGAATTGTGGTTGTGGTGAAGCTTTGAGTTCGCCTAGAGAGAGTGAATATGGGAAATACATAAGACAAAAAAGGGAAAGGACGGATTGGGTGGGTGACGCTGAGAATGGATTGGGTGAGTTCAAGTCGTCTAAAGGTTTCACAATTACATTTTGCTCCGAAAAACTAGGTTTTTTTTCAATTGCAACCCTATGACATACATTTTGTCACGTAAATTGTTGGGGGGAAATACTCTAAATGGACTATAATCCTACAAGATTTTGACCTAGAATCCATCAATCCAAGTCAAAGAAATCCTTAATTTTTCCTGAGCTTATGTGCGACCTTCCTTGCCCTGATTCTGAATCGACATCTGATGATTCTATCCCTAATGAGTCGTTGTTTTTGATATTGTCATATGACCCATGGTATGAAGACATTATGATTTATCTATAGACCCAAAATTTTTGGTCTAATTCCTCTCACTCCAAGTAGCGACGTATTCGATACCAAGCCAAAGATTACATCATCATTGGTGACACTCTTTATCAATGTGATATCAGTATGATTCTATGAAGGTGCCTGACACATGAGGAGGCTGAGAAAGTCGTTAATGAATGCCACTTGGGGGAATGTGGTGGTCATTTATCTGGCTACACTACCGTGTAGAAGATCTTATGCGTTGGTTACTTTTGGCCCACTATTTTTCGAGACATAATTCTCATTGTCCAGAAGTGTCATGCATGCCAAATTTATGATCGTAAGACCCATGCTCCACCTGCTCCATTGCATACCATTATTGTTGTTGGACCATTCTTGAAATGGGTTATCGAATTTATGACATGTAACCCACACTCGACCAGGGGGTATGGTTATATCATTGTCGTGGTAGATAATTTTACCAAGTGGGTTGAGATGATGCCTACATATAACAACACTGGAAAAACGATTGCATATTTTTTCTTCAATCATTTCATCGCACAGTTTGGTGTTCCGCAAGCCATAGTCACAGACCATGGGAATCACTTTCTAAGTCATATGATGACCGAATTAACTGCTAAGTTGGGACTTTATCATGAAATTTCCACTCCCTACTACCCTCAAGTTAATGGGAAGGTTGAGGCTATTAACAAGTTCTTAAAACTATGGTTCAACGTATGATATGGGCCCATAAATCAGACTGGAATTTTCTTCTCTACTCTACCTTGTGGGCATACCAAACCTCATTGAATATTTACTGGATTCACAAATTTACAATTGGTGTATGCTCTGGAAGCAATCCTCCCAATTGAATGTGAGATTCCATTGCTCAGACTAGCTATGGAACTTCTTCCTACCACTTCTATAGAAGAGGAACATATTTTACATCTAACCCGTTTGGATTAGACTTGGCATGATGCTTCTATAGCTAATGAAGCTCAAAATACGTATCAAGGCATAGTATGACAAAAGTGTCAAGCCTTGTATCTTCTTAGAAGGAGACATTGTTCTTTTGTATGACCAAGAAGCTGATAAGTTAGGTTGAGGGAAGTTCCAACCAATGTTGTAAGTCTCGTATATTGTCAAGCATGTCCTTGCAAAAGGAGCCCAAGAGTTAGTTTATTTTGACGGAATCCCTTTGGGGCATCTTAGGAAGGGGATGTACCTCAAAAAATAGTATGCTTGATCTCATGTGTAGTACACTGTGTATATACTTTTTATATGTGTGGACTGTGTTTGCAATGTGTCTCTTCAGAGTTTCTTACAACTTATGTTTATCTGTTTATGTTTGGTTTTAAAATGTCAACATCCATTGAACCATACATCGGTTATGCTAATGGTGCTAGATGTTGTAAGAATATTTCCTCTGTAGCATGGGCTTTCTTTGATCCAAATAGAAAGTTAGTGAATCTAAAAATGATTTGTATTAGTTTCTCTATCAATAACGTCACTAAGTATAATGTAGTGGTTGAACTACTGTCTGATGCTATCACACATGGTATCCTTCGTTTAGTCATCAAAATTGACTCACAAATTGTGGTACTACAACTGGAAAATGCCTATTTCGTCAAAAATCCCACCATCCTTCGCATGTTTTTAAGGGTTCACCTTTTAGAAATACATTTCGACTTCATCCGATATTAACATATTTCTCAAAATCTAAATACATTGACAGGTGTGCTTGCTAATAATGTTTTATATAGATATTTGCAATGAATGTAAATAATTTTTTAATACACATTAACATCAGTTGAAAAAAGTGATAGGAACATAGAATCACTGAAGAAATATATATATATATATATATATATATATATATATATATATAAAGATAAAGTTTTGGTTTTACAAAATTTGTTCCCAAGACACATATGGCTACATGGCCTATATAAAAAATTGTGTGAAGATATGATTATTAACCTCAATAGACTAATAGTTCTCATGATAATGTGCTATTGGACAAGACATATTACGCAGTAGCTTACTAATATGGCTAGGCACTTCGATAGTGTATTTTTCAAGTCACATAGGGATCTGATTGACCACGGTCTCATAAATCTCGTGTGTCAACACCTCCAAGTGGCGCTCCACCTCTTATAGGATCTCTGTTACATCAAGATCCTGCAGTGCAGCTTGTCCTACTGCAACAACTGATGTTGGTACTACATCCTCTTGTGGTTCTCCTGTACAATAAAGATTTGAAGCACCTAGAGGTCGAATAGGTCTAACATCTGCATGAAACAAATCAATCGTTTAGTCTTGGAAACATCAAAAAACACAAAAAAATTGTAAAAAAATTCTTATAAACTTTAAAATTGGTTAAAATATCTTACCCATAACACCCATTTTCTCACCCTCATGAAGCATGAGCTCGGGGTCATCTCGGAAATTCGCTCCCACGTATGAATAATGATCAATCATAATCAACTATTTACAAAGCCATCTGAAGAAGGTTGGTGTGAAACTAGTCGATGATGGACCTACATGTCGAGCCATAAGATATATCCACCTCCTCATCTATCAAACCCTCGCATAAATGGGCTCATGCATGATATGTTGAGGCTATAATAATGGAATTTTCTCTAGGGCCAAAGAAATCAGAATTAAAACGTACCCGAAGTTTTTCAGTTTCCCCTCTTTTTCTTTAGTCATTTGTTCCTTCATATTGACCAATACCCCCTCGCTCCACTTGAAGAATCTCAGCTCCAAATACTCTAACTGTACTGCATGTATGATCTTCTAGCTATGTGATGTGTTGAGCTACTGACCAATCTAGAAATAATAAATGGATTTTTCTTAGAGGCTGATGGGTCACATATCTAATGATGATATTCCCATCTCTAGTCGGTTGTGCTCGAGGTCTACAATAAGTGGAAATGTAATCTTTCACTAACTCTCCTCCACTTCTCCCTACTAGGAGAGAGACGGGGGCACCCCTCTTGGAAAAACTTGTCAGAAAGTATATGTCTTCCACTTTGATCTCAAGTATATGTTCCCCTAGCCTGAATGATTTTTCCTATACATCCCATGAATTAACTATGAACTTAAATAATTCCAGCTGTTGCCTCATGTCGGGTATCCAGAAGAAGTTCAACAAACCACAGTTTTTGAGTGCCTGAATGGTGCAGGATCATTCACTGCATTCAATTCTTGTTCTTCATGTTCTATTTATCTCCACATAAAGAACATTTTGTGGTGATGAGTACCTAAAACATCAATAAGACACTCATTAGACTCCTTTTCATGCAAAAAAATTCACAATTTTTGAGAAAAAAAATAGCAATTTTGACTAGGGAATTGCAGCCAATGCTACCCGAGAAGGGATACCATAGCATTCCACCCCTCCTTGCAGTGTAATATTTCCTTGGTGCAACACAATTTTCGACATGGAGGGCATCCATTAGTCCTAGGGTGAATTTTTATAACCCCAAGGCTCTAAAAAATCCATACAATTTGCATGAAATCACAAAAAGGGACCATGAATTTAATGATAAAGGTATTAGATCCTACCTGGAAGTGATGAAACTGGAAATGATCCACCTGCTAAAGATCGAGGGAAAAAAGGCTTACAGCTCTCACTGTTGAAGGTCAACATCTGTTTAGCGGATTTTGTCGTGTTTTCAAAAATAATTTTAACCAAGGAGTACACTTTTATCACTTTTCAGACTCCATACACTCAAGAAAAATGAACCCCCTGGAGTCCTCTTTCATATTTTTTTAGACCCCAAAAAATGAAAATATTATCGAGCACTTGTCTTTTTGAACTCGTTAAAGTAAATGAAAAGATATATACTCAATATAAGTTTAGCCCTTTTCTAGAATGATAGACTATTTACGAAAAATGAATACCTTAGTCGAAGATGGCTAAGAGGTTCTCTTGGGTATTTTTTTTCGCATTTTCAAACTCAACAGACTATCTACAAAAAGGAACATCTGAAGTTTTCTTTTTCACCTATTTTTAAAACTCTATAAACATGAAAAATATGTTGAGTTTTACCTTTATTGGACTTGTTAAAGCATCAAACATCAATGGAATTGTCGAACATGACAAGGCCGAACCACTCCTTCTTAGGGTTTGTTAAAAATACTCAGAGGGATTCATTAAAAGGATGAACTTACATATGAAGCATATGTTATCCACCTCAAGCTTGTTTAAAATAAAGAGGTACTAACTAGTATGGTTGGGGAAATTGGGAAAACATGGTACTCCATTTGCTAATGGCCACGAGTCGCTCTTGAACACGACACTCTTCCACCTCATCCCCATGGCTGTTGGGTTTGGAAATATGCTTGTCTTTGGTCCATCATAGCATTTTCAAAGCCCCCATTTTCAGTTTTGGGTCAATGCTGCCAACTCCATTCGGTGTTGCCACTGTGTCCAAGAGAAGTCATTCAGTTGATATCTGCTACAATACTCTTAAGCCTTCATTCCATGTCTGCCATTCTTGATATAGTTTCATAGCGACATCATTCTGTCTCAAATCATGATACTTGTTTCGTGTCGTTGATGGGGGGTACATCAAGGCCCTCCTACGATAAGTTGCTTCCTGTTTACATCAACTCGTTATCTAGGAAGTTGACTTAGAAACACCCCTCAGTACCTTGGTGCTTGCATACATCAATGGAAAGTTTCCTTACTCTCAGTGGTAGGTTTACATAATTGGCATTTGACTGAAAGATACTATGTAGTGTTCGACATCAACTCATTTACTCACACCATACAGATTGTACTGCAGTATCTTGAGAGCCATTAACATCATCGGTGGTTTCTCTCGCATATGTTAACGACTTAAAAACTCACGTTGTTATATGTGTGTGTGTGTTTGTGTGTGTGTATTAAACCAACCATCGACCACCAAAAACCCAATTTTCGAATGACTTTACGTATCTGTGTTTTGTTATAACAGTTTCCATTTAATTCCAACCATCATTTGTTGGTTCAATTCGATCGTTGTTTAATTTAAAAACATCCACCAAATATATAACCACTACCAGGTTTAGTTGGTTGGTGTAGCCCAACTGGCCACCAACCAGGTGCCACATGGAACCATATAATTGGGCCACATGGCCTCCTCCTATTGGTCGCTTAATTCCACTAAATTTAGTGGGGTGCCACCATATTTGGTACTGCCGATAACTTTAACCCCAACTAAAACCTTCGCCATATTTAGCAAGACTTTGCAAACTTTATTTGTTGGTTTTCCCATACCAAATTTCTGTCGTTGCTCCAAATTTAACTAGCACTTAGCTAAATTATGTATTTTAGCCAAGTTTCACCATAAATTTTACTAAGCACAACTTTTTCATATGAACTCAAATTGAGGCACCATTTACATCATTGGAAAGCTTGCTATGAGCTCTTTGATCTAGCCCTAGGCTCGCTATGATATGAGGAATTTTATTTTTTATCCATTAAGGATCCACCTAGATCCATTAAGTATAAACAATCTTGCAACCTCGATTTGCATTACAAATGTCTCTAACATGCCACCTTTCCCTTCCTTCATCTTTGTACTTTGGAACCAAGAATGATGAAGATGACACCTATATCCATATGCAAATCTGTAGCTACTAATACATGCCCACCTTGCAAGATTCACAACGAGATCATACTTTCCAAGAGTTTATAACACACTCATGGTCAAGTTTTACAATATAACCCATATCCCTTACAATCCAAATAAAGGCCAAAATATCACTATGTTTTATATACAAGTGATGTTATTCATTCATCACTTTTACAAAAAAATTCGCAACATGTCATTTATAATGGTGGTCATTCTCAACTACTTAAAAAGGCTACCCATCTCTTACCTATCCATCCTAATGGGCTTTATTCCTATAGTTGGTTTCCTTGTTGAACTAATTCATCAGTTAGTTCCTTCACAAGTGATTTCATATGCTTATGTTCCTTCTTTGGGCGAAGCTATGGATGGAGCTTCCAACATGTGCCTATGTGATGTCCACCCTTGTTGCAATGGTTGCAAGGGTTTTTCTTCCTGCAAAATTTCTTGACCTTATTTTGCATCTCCCTCCTAGGTGACATATCCTTCCTTGAATGTTCCTTGGTGTGACTCTGGTGAGGAGATCTTGCCTTAGTTGTTCCATTTAATTTATCGCTATCACTGGAATGTTGTGACGTGATCTCAACATCCTTCACTAACTCATACTTGTCGCTTGAATACTCTTTCATCTTTGTGGGTCTGCGATGTCCTTATTCTTTGACATTGACCAATCCTACATATCGATGTAGTTCCACCACTTGGATGGGATTCACAACGTCTTTTCAATTAACTCCTACGCCCTTTCCTTCATATCCCATCTTCATTAGTTATCAATCAATGCTTGTAATGTGCTTTTCAAATGAACTAAAATTATCATCATAATGAAAACATGAAACTGAAGAATCACTGACACTGTTTATCTTAGTTGCTAATTTAGAAGTAGGTGATGATGGATTCACTAAGCTTTTGCTGCACTTCAAAATTTTCAAGGCCTCTTTCATGGCTTGTAGTGGAAGGTACAATCAATATTTCTCCTCCTCTTCTTCTCGTATAAGTCTTCTCGATTCAACATTCTCAGTTTGAATGTTTTGGTTAATCTCCTCAAGTTCTTGGAGCCATGCATTCTTTGGTGATATTATCTTCTTTGGTGTAACACCTACAACAATCTTCGTCTCATTGCCTAAATCATAACTCAGGTCAATTGGCCCATCACTTGTAATCCGAAAAACTGTGATATTCATCTCATCGTCTGAATCAGAACCTAGGTCAATTTGTTCACCACTTACCATCCAAAAGTTTTGATCTTCATCTCATCGTCTGAATCATCTCCAAGGTCTTGTCGCAGTATAGCAACCATATTTTTCTCCCCCTTTCCACCATTATTCTTTGGATTCAATTCTAGATGCATTTTTATATCAATTCTCCTCATCATGTCCTTCTTTCTCGCAATGAGCGAAAAATGTATTTTCTTTCTTTTTCCTTGTTGTTGACGCCTTCTTTGCATGGTTTTCTTGTTCATGCTTTCCCTTATTTTCAAGGTGAATGAATTTCACACTATCCACATTAAAGTAGTGGGTTCAAACAAAAACAATGAATGTCAAAGATAATTATGTTAAGAACCAATATATTTCATCAGAGTATTAGGCAAATCTAAAGGAATTCCAAATGCCAAAGCTTGCTTCCTAAATTCCTCTATGAAACTTTGAAAATTTTGAACTTTTCCATGTTTCAAATGTTTCCATTCTATCATGGATTTCTACTGATATCCGAATGGATAAATTGTCATTTTAATGTAGAAACAAATTCAGACTAAGAGGAAAGGAGTTTACCCATATTCTTGCTACATTTCTAAAGTTTTATGTCCCACCATACAAAAGTTGTGCCTCTGATTTGAAGAGATAATAAATGGATCATTGCTTCATCCTCTTTGATTTGTTGTATTTTTCTATATGCTTCAATATTTCTTATCCAATTGTTTATCTTTTCTACTTTGTATTCTCTATTAAACATGGAAAAATCAACTTTTACATCCAGCTTAAAAAAAAAGTATTTTTAGAATAATTTCTATTTTGATTAGTAGAAGAATGGGAAGCTAATGAATAAGTGAAACATTCAATTGAAGATGGAAATGGAGGTTCTCCTCCATTTCCTTTACTTTCCGAAACATTGTCCTCTACTTTTTCTCTCTTCTTCTTTTCTTGATTTTCCACTCTCTTCTCATAACTATAAATAATTTATCTAACTTATTTTCCATGTTGTAGAATTATTTTTCAAAATATTTCTCATTCTCTCTACGGGCATCATTATTTTCCATTTTCCTTCTTCATTTTGCCTGTCAAATATCTGGGTCAAAAGACTTAAGTTTTCCTTCACCCTTTTTGACCATGGCCTTAGTTATCATTCACACTTGCAATTCATATCAGTAAGAAAATTGCTCTGATACCAAACTTGATATAGTATCCCTCTAATACTAGCATGATCCAAGATTTTTTCTTTGGTTTATGTTCGTAGAATTGTATGAAAGAGCATGTAAAATCCATGTATGCAAATACTAAAAGAAGAAGCAACATAAAGGATACCATAAAGGCAATGCACAAAAAAGTTTGATAACATATTTCATCCAATGTGGACTACATCTTCGGGCCCTGCTTCAATAGTGGGGAGGCCACTTCATTCATCTCAATAAAAATGAAAATGAGTAAATGGAAAAATACATAATTATACCTCCGATCCTAGGAGTTAATTTAAGTTCCATGTCTCAAAACACAACAATCACAATGCCAACAGGTTCGTCTCGTCCTTCTAAGACTTTTGACTGTAAACATGAGCCAATTCTGAAAGTTGCATTGTTGTCTCAAATTTCGTGTCCAACAATTAATGAAGAATGTGAGCTTCTGATATGAGCCTTGAGATTTTCTACTCATATGCAAAATTAAACCACACCATTGAAATCCTTGCAAAATTCTAGTTAAAATGAATATAAAATCAACTATGTTTTTCAAGTTTCATCCCTGGACCCCATAGAGAATCTCCAAGGTTCCTCAACAACATTTAAAAGGAGTATTCTAAGAATATTCCAAGAAATATCCCCTGGAATATTATTTATGGAAATTCTCAACCATGACAAGGTTCTTCCCTCCTGATCTTGGATCCACGGCCTCTAAATTCCACCCGTCAGCATCTACTCACGTCTCTGCTCTGTGGCCCCTCCGTTGGTTCGTTGAATAAAATTACAAGTTTATATAACATTGTGTTGGCGCATATTCCAACATCCTCCCCACTTATAACATTGGTTGGCATGATTAAATAAAGTCATTGGTTGGTTGGGAGGTCATGGGTTCCAAACCCATCGAACCCATACATTATAACACAAACCACATATAGTTGGATTGTCTACTGAAAACCTAACCGCAAAGCTCTATAACCATTTGCGACCATTTTTGTTACAACCATCCATTTGATATATATATATATATATATATATATATATATATATATATATATATATATATATATATATATATATATATATATCGTATCATGTAACCTTCATTACAAAATGTCATATTTCCATTGCAATGCTCACCATCGTGTGTTATATTAAACATCATTGTTAAAAAAAACCATAATCGTTGAATGGTACGGTTGGGTTGGAGCTTCATGTTTCGTTGTGCTATCGTTGAACTATGTATCGTTTGTTTTATTATATTTATGCTACACCATAAACCGCCCGCTGATGTTCGTTGTAACCATTTCTTATAACTATGACCACTGATAACAATTGTTGACAGACCACCATATTAAATCTATCAAACTATCGTGCCATTTTTCATCGAAATAACTAACCATTTATATAACCATTACATATATATAACATAACATTCAGTTATAGAGGCCTAGTTGATGAGTGCTCCTTGGCCTTGAAAGGTACTCGAGTTTGTTTTCCAACTTGAAATGATTTGTAAACTTTGTTGTTGGGCCTTAAGATCTTTGGAAAATCCCTCATATATTCCTTCTTTCTTAGCTTCACAATATGATAAAAATTTAAATTCCCCAACCTTATGTGTTATAGTTAGCTTTCATCAAGCTTTCCCAAATAACTTTTTTATTTTATTTTCCTCATTAAGTATGTGTACATTGCTTAGATTTCTTACTACCTTTTCAACTACCTTCCCTATGTTTTCATTATTTATCTCACAACCTTTAGAGTGAAAAATAACAACATTGTCTAGTCACACATTTGACACACACTTTAGGTTGTGTTTGATCCCATCTACACAGAGAACATTATGAGCCTTTCCATTTACATTATCCAAACTATCTTTTCCTTTACCCATGATTTTTCTTGGTGCATCATTTCCAATGGTAATACTACCACTCTTATCTTGTTTAATGATATGAATTTACTCTTGCTACTGGTCATGTGCTTTGAGCACCCATTGTCCACATACCATTGGCTGGCTTCGTTCTCATCGTATAAAACAATGCCACTTTCTTCTTGATTTTCTGACTTCTTCTTCTACCACATCATAGTCTCTTCTTGTGTTGGATTGAATTGAGAGGGTGATCTGATTTTACTGGTTCTACATTTAGTTATTTTGTCATAATTATGACCATTATAACATTGAATTTGATATAGTATAGGATCAAAAGGATGGTTGCTTCTGGTATTATTCCTTTGTGAGTTTTACAGATTTGTTATTCCTATTCCTCAAGGTATGATAAAATTATTTACTTTTATTTCTGATATGATTATTTATGATATAAGCCCTAAAATCAACAACCTTGTGACCATAATTGGTACAATGCCAATAATAAAAATGGAATAAAATTTGGTACCTAGGAGAAAACAACCATTGAGGAAAAGTTCTTATGATTCTTTGTTGACTATCATTTTTAGGGGGGCATGGATTTTTAATTTTTTACTACATCTTTAGGTCGTTTGAATTGTTGTTGTGAATCCTCTTTTGCTACATTTGATCTTTTTTGGTGTCTCTGCTTGCATTTCCATTGGAACCCTTGACCTTTTCAACATAGGAATTGAGATATTTATCTTCATATTTATTGGTACTTGTTTCTCTGTAACCCAAGGCAGTTCTGATGAGGGGATATCTCTAAACACTTATAATTTCATCGATTTGTTCTGTTTAATATATTTAAATTATAATTTAGTTGAGCCTTGGTCATTTCTAATCCCTTTATAGTGGACACCATTTCTTCGTCTAGCTTATCACACTTTTTTTCCTTCTCTTTCAATTGTTCTAGGAGAGTGTCTTCAATTTTCTTGGCTTCCTCTAACTTCGTTCTAAGAAGAATGAGTGATCAATATTCATATATGGGCCCTTATTTCATACTCCTTAAATATATCCTTTCTTAAATATGCATTCTCATCTTCTGCTCTTTCTTAGCTCTTTTGCTTATCCTTTAGCTACTATAGTAAGATTCTTCAGATCTTTTTTCTTCTTCTATATGAACCTTTTTAAGATTGATTGATTCTTTATTAGAACAATGAATTTCTTTTTCATCATTTCACAGTTGTTCCTCCAATCTTATGTTCTCTCTTACGACCTTCTTTAATTCACCTTGAGCATTAATCATCTCTCGTTTGAGGTCTACCTCACCCTCTTCCTAATCTTATTCAAGTTCCATTTTATTTCAATGTTGGGTGATTATGGCCATGAGCATGAATTCATTGGTCTTTTTTTCATCATAAGGTTGCTCATCCTTTGTTGGAAAATTAGTTATACTGAGAGGGGAGATGGGTGAATCAGTATAGCATTGATTGAATGATCATAACCATTTTTTTTCAAAATAGATAATTTAACAATTGAACACTTAAATAACCAGTAGCATAGTACATAAACAAAAAATCTAACCATGCATGCAACTTCAAACAAGACATAAGAAGCAACAAAAACGAACATCATGGATTTTAGGTGGAAACTCTCAAGGGAAAGAAAAACACCATGTTTCTTTGCTTCTATCTTGTTTTATTATTCAACAAACACTTTTACATTGTTTAGGTGGCCCTTCCAGTCTAGGAAGCCCCAACTCCCTCTACAACTATTTGTTGGTCACTACCAACTAGGAAGCTCCAACTCCCTATCTTTATCAAGTCAACCACTTGTAAGATTCCCCACCCTCCTCAATATTAATTTGATGGCTACTACTAGCTAGGAATGCTCAGCTCCCTATCTTATAAATCCACCACTTTTCAGAGGCCCCAACCTCCTAATATCAATTTTCTGGCCACTACTAGTTAGGAATCCCCAACTCCCTATCTTAGCAATCCACCACTTTTTAGAGGCCCCAACCTTCTTAAATATCATGGAATACAATTTCATTTATTTTCATACTGGGTCATCTTCTACAAAAATAACACAACAACAAATTTCTTACAATCAACAACACCAAAAAATCACAAAGCCGTACTCTAATGGTAGTAGTACAAACCCTCACTCGGCCATACAATACGACCATCAATTGTAGTGTAATATAAGGAAATTTCATGATACATGGCATCTATAATTATGTACTAGACCTCTACAACATTAACCACATATCTGATCACTACTATAAGTATATCATTCATCTTCATTATATATAGCAACTAAATTAAATTCCAACCATGGCGTGATATATTTATACTAATTTTTTCCTCATCAAATTGGACCAAATAAGCATACTAAATACATTCTATTTCTCTTGATAACCATATCAAATAGGAGTTGATTAATATGTCACCATTCGCACCAAATATCATGGGAATGTCTATGGTTTTTCCTTTCCCAACCATTATAGAAAATTTCAAGCCTAAAATGGGCCTCATGAGGAATAATATAAAATAATAGAGGAAATAATAAAATAAGATTAGATTACATCATCAAAATTTAGATGGAAAAAAGAGAAAACTACTTTTTTCAACTTATCTCCCTATGGTTTTACTCTATTTTTTAGCAGGAGCACTCATTAGCTGCAAAATATAATTCATCATCCAAGGAATACCCTTGTTGCATACTTTCGAAGGAAATATTTACATAAAAAATGAGAAATACATGAAAAAGGATGATTGTAATCACATTTTTCATGTATTTCTCATTTTTAATGTAGCAGGGTCCATCTAAACTATGCAACATGGATAATTCTTGTATGATGAATTATATTTTGTATCTAATGAGTTCTCTCGCTTCGAAATTTGAGTAAACCATCAGGAGATAAGTTGAAAATACGAGTTGATTTTTTTTTTTTGAATATTTTCATACTCCAAAACTGGTGAATCATTCCCCATGGTGAATCCTATTGGTTCTTATAAAGATTATTTTGGTTGTACATTTTTGTTTTGAGGCCCTTTTTTTACCTCAAAATTTCTCTAATGTTATAGGAAATGCCACAAGCACATAACAACAAGACAAGGAAGATTGTTGCGGGCGAGAAGAAACATATCAATGCAATTATGCTATTATAGTGGGCATGAAGAAGAAACCTTATTCAATTTGTTTTCAATCATCATAATTTTGTCTTCTTTCTCTTATATTTGCAACCAGTGCATCAACGCTTCTATAAGAATCCTGTCAAAGACCTGCAACACCATTCTAACCCTTTGTAGCATTAGTCAATCACCTACAACAAAAAATCCAAACCATAACATCTGAAGGTTGACATCAATGCCATCCAAACAATACTATTTCCATTATCATCATATTCCAAGGATAAGATGTCCTCTTTACAATAAAAGCTCTTCTTCTGGTAATTATTCTCCTTCTTTAATTTTCTAGATATCCTATTTTCTTTATCATCATATTCATTTCCTTCCATTTTATAGGTACATTTAGAAGAATAATAACCAACTTTACCACACTTTAAGCACTTAAAAGGTAACATACTTTGTACTTATCGGATCCTCTCTTCAACTTCCTTACAAACTTTGCTTCTTCTTCATCAAATTCATAGGTTGAACTTTCTTGATCATCATGTGGTTTCTTTTTTTCCTTGAAGGTAACTTTATTTGATGCTGATCTTTCTTTATAATTCCTCATCTCATAGGTAGTCAAGATTCTTGAAGCTCATCCATGATTAATTTATCTAGATCATGCATCTCTTCTACAGTTGAAATCTTCGCATTAAATATAGAAGGAAGAGATATTAAGAAATTTTGGATTATTGCAACTTCATTAACCTTTTCATCAAGACCTTTAATGATATTGACTATTTAATATATATGAAGAAAAAATTTAGCTACATTTTCATCTTCATCATCTTTAAGCATTCAAATTTCATTCTATGAACTTGAAGTTTAGATTTGTTTACCTTGTCATCACATTCATGGTTGTTTTATAGTTTTTATTATATATCCTTTGTTGATTTGCAATGTATGAATTTAACAAACTCGGATTCAAAAATACCTCCTTCTAACCTAGGCCTAGAAACTACAAGCTTAAAAACAATCTCACATATTTGGCATCCAACTCTTTTGGAAATTGAATAGAACTCATGCATTAGTTAATCCCCGAATGTTGAATAGGATGGATTATCTTTTTAGCGCAAAATGATGCACTATTTGGAACCATGAACCAAGCTCCCCGAATCCACTTGAATCTGGTGTGCAGGTATTTCAGTAGAAGCTAAATTATTGCACACCTAGACACTAAGATACCTAAATATCATCTCTCACTTGAACCTTTTCATCAGCCCCTTTGGATGTTTTTGAATCTAGTGATCTAGATATATGGGTATGCACAAGGGATTTCCACTTCACCAATTCAACTTTGGACTAGATCCAGATATGGCCTTTTCCTCCATACTCCAAAAACACAAAAAATTCCAAAATATTTTGATATTGTGAAGCCTTGCAAAAGATACTCTTGGTGTAAATCCTTAGGAATATGAGTATGTGACGTCAATTCTTCATGGACCAATCAGAATGAAATACTTATCTTTGTGTGGCATGCCTTTCCATGTCACGTGTCATGTGTCACATGCCAAACATCCACTTGACCACCCAAAAATGCAAAAATTGGGTGCCATTTGCCACTACCTATGGTTTCCACGTCCACTGACCCTACCACATGGTTCCACCTCACATGCCATGTGTACTAGGGTCCAGTTTCACGTTTAGATGATTAAATTTGGTATCTAGCTATATGTTAATTGTCTCTTCATTACATCCCTAGATGCACACATGCCTAGATGCAATGTAAAACGTTGAATTTATCTAGTATCTGGAATTTTGGCTAGGTGTTTCTTCGTTGCACCCCTAGATATCTGAATGTAAGGAAAAAGCTCGAATTGTATCCAATATCCGGCTCTTTAGCTTTGTATTAATTCATTGCACCCCCAAATGCTCAGATGCATAGATTCTTCATAACTGTGATCATGTGACAAAGTTAGGAGAACTGTAATATATTAATGGAAAAATCTTTGAACACTCGAGCTAACCATACATATTTCATGCTCATTTGGACTAAGAAAATAGAGTAGTAATGCCTTGAAGGATAGGCTACGCAAACTACAAATTCATCCATGAAATTAAGCATAGACCACTTACACTTAGTGATCAATGACATCATACACTCATCAATGAAAACATACACTAAAAAAACTACCCCCACACTTAACAGAGTTATCATAAATAAAGATATTTATATTAAAACTTTTTAAGTCTCTTTCCAATCCAAATTATTTTAGACAATCATTTTTTTTAAAACTTATATTACTTAAGCATAAATTCTAGTTACATTGTATTCAAGGGTCCCTCTTGCCTAACTTAGAGTTTGTTTCTTATGGATTTACATTGAGATTTTTTTTTTTTTTTTCCTGGTATTCATTTGGTTCTCTCTAAATAATAATAAATTATGAGGACCAATGATTCTTAGGCCTATTCCTCAAGGACATTGTTGACATTCATTGATGGCTTCCTAGAGGGAAATTCTCCATAGCAACATGCAACAAATTGATTACTTGTTACTTCCATCCCTCTAACATCTGTGGGAAGAAGCCACATTAGTGAGATGATCCCTCACAGGGCTCAATGATACCATGATATATCTATTATACCAAGTACTCCATAGGAGTTACCGCAACCCACTATCAAGGACAACCCTTATAGGAACCCCACTACAAGGGGAGGTAGGTACTCAAAAGGATTAAAGGGGGCACCTTCTACTTCTAACCACATGACACTTTGAAAGGATGACTAGATTCAAAAGGTATCAAAAGGGGCTCATGGATGTTTGCATGCCTAATAAGAGATTTCCACGTGGTAGGTGGGACAAAGATCCAAAATAAATTTCGTATATTTTATATAAAATGTTGTCATCTACAAAGGCCAGGGAAGGAAGTTTTCTATGTCACTAAACAACATAGGAGTGGGAAATGAAAGGAAACCATAATTACTTATTGGGAACCATGCTAAGCCCATTCTTTAGGTCAGTGGCCTTCCACTTGTCTTAAATGAAAAAGAATTAAATAATGAAAAATGAAGAAAGGGAATGTGATTGGAAATTATTAACTAGAGGAGGCTACTTGGAGGCTTAAATAGTGAGTTGGACATAAGAAAGCCAAAATTGTACAAAGTTTCAGTTAATGTTATATTTTGCACTAACTATAAAATTTGGAAAAAGTGACTTAGATAATATCTTATTTGTTGGTTCGTGGAAGAGATTTGGTTATAATTATCTCAACAATGTCATAATAAATGTTATTTCTTGTGTTTACAACTATACAACTTTGTAACTATATAAAAAACAATAGTAATAATAAGAATATAGTAGCTACAATTTTTCCAAGTGTTTCTCTAGGGTATCTCATGGCATTTATGATCTCATTATTTAATATTTTTGAATGACATTAAAGAAATCATAGTTATTGGTTATGCACACTAGGTTATTATTATTTCATGTTTACAATCAATATTATTATTCATTAAGATTTGTGTTGGTGAGTCATGTAGCCTAGGATTGTAATTACAAATCAAGAAGAGGAGGCATCTTCTCATTTCTATTAATATTTTTGGGAATCCTAATGGGTTGGACTAAACATTGGTTGATGTGATTAAAACCCCATCAACATATAATTGACATGTTACTCCATAGGAGAATGTATACTATGGTTTCTTATGATAAGGTTACATTCATGTGTTGTTGAACTATGCATTTTCTAGTAACTCTATAGCTATGTCCCTAATCTTCCCTTAGAGAGTAATATTTATAATTTAAATTTAACTCTACCAAGTGTACTAAACATATTTTTATTTTTTAAGTGACTCTCTATCCTTTTTTTTATGTCTTGTATGAGACCCTCTTGTCTGTAAAACAAAATATTGCTTTTACAAAACAATTTCATTACTTAAATACAAATGAGTATTTGCATCTTTTTTTTTTTAACAAAAAATATCCATTCAAATTAGACTTTCTATTTAAAATATTCACTATTATACAAAATACACAAAAAAATCCACCTTCTACACATAAAAATATTGATTAAATTTAAAACTAATAAACCAGATATCCATTATTCCAAACTTCTAATAAGGAATTATCACAGCAAATCTCATTAATTTTTTAGGTCACCAGGACCAAGAATTACAGCTCTATAATTGATAGAATCAACCTATAAATTATATGAATCAAATAATAAGAGGCAAAGCGTTTAATAGTTTATAATAAAAAAAAGAAATCTATCAGATCATTAAATTTGGGATTGAGAGGTACCCAC